>BPTQ01000002.1:205587187-206082875 GCA_019973895.1 Chrysanthemum seticuspe
ATTGAATGCCTCCTGTTTCGATTTGAAATCCAGTTGTGGGAAAGTAGCTAACTTCTTTCTAAATTTCCAAAGGGCCCCAAACAATGGGTTTGAACTATGACATCGAAGAACTTAGACAGATTTGCAGGTACGTTTTTTTCTTTCTAAAAACCCTAATGATATCTCCCTAAGTTAGTGAAGTTTTTTATTGTTGAAGTTGTTAACTTTCTGAGATGAGTGGGAAATTGTAATGAATTGCCTTGTAAATTTGATAGAACAATAGAAGGATGAATTGTATATAGCAACCTTTTTGACTATATTCAAGATAGTTTCATTTGATATGATATTTAGTTCTATAGTATAATTTCAGTCTCATGGTCGAGTAACCATGGCTGCACCTGTCAACACTTCACGATTTGATAACATAACAATGGCTCCCCAGACCCTATTCTTGGAGTATCTGAAGCTTTTAAGGCTGACACAAGTGACTTGAAGCTCAATCTTGGTGTTGGTGCTTATCGTACTGAAGAACTTCAACCATGTGTGCTTAAAGTTGCCAAAAAGGTAAACGTAAATCTCCATTAACTGAAATTGATATTTACTTGTGCATTTTGTTGTAATAGGCATAAAAATCTTATGCTTTAAAGGGGAGAGAACAATGAGGTACGTGTTGATGCTCGAACAAGATTATTGACAGGAACTACTGTGGATTGCTATGAATTTCTTACATTTGGTCTGAGTTTGTAGTTGCAACTGCGTGTTTTCATTTTTTGGATATGATGATGACAATAAGATTAGAAGCTGGTCTCCTAACAGGCACATGAAGTCACCAACTGTTATCATTTGTGCAACTGTCAGACCCACGAAGATGATCTTTCTGCAAGAGATATAACATTGAACCCCAAGCTCCTGAATGGTACTTCAGCCAGGAAATTGATTACGTGAAAGATACTATTCAGCCAACATTTCCAAAGACCACCCGGCTATGAAAGTAAGAAACTTTTCATTCAAGTAGAAACATTATATTAGAACATTAATGCTTTGTTCTGTTTGTTGCACAAAGAATATGAAGAGTTCAAGATTCGTGTAAATGGCGTTGTTGCTAAACCTAAAAAAGTTCTTGAAGAAGGATGGATCATGCAAGATGGTACACCATGGCCTATAAATAATACCAAGGATCATCCAGGAATGATCAAGGTAAAATTAGATTATTATTATCATTTTTATTTATTGAATGTATTCGAAGATTGTATGATTTGAATGTTCTGATATAATTATATCTGATACTGAATTATTTTCTCAGGTCTTCTTAGGTCAGATTTGTGGGCTTGAAACTGATGTTAATGAATTGCCACGATTAGTCTACATCTCCCGTGAAAAGTGTCATGGCTTTCAACATCACAAGAAAGTTGGTGCCATGAATGCACTTGATTTATAATCACTGATAGTTGAGAGCAACTTTTTCAGGACCGGGAATAACTAGGAGCCGTTACAGAAGTGAATCTGGTTGAAACTGAAAGTCTTCAAAAAGTGGCGGAATGCTCTCGAAACCAGATGAGTTGCAGAAAAAAAGCTTTCTAGGTTTGTCAATCCGCTATCTTATATACACTGAAATGACATCTCAATGCCTTTTGGAAAGTTGAGGATATTCCTTCTTCCCTAAATCAATTCGAGGGCTATCCTCCCTATATCTTCTGGCGGTGGCATTGCATTTGCTTCTGAATCTACTTGCAGCAGCGCTTTTCATTTTCGCGATATTCACACAAAATTTAACTTTACGGTCTTATAAAGATATATTGTATGCACACTTCACACATGCTCAAGAAGTTATAAATTTGCTTTCCTAGGTTTCACTGTTCACATTTTCTTTGGTTTATTGTCTAATGTAATAGTTGAACTTATGAATACAATGTGACGGTCATAGTCAGATAGATACACTATGCTATTGTTAGAATATTCTAATTCAGTGAATGACCCGCATTGGAAAAAATTGGCATATCAATAAGAATAAAAGTATATATACGTAGCTTTTTGTTAGGACTAAAGTATGATATTAAGTTAGTAATTGTCCTCCCCATGTGTAGATATATGAAAATAGACACATTATGGTTTATAGTCTTCAAGATGATTTTTTATTACTGTATTACATTGATTTCTAAAGCTTAAAATAGTCTAATAAAAAAGTGGCGATCAGAAGTTTTAAAATGGTGCTTGGAGATGATATAAGGTAGGTGGAGTTACTGGTCAGTTTTGATTAGTGAGGGAGATAATAAGGGAATGATATTCGGGCCTAAATGGCGTGCTTATTAAGTATAAAGATCAGGAGGTTGATTTAGTTACTATTTTGACTACTTCTATGTTAAGGGTTGCTGAGGAGTTGAGTGGTCTGATATAACTGTTAAAAGGTGTATGCAGATTTGTGCATACCCTTTGTTGTTGAAAAGTTTGAACTTGGGGGTGCATTGAAAACCGATGTAACTATGATTATAAAGAATCACTGTTCGAGTGGAACAGCTTCGGAAGGTAAATTAGACATACTCAATTTTGTATGAAACGTTATTTTTTATAATAAGACAATTTAATATCTGTATATATTGTATTACTGCAGATATTAGTGAAACTCTACAGCTCTCGAACCGATATTTTTTGCATTCTAACTGGCATAGAAACTGGACAAAGGGTACCCCATAATTTGTCCATCTCTATATCTTCTATAATTTACTTAATGGTCAATTCAAGACTTCTTACATTGTTCTGGAATTAGGAAAGTCAAAGGAAGACACCGACACTCACATCATTCAATATCTCTGGAGGAAAGGGAAAAATAAAAGCTTCTAAGAGACGGTGTTACTCTGAAACTGCTCCATTGAAAAATACATAGTAGTTCGTTTATTAACAAGTTACTCTTCAAGGCATATTGTGGCTCATAGTTGAGTCCCAATGTCATATGAAGATGCTACTGAAAGAAACAATTCGGTACCATAGAACCTTTGAAACAGTGACCACCTGTTTTATACAATTGAGGGACACAGTTGGATAGAAGTTTTTAAACTTCACTGTATAAACGCTTATCCTGATCTTTTTTTTAATCTTCAATTCACATGACTCATATAAATACCTATTATAGATTCTTGCAACCCTGCCGCATCCTTGGCCCTTTCTTGCTCAGCCTCCGCTGATTTTGTGTTGATTTCATGTAATGTGTATTTCAAAATGGTTTCCTATTGGCTATTCTACTCCCCTTTGTTGAGCAGGTAAAGTGGCACCAGTAGGTATTCCGGTTTATTCTTATGTAAAAATACAAAAAGTATGTTATTCCTATGATCCTCGAGCCGTCGACACCATTTTATTTTGTCTCATCCTTCTCCTTTTGAATGATCATCATGCTTCTCTTGAGATCAAGACCACTAACCCATAATCTGTTTTTCTTACAGATTCACTTTACTTTTCCGAGACTTGACCAACCCAACTGTCAACCGACCCATATTGCTAAATCTACAGTAAACCTACCATGCATTATGTGGCAGTAACATGGAAATCATTGCCCAATATTGTTAAATATGTTCTATACTTGATCTGCTTATGACCCAAATAAAGATTGGTTACAAGGCAAGTTTGCTTACTTTAAAATAGTTCAAACTTTGCTATTTACCTTTTCATACAACTGATGTTTACATCTATAGGCAAATGGCGATGAGCAAAAATATTGATCCACTCTCAAAAGATGCTGAAAAAATGATATCTCTACAACGAGAAACGTGTTATTTTGCAGATCTTAAATCAACATAAACCAATCAGGCAATTGAAGTCAGAATGTATAAAAAATGGAGCTGCAATCGCGACAATTAGATACTCGAGTGAGGTCCCAAATATAGTAACAAAAGCGTTATCATTAACCCTTTCAAGTGCTGCTACACTAACAGTGACATGGTTACTGATAACAACAATTATTCATGCCTTTGTGTTACGAGACCTTTTCCCAAACGATATAGGGATTGCTATTAGTGAGAGGAAACCAAAAACTCAAAGGAAATGGTTTAATCGGAACACATGTGGGTCGTCCAAAGATATTGAACATAATGCTAGGTCCACAAAATCTGGGGAAAAGATAATCGAGGTTCCAGTGATATCTCCAGGCTTAGGCGTAAAACCAATATCAGTGCGAGTACTATGATATATAAATACAATGAAGATTGAGTGATCGTACAAAGGAGGAACTTAGTTACTTAGGAAAGTTCCAATGAACTTGAATGTATATATTAAGGCTCAATGTCATAAGAATGTAACAATGTTATTGTTTTGCTGATTTATATTTGTTCAACGTCAAATTTCACCATTTTCGTTTACCTCAAGAGACTCCACGTTCACATGCCCTTAAGAACATGTCAAATTCACTTAACCGTTTTGAGGTATATACCCTTAATTGCGAGTCATTAATGAATTATTTTTTTGTATGTTAAAAGGGTTCTTTATACATTTTACTCATATCAGACTATGCCTGCATTGCACCATAGTTGAATGTCAATCATAAAAATGAAAATTTGATATCAACCCGATTAAATGTAAGCTTTTTTTCTCTTTCAGTGGTGATATAGATTCAGTTTTTCCTCTCAGTACTGCAGCAAGATACTCGATTAATGCATTAAATCTTACAACAGTTTCCCATTGGTATGCGTGGTACGATAATTGCAAGGTAATGATTTTTTTGTCAGTTTTATTTACATATTTCATCTCACATGTGTATATTATATATGTAAGTGATTGTACCAAATGCCACATACTAATATATATGTTGCCACTTACTATAGCAGTTGTTTACATGCTAAATGACTTATAAATAACTAAACATATTAGTTATAACAAAATGCCAAGCACCATCAATATATATTTTTACAATCACATGCTTAATAGCTTGAAAATCATTGGGTTACAATGGTAATAACTGCCCAGCTGTGGTAGTGATAATGCTGGTTGGAAATTCGTCGGTGGCAATCGGACTTTGGCCGACATGTATCTTTTTGACTTGCTATTGGGTCCTCAGGTAAACACCTACTCTATGCATATGAATCAAGTTTAGTTTGTTTTCTCTTAACCTGATTCTGCAGGACAAAAAGGATCAGCAGGGTGTTGAAAATGGTTACGATTATGTTATTACATTTTCCCCTTGTGCTATGACCAGTTGTAGCCGTTGTGGGAGGTCTACTTGGTGGTATTAGTTTTGGGTTTTTTGCTCCGTTCATTGCAACATTTAAAGTTATAGGAACCAACTATAAAGACAAGGTAAGTACGATAAGGGGTCATTTGGATTGCTTAACCTATATGTTACATTCTCACACAGTTAAATAGTGATACTAAGGATGTGTGATCATGTGTGACAGTAAAAATAAGCAGCTTAATATGGCTTTTCCCTAACTTCTTATTCACAGATTATCAGTTTTAGCAAGCAATCCTTAAATTATCAGATTTTTTTATCTCAAATGTAGGATGGTTGTTATTCTACACTCGAAACAAGATGCACGGTGGTTCAAGATTTTACAAATTTAACTTCCATTCTTACTTCTCATTCATGGATAATCTCAGTGAAGAAATGCCTGCCGATGAGAAGCCAATCAACATCAGGTTTAAAAAAATCTAACCTTTCTTAACTCACTTATTTGATAACTTTGTGATAATGATACAGTTTATTCAAGTTGCCGAAGTGTTTATTTGTCATCCCAATTTCCATTGTGGTTAATGTGCCTTTCATAACCGATGTGGCTATATGCAAGAGTCCATATATGTCGATCATTGGATGGAAGAGACTATTGGAAGACTTAATTGGGCGAGAAGGTCCATTTCTTGAAACTGTTTAGTTATATGTGTGTCATGTTCCCTAGCCTATTGATAATGTAAGTAACCCTCATTTCATACTCCCACGGTCATAATGGGTAATCTTTTAGTGCGGCTGGGTCCAACCAACCTACAAAATCATTTGTGTTATCAGATGCTGTCAACTGAATGTACTGGCAACTAAGTTGAAATTGAGGTGCCAACTATCTATGAACCTTTTAATCATAATCCAAGTGTTAATAAAAGTACAATTTAGTTAACTTTATACATTATAATTAGCGTGAAATGATTAAATAGTAACCAAGTTTGATTATTGTTGCATTTTAGTCGATCTCACCTGTTAGTATCCATTTTTAAGCTTTCTTATTTTCTTTGCAGAAGTTGGAATTGCTTGGGTTCTATGCTTTCAAGGATTAGTGGAGGTAAATACTTACTATAAAGAGAACTTTTGTTTATCGGAGCCTTGCTCTCATTCTATGCTCTCGATGATTCACAAGAGGAAGTATCAATACAACATGTGTAATGTTCGACAAATACTTATGCTAAATTGAAAACCTTTTAGTCAAGGTCGCGAACAAAGAAATATTATTTCGCATATGAATAAACATCATGTAATTATTGCAATATATCTTTTTCTTTACATGCTATGCCTTCTTCTACCTGCCTCATGTATACTATAGCATACCATTTAATGTAGACATCTTAACCAGGACATGACTGCTGCAACCAGCATTTGCCGCTCAGTCTGTTGTAGGCCTAGGATGAGACACGTAAGTATATCTTCTTTTTGGTTTTTTTAAATCCACATATTTTGAGTTATTCATTATTACTATCCCACATACTAACATATAGCCATTATGCATCACCGAATTTGGATAATGCTTATGCCAACTGTATGCCTACAACTAAGAATGGCAAAAGAAAGTCGGCCATTGTTTTAACAAACGGTTAATAACCGATTACGCGCCTACGGCTCTTTCTTTTGTGCTGAACAAACGGTCTATAAAAGGAAGGAAGGCTTATGAGACAACCACTTTATCTAATGCACACGAGACACAAAACCATTTTTAGACGAATCATATGTACAAAAAATAATACACCTATTAACATATAAAATTAACAGTATGCAAGTTCCCGTGAGTTAATGTTCACTACATGATTAGCATTTGAAACTCAACCAGCTTCTTTATATGATGCAGTACGTCATTGATCCAATTCATATAGGAAGCAAACTGAAATTCGCTAACCGTTCAGCTGACCCAAACTATTATGCCAAGGTTTGTTTCTTCTTATGTCTTATATTTCACTAAAAATCATTTTATGTCTAAACAAGTTGGGGTATGCAGATTTTGATAGTGGGAGGTGATCATTGTGCTGGCATTATATGCCAAGAAAAAAACGTGTTGAATCTGGTGAAGAGCTGTTTTATGATTATTGTTATGCACAAGACCTGAAATCTGTTTGGGCATTAAAACCCGATGATCCAAAAGAAGGTCTTTCAGCTCCTCAAGCTCGAGCAAAAAAGGCACCATCACATCGATCACCAATGCAACAATCACCATTGCATAGATCACTATTTCAGGGTCACCAGTGCATAGGTCATGATTGTCTAGGCCACCATTACCTTGGTCGCCATTGCATCGGTCACCATTGGCAACTAATATGTACTATTTTCTTTAAAGAGATTATGTTCAGGATTTTCATTTACTTAATTTATTCCTTAGACATTTTTTACCGGCCTTCTTTTGCTATAGTAAAATATGTCAATGATATTCATAAGTAAAGCATGAGAATGATAAAAAATTAATAGGAGAAAAAGAATGCGTCCGATGATGAAAAATGAGAAAATAAAATTGGAATGGAGTTAAAAAGGATTTTAAGCCTTCAAGAGGTACAAATGTTTATCAATTCTTTTGGGTGTTATTTTCTTCTTTTAATGAATTCATATCTTTAATAAGAGTTATTGAACTCTCCTTCATATGTTTACTCCTATAAAATTATAAACATATTCTACTTATAAACTTTATGAAAGTAACAATGTCATCTGAGTAATTTATTAACAATAAACGTTGTGAAGCACTTCTAATAGTGGCCTTAGTGCTTCCGGTGCTTTTCTTTGTCGTGGGTTTACACCTGTAAAAAGTGAAACATACTCTCAATATGTAATTTCTTGCATGTTTTGAATTCAAAATATTCATTGATTTATTCACTAATAAAAAACCTGACAAAACACTTCTGGAGGGAGATGTATGCATCCCGATGCTTTTCTTTTGTTAATAATTGAGCATTGTCTATGACTCAAATCTTGAACTGTGGATTAGCCGACATCCAAAGGAAATCATTATTTTTTTCTAGGATGCTATTAATTCAGCATCCTCTATGAATCAAAGCTTGAACAATGAATATTCAATCATTGTGATGTATCACAACAAACATCCTTATGTGTATATACTCATTTCCTATTATAGATGGAGGCTCCATTGGATCCAATTTGCATCCAGAAAGATACTTACAAAAATGGGATTAAAATATGGAATAAACGGCTTAAGATTAACAGAGGTTAGCCATCTATAATCAACGAGATTGTTGATACTTGGTATACTACTTAGGGGCTTATACATGTATTTCAGGTTCCTTGAAGGTGATTTTGAGACTTATGAATTGCATATGAAACGATCACATGTGTGCATTGGTGAACCAGAACTACTTATGTCCTCACATGTAACTGCAATAATTAATATTCTTAAACTTTCTTCTGATGAAAGTTCTATGGATAGAATCGGTAGTGGAAATGGTTTTCTTGGTAAGGATATACTTCCACAAGATGCAATGCAAGTGCAACTTCACCCGCTGAGAACATTTTACAAAGGACAAATAGTGGCATGGCAATGTCAAAATGGAGAAAAGTTGAAATATGGAAAACTTCCTTAGGATGTAAGACCGTCAGCAGGGCAAGCACTGTACGGGTATGTTTCATGACTGTTAATAGCATTCAGAATTCCAAAGCTTCATTTCCTACAACCGAACTTTTTATTATACTGAATTTTTGCGATGAATGGGTATTACAGGTGTGTAAAAAGAAATATCGTAAAAGGAAATATCAGCACATTAAAAGCCGTTAGGACACTATTCAAGGTTATAGTCAATCCTAGATTTAGATTAAAATACGTAGTTAACTATATTGATTACAAATTGGAAGTGTAGCTCATATGGTAGAGCGCTCGCTTTGCATGCGAGAGGCACGGGGTTTGAGTGCCCGCACCTCCATATTTTGAATCTTTTTAATCGCATTTTCAGTTTTATAATGTTATGGAGTTTACTACAAAAAACATTCAATGCAAGCATGTCTTATTCCGGCGCAATATTAGAATAAATGTAACCTGAAAAATAAGTAGCAAAAGATTAAGAAACATGTCTTACGTCTAACGGGAGATATGTGAAAAGACGGATTTTAGTTACTGCCTCAGGATCATCTGATGTCAAGGCTGCAACAAGGGCACAAGCTGACCTTTTCCTTATACAACAAAGCCATTCGTCCTTTATTGACTCACAATACATGTATTGTATGCATGGGATTGAACAACGTTGAAGCCAAAGATGAATAAGATTTTTTTTCCTTATGTAACGCATTTTGAAATTTGCTTTTATACTTAGTTATTGTTTATGTTATTTTTCGAGCATTTGTCTTTCATAAAATGTCTTAATGTAAAAATCAATAATTTTCAATTTTGATGTGATAAACTGAAAAGTAGTACTCTAGCTTTGACTCATAAAGTCAAAACCCTTAATGAAATTATTGACGTTTAGGAGGAGGAGCTAAGTAAACAAGTAGGCGCAGTTGCTTACATCGAATGTCGTTCCAAGACTCAACATGTACTTCAAATGTCAAACATTTTAACCAAGTTTACTTCAAGTTTTCTGTTTCATTCCGTAATATTTACCAATATTAGATAGCTTATAAAGTCATTCCTTTTTATTTATAATTAGAACGTCAAATCGGTTTTTGATACAATAATCAAAGCTGTAATACAACTAGGGGTGTCATATATCCCGACCCGACCCGGACCCGAACCCGAATAAGGATATTCGGGTCGGGTTAGTCGGGTTCAAAATCTAACTCGGGTCAATCGGGTCAACCCTATTAACCCGACTACGAAATAGGGTCGGGTCTCGGGTTCAAAATACTTTCTTATTCGGGTTCGGGTCAACCCGACTGACCCGAGTTTTCTTTTTTTTTTTTTTTTTTTTTTTTTTTTTTTTTTTTTCTAATCTTTATATAATTGAATGCCCACGTAAAATGGTCCATGTAGTAAAGTTTGCCATATGTTGGACTTGCTGCTGTTCAAGGTTCTAAGTTTACTAAGGCTAGGTAATTTGCTAGATTTGGATTTTTATTGTTTATGAATCAATGTATGTACGCTATTGTGTAGTTAACTGGTCTTTTATGTAGCATATGAAAATCATAAGATAAATTGGATTTTGTTAGAAAATGTAGATTATTGAGTTGAAGCTGTGGACATGTGGTAAGATGTCCTGTGAAGTGTTTGGGATTGCATTTTGAAGATAAATGTATAATTATTGCTATAGTATATTTTGTAACAGATGGTATATTTTGTAACATAGGAGATTGCTTCTTGTGTAGTATGGTATTATTGGCTTATTATGTTTGTTGCTATTATGTTTGTGTAGTAGTTTAAGAAAATTAAATTATGTGATTTTGTAAACGGTACTGACCCGAACCCGGCTTGACCCGACCCGACTTGACCTGACCCGATTTGACCCGAACCCGACTAACCCGAGTTCAAATAGGGTCGGGTTCGGGTATGTTATTTTTAGCCTTGACCCGACTTAGACCCGAACCCGAGCAACCCGACCCGAATAACACCCCTAACTACAACCACTAAAGAGACAGAGGCATTGTGTCTGGAGATCCAATGTTAAATTAAATGTGGCCAGATATACTTCATTATAGTTTCTGGTTATCTATGATATAAATTATTTAATAACGTCATTACGTATGTTTTATTCTTTATTGAGTTAACCATTAATCCTTTATGGATATCGGTTCTTAGGTTTGAATGTCAATACCTTTTCTATGAGATCACATTGTTGATTTGTTATATAAGCCTAAGTTTTAAAAAAACATACATAATCGTATTACATGTATGTGCGACTGAATGCCATATGAGATCATGAGTTCATATATTTGAATCCGTTTTGATCTTTATTTATAATTAGAATATAAGGTTTGTTTCTTTTTTAATAATATAATCTTTTAAAAGATATTGTGCGCACACCAACATTTAGCATAGGATGAGCTTGAATGTATGAACGAGCTTGAAACACCATCCAACACATGTCATGATCACGATAAGCTTGACCCACTTTGCTATATATCAAAGGGAAGACAGATTGCGATATTTATTACATTGAAAGAAAAATATCAAATGTTTTTGGTATTACTGAGTTTCAGATGCCTATATTTTTGGCACTTAATATTGTGATGATTTCATATTTTTACTATAACAAGATCCTCCCGATAAATACTATTTAGCTGACATTTCAGTCCATGAAGATTTGGGACCAGGCATGCAGGAAATTTCAGACATTTGATGCTTGGGTATAGTAGAAAGTTGTGTAGGATACAACATACCAAAAATATATTGATTGTGTTTCATATGAATAGAACGGTTCAGTTGTGCTTCTAACAATAGGAAACCTTTTCTGTAAGACGCCAAATGCCCTTTCAATTGCGTTCCTTAATGAAGCATGGCGAAGGTTAAATATTCTGACATTTACTTCTTTTTTCTTCCTAAAAAACTCAAGAACATGATATATTTTTTGTTTTCTTTCATTACTTTCATTTTTCTTTTTAAGAGACTCAAGTTTTGGTAAAAAAAATAAATAAATAACGGAGTTATGATTTCATCAACAATTGATAAGGCGAAATTTAAGGTAAATTGTTGTTTATACCTTTAATTTGTATTCTAAACCTTTAATTAGATAGTAAGACATTTGAGCTTTAATTTTTGTTGAATTGAAGCTCCATTTATGCATGATTAGTAGTGTATTTGATGGTTAAATATATAAGGTTACATTGCATGTTGATTTTAGTAAGAAAATGGAGCTTCAATTTATTTGTTTCTGAGTTCAGATCTTACTTGGGTCAAAACCAGGTAAAGAGATGACCCGTGCGAAAATTGAAGTTTTGATTTTCACATATTGACCACAAATGTTATAAACAATCAAGTTTATTTCAAAGTCAGTTTTGCCACTTATATCATATCTAATAAATGAGTTAGTTTTGCTAGATTCAAATATACCATTTCTAATAAATGTGTTAGTTTTATGAAGAAATGTGTGACAAATCACAAATAGACATTGATAAAATTAAGTTAGTACTATTTGGTAAAATATGTACATACTTCGAGATGGTTAAGGTGTTAGAAATGTAATTTAATAAAGATATGTCTACAAGAGTTTGTATGTTTATGAGCTTTATGTCAACGAATTTGGCATTAGAGTTATGCAATGGGGAATTTGTGTTCATGTCAAAGTAAAATACGATGATCAATCCAATAATCTTCGAGTACAGACTTCTTCGAATAATTACAGACTAGGACTTACCAATATATTTCTTAATCATTGAAAAAAGCTTTGAAACACTATATACAATAACTAAATAAACATAATTAACAAAAACAAAATAATAATAATATTATCAAATGTAAAAGATGTTCATGATTATTGTTGTTTAGAACAAAATGTTAGAAAGTAGTTACCTCCTTTTAAGAAAAAGAAAAACATTTTCGTAATCAAAGTACTTACCTGCTTTTAGCCGTTTTATGGATTATGCTAACATCAATTATAGTTCTAAACCGTTTCATTTAACTTTTAATTACATTTTTCTATATAATTGTTCAACTAAACACTAAAAATTAAAACCAAAAATCAAAATACTTACTTGATTTTAGCCGTTTTATGAATTATGGTAACATCAATTATAGATCTTAAACGTTTCATTTAATTTTTAATAACTTTTAACTATATATTTGTTCTACTAAATCCTAAAAATAAAAACAACAAGTCAAAGTACTTACCTGCTTTTAGTCGTTTTATGGATTATGGTAACATCAATTATATATCTTAACCGTTTCATTTAACTTTTAATTACTTTTTAGTATATATTTGTTCTACTAAATCCTAAAAATAAAAACCACAAGTCATACCCGTCCATCGGACGGGTTTTGACACTAGTATATATATATATATATATATATATATATATATATATATATATATATATATATATATATATAATATAGGCTCCGGTTCCATTGAGAAGTTTTTATTGTGAGAAGATTGAGAAATCTTCGTTTGAGCAAATTGATTCATGTTTTTTATTTGATTCACAAGTAAACATCATTTTATGGTGAATCGAATCTATAAATCACAAATTTGATTCACAAATCATTGTTTAAATCAAGTTACGATGATGATTCATTAAATTTGTACAGATGATTCAGTATTCTACATAAATCTCAAAATCGAGAGATTTTTAACATTTATTCAAAAAATATTTACACATTTTGAATTTTAATCACATTAAAATGAGTTTTACGCTTGAAAAACATGGATCAAAGTTAAAAATCTATCGTTTTTGAAAACCTTCTCAATCTTCTCAAAATAAAAACCTTCTCAATCGATCCGGATTCTATATATATATATATAATCTAGATCAAATAAGATCAAGCTTAAAGTTGTTAAAATGAGATCAAACTAAAATTTGACAAGTGACACTCTCTTTATAACAAAAATATTTATTAACTACAACTAAAGTTGTTAAAGTTTCGATAGATTTCTTTTTAAAATTTACGAAACCTATGTGATACACTTTGATTAGAATTGTAATGTGTATCAGGTTTTTGCTATGTGTATCAGGTTTTTTGCTATGTGTATCAGGTTTTTTGCTATGTGTATCAGGTTTTGGAATATTTATTAGTATAATGTGTATCAGGTGTATCACTAATCCAAACTCATGTATCATTTGGTTATTAGTTGCTAAAATGTTAATTTGTATTAAAATATATATTTTTTTTTGTATTATTGCTAAAATTGCTATTTATAAATGTTTTAGTGGTTTTTTGACTAAATCTTATTTTTACAACTTTAAGTTTGATCCCACATTAACTCTCCCTATATATATATATATATATATATATATATATATATATATATATATATATATATATATATATATATATATATATATATAACACCACTATAATACATTCATATTTGTTAATAAAATTTCTATAACATATCATCAAAAATACCACACTCACTTACAACAAATTTTAAAAAAATAATAATAATAAATTAAAAATTAGAAAAATAAAATAAAATTAAAAAAAAAAAAAAAAAAAAAAAAAAAAAAAAAAAAAAAAAACCTCGCCAACCCATGCAAACTGCGCTGCTTGCTCTTAAAAGCTAGATGTCATCAAAATTTAGAACTATGTTAGTATACCATAAGTTCTTAAGTTTGCTTTTTTCATGATATTGATATTTATGGTTTTGGTTCAAAATTCAGTTTTAGCTGTTTATAGATAAACCTTAAACTTTGATGTTGTAATCCTTAAACTTTTCAGTGAAGGGATATAAAATATACAAAAATGTTATATTTGATGTTGTAATCCTTAAACTTTTCAGTGAAGGGATATAAAATATACAAAAATGTTATGTGATATAAATTGAGTAGTTAACCTCAGAGATTGATTCACGTTCATAAGATAGAGTTGTTAATTTAGTAATAATCTAAATTAAGAGACTGATTCACATTCATAAGATAGAGCTGTGTTCACGTTTTTTGTTTTTTCTTTCTTTACTGAAATTTATATGAAAAAATCACATGTGATCATGTGATATTACATATCATATTTAATTTAAACGCATTTTAAACACTACTGAGTTATAACTGGGCATGGCCCAATACGCATTTTATATTTAGGGTTATAGTAAGTCAAAAACTATTTTTTCTCATTTTTTCTATTCCACCATTGCAGCAGACCTCTTACTACCATAAAAATAAAGTAAATAATAATAATTAAAGAAAAAAGAAAGAAAAAAAATACGCAAACACACAAATAACCACAAGACACACAAACACATAAACATAAATTCAAAAAAAATTCCCATCACGTGGGCTGGTGGTGGCGCGAGAGGCTAACAGCCGAGGTCCGGTATGGTTTGTGGCGTCGTTAGCCATGGCTTGAGCCATCAGCCGCCATCAGCCGCTATACCGAAGGCTCTAAACGATGAATGATGTATTATATAATATTGTGTAGAATTTTCTTTTGTCCCCATCTACTTCATAAATGCTCTGTTCATTTTCTTTAGTATTTTTTAGCACAAAATTCACGCAGCTTTTGGTTTCACTCATTCCGATTTAGCTTTGGTTTTGTCTGGTGCTTCATCTGGTTCTTTTTGTTGCATTTGAGTTTATTTGTTCTGTAGAAATTATGAAACACTTAACACTGAATCCAACCAACCACCCATTGATTCAATTTATTCAATGTAAAGTATCAATACAAGAAACAAGAAACTGAATAGATCACAACTGATGATCTATCAATAAAAAGACGAAAAATAAAGACTGGATCAAAAGGTATGATCAGTCAAACGATTACAATATCACACAGATTAGATTGAAGACATGTTGAGAGAAAACGATTATCAGAGATTGATTGTTGAATGAAACCCTAGGACTTGATCTTCCTTATATAGGCTGCGTCTATCCAAGTGTCCAGCTTCAGTCCCTGCACAATACAAAAGATAACAAACACACACCAAACTAAAAGGTTAGTGTTAGCAAGTTTCTGCATATAGCATAAACAGTCCTTGTAGATAAGAGAAAGTTTGAAAGCATAATTTAACATGTTCAATTTAAAGTTTGAATTGCATCTGAAATTTTGTTTAGCTGCGAGAGGGCACGTTGGGACATTACGCTTAACATTTGTTTTTTGCTTTCATTCTTAATTTTGTTTGTCAAACTCTCGATACATCCTGATAAAGCATTACTAGTTTGAAGGACATGTTAGCATAATTAAATAGCATAGCCTCATGATAGTTTGTTTATGTTAGGTTTATTGTGTCGTTTGTCATTTGTTTTAAAGCGCTTTATATACAAATTTGTTATTCAGTGAAATAATACTAACTTTGCTTCTACATAACTAACTTATAAAACATACGCAAAGCACAATATTATAAAAAAGGTTTTCATAGCTATGTTTAGCAAATCTTTTGAAAATAAATCATACTAATCAATAGTTCAAGCTTTTGAGTTAATTATTACTCCCTTCGTCCTAAAATTATAGTCTCCTATTGATTTTTTTGGTCTTTCTTCTACAACTTTGACCTTAAATATTTTTGTTTATGTTATATAATACTTGATGAAAAATATATGAATGGATTGGGTTTTAAATGTATTCTCATTGGTATATCTTTCATCAATTATTGTATAACACAAAATTAAAATATTTAAGGTCAAAGTTGAAAAGGAAAGATCGAAAAAGTCAATAGAGAACTATAATTTTGGGACGGAGCTAGTAGTACTTTAGTGTAATGATATCCAAATGCTAGTTAATTTAGGCAACAAGATACAAGGCGATGATGTCTTATATAAAGAAAATAGACGAACAATCTGGTATGTTCTGGTGTTAAAAAAGGTTTGGACACATCAACTTCCAAATACTTTTACTCTTCCTTTTTAAAGGAAATATTTACAGTTGGTTGGCGCCTTAAGTATGATATTAAAAAATACGTATATGTTGTGACTTGTGACAGTAAAAGAAATTCATACACGAAAGTGACGAAACGCTTCAGAGAATTGAAGGAGAGTTATAGATTTATTTATTTATTTATTTATTTTTTTCTCAAAGCTATGGTTTTCACTTTTAACAAATGCTTTAAAGCTATGTTCGATAAAACTGTAACAAATATATTCAAAGGGGAAATAAATTCAGTAAAAGCAATTTTTTATTATGCCGTTCTTTATAGCGCATATGTACACATGTATTTACAAAAAATTGATCGGTAATACATGAAGTTAAAATGTACTAACAAATACTACTTGTTTCACAGAAAGAACAAAGAACAAAATAATAATAATAATAAATAAATAAATAAAATAAAAAATGATACATTTGAACGACACATGCACAAATTGACATAGAGCAACTAGAGCAGTACTAAGAACCGAAATACTTGAGTTAAACATTATTTAAACATGAAATAGGTACGATGTGGGTGTGACCACAAATTAACATCAATGACAAGTACCCTCTAAATGTCAAATTATCATTTGTCCTACCGCTTCTAGAATCTCATATAAACCAAACTAGATATTATCACTTACTTTTCGCTTTATAATAACAACGTCAAGTTAGTTCATAATTTAAGATTACCTTTATTCTTCACACAATTTCACCATTTAACTCATCATCGCATCAGTTTTTTCTCTCATTCACTACCATCTCACTTTTCACTCTCAACCATCTCATACCGCCTTACATTTCAACATATTTTTTTATTTATTAAAATACCACACTAAATATCTTCCACAAACTCACAAACTAAAAAAAAAAACCTCACTAGCACAATGCCCCAAAAGTGATAAACTTACTTTTCGTTTGCTTCTTGTGTCCTTGCCAACAGCTCACGCTGAGCTCACAACCATCATCACGCAGCATTTGAGCTTGCCGGTTGCACAATGCTCAAGCGATGGGAGCAACCTAATGAATGTTAGATTTTGAAAGCTACTTGAAAGCCCCACGTCTAATAATGGAGTTGTATTGTTTTAAGTCATTTTTATAAAAGTGTTGACATACATGCTTAATAAAGAGACGTAATTACAATATACCTAACTCTTCCATTTCTTAACTAATGTTATACATTTTTTCTTTCTCGTTATTTTTCACTAGTCGAATTTTTAAATCCATCAATCACATTAAGTTTAACTTAAGTTCAACTTTTAGACATACAAATCAGTTTCCTTAATTATTAAAAGAATCTGAAAGAGATTCAAAAAACTATACATACATAACACATATTAGACCACTTTCTATAGTTATCATTATCATCGCATTTACATCAGCGTCACATTATCATTCAATACATCTTCAAACCCATTACATTTACCTTTTATGGTTGTCACCAAACCAAAAATATAAAAATACTTTACTTTATATAAATATACTCCACAATATACCCCACACACTCTCACAAATCAAATAAATAAATAAATGCCCCACTTTTCCTTGGTTTGTATAATGATGGTGCAGACCACCGACATAGTGCAAAATTTAGAAGCTTGGTGCGTGGTCTAGGTGGTTTTGGTGGTGGTGGTGACGGTTAGAAAATTTAGTGAACTTGTGGGATTAGTTTACACATGATAATGGGTCAGGAGGTACGAAGTGTACACCCATAAGGTCCCTGAACATCCTGACTCTATAGTGGAGAGATTCAGAAGTTAGTACTTGTAGTGCTAAGTTAGTACTGGTAGGCAAGTTTCTACTGGTAGTACTAAGTTAGTACTGGTAGGCAAGTTTCTACTAGTAGTACTAAGTTAGTACTGGTAGGCATGTTTCTACTGCTAGTACTGGAATCAACTTGTAACAGGCATTGACCTATTCAAGTGGCAGTTACAACTGCATAATGACCACGTTTAATTGGTCATGTAACCACTATTAACTATAATTGGGATAATTATGAGGCGATTAATGGGCCGATTAATCCTCATAATTCCATTTGACTAGTTAAGAGTAATTTCCTATAAATAAAAAATCTGATCATGCATGAAAGATATACAGAAAAACGAAAACACTTAAAGCAAAAGGGTTATTGATTTGTGCCTAATTTAATAACATACATTTGATCTTATCCCAAGTAGATATTCGTGATACCCATGCATTAGGATCGAATAGTTTACTTTGGAAAGTGATAACATGATTTCAAGTGATAACTGGTAACCTGTGTTGGTATTTGATAAGCTATTGATTATCTCCACCCTGTTCTGGGCACATTACCACCAATAATCAAAGTAAACTATTTTGTGATAATCAATGGTTGTTGCTGCTATGAAACACATGGCTTCGAACTTTACCAAGCTTGACAAGTTTGAAGGGGTGGACTTCAGAAGATGGCAAAAGAATATGCACTTTCTTCTTTCAAGCATGAGTGTGGTCTATGTTCTGACTACACCGATTCTTGATGATGGGGATGATGGTACTGTGGAACAGATCAGAAAGATGAGCAAATGGGAGAATGATGATTACATATGCGGAGGTTTAATCCTCAATGGTATGTCAGATTCTCTCTTTGATATCTATCAGAATTTTGAATCTTCCAAAGAACTATGAATTCCTTGGATGCCAAATATATGGCTGAGGATGCATCAAGTAAGAAGTTCCTTATAAGTAATTTCACAAATTACAAAATAACAGATTCAAGACCAGCTATGGAACAATACAATGAACTTCTTGGTATACTTGGAAGGTTTACACAACACAAAATGTACATGGATGAGGCTATTTCAGTCTCTTGTGTCATTGATAAACTCCCTCCTTCTTGGAAAGATTTCAAGCATACCTTGAAACATAAGAAGGAGGAGTTAACTCTTGTTGAGTTGGGCAGTCATCTGCGCATTGAGGAATCTCTCAGGGTGCAGGATAATGACAAGCCAAAGAGTAGCAATGCTAATGGTGCATCTGTTGTCAATATGGTGGAGCATAACAACTCCACCAGGTACAATGACAACAAGGGTAAACGTAAACATCTGGATAACACAAGGGCAGGCCCTAACAAGAAGGCAACACCTACTTGTTGGAAATGTGGCAAATTTGGTCACATTAAAAGGGATTGCAAAGGTGTTAAGATTGGTGGTAAAACCAATGAATCAGGCACTAGTGGATCAGGGAATGGTTCAGTTCCTCTGAAAGGTCAGAATATGTTTAATGAATCTCTTCAGGTTTATTATGTTACATATGTATCTGAATCAAACTATGTGCAGGATGATGATGTTGCGTGGTGGGTTGACTCTGGAGCAACTGTTCATGTGTGCAAAGATAGAAGTTGGTTCAAGACTTATGAGTCACTAAATGATGATTCTATTCTTCACATGGAAAATGAGTCAACAGCCCTGGTGCACGGACGTGGTTGTGTAGATCTTAAGTTTAGTTCTGGAAAGATTGTAACTTTGTTTAATGTTATTCATGTTCCTGATATAAGGAAAAACTTGGTTTCAAGTAGTGTTTTGAATAATCATGGTTTTAAACAAGTTATTGAATTTGATAAATTTGTTTTGTCTAAAAGTGGTATATTTATTGGTTTTGGATATTTGTGTAATCAAATGTTCAGGTTGAACATTGTTAATGTTTGTGATAATTCAGCCTTTGTGACCTCCTCTGACCTGACTGACTCTACCCTATGGCATGCTAGACTTGGCCATGTACATTATAAAATGATGCAAGATATGTCTAAGGATGGGTAATCCCAGCATTTGACATGGACACTGAAAAGTGCAAAACTTGCATGTTGACCAAAATTACTAAGAAACCTTTTCAGGGTGTTAAACGTGAAACTAAGCTCTTGGAGCTAATACACAGTGACCTGTGTGATTTGCATGCCACTCCCTCTTTGGGGAATAAGAAATACTTTGTGACATTTATTGATGATGCTTCTAGGTTTTGTTATGTCTATCTGTTACATACTAAGGATGAAGCATTAGATAAATTCAAAGTGTTTAAAACTGAAGTTGAATTGCAACTTGGGTCCCTGATCAAAAGATTAAGGATTGATAGGGGAGGTGAGTACATGGGTACTCTTTATTTTCAGTCTGTTGGTATTATCCATGAAACGACTGCTCCCTATACTCCTCAGCAAAATGGTATTTCTGAAAGGAAAAACAGGGTGCTGAAGGAGATGGTTAATTCCATGTTGTCCTATTCAGGACTGAGTCAAGGGTTCTATGGTGAAGATATGTTAACAGCTTGTTATTTATTAAATATGGTTCCCAACAAAAGGAACAAGGTTACCCCTTATGAACTCTGGACTAAAAGAAAACCCAACCTGAACTATCTCAGAGTTTGGGGTTGTAGGGTTGTTGTAAGACTCCCTGATCTAAAGTTGAAAACTTTGGGTGAAAGAGGCATTGAATGCATATTTTTTGGATATGCTGAGCATTCCAATGCTTTTAGGTTCTATGTTATTGAACATAATGAATATGTTTCAATTAACTCCAAAATTTAATCAAGGGATGCAATGTTTGATGAGAATAGATTCTCATCAGTCCCTAGACCAATTCAAAGGATTCCTAATGGAAATCACGACATTAGTATATCACAGGTCCCTGATGAAGTACCATCAGAGGTCCCTGATGAGGTTGTGGTTCAACAACCTGAACCTATGCTCAGAAAAAGCAAAAGGGTCAGGAATCCAAAGTCATTTAGACCTGAGTTTCAATTATACTTAATTGAAAGAACAAGGGATGAGGTCTCTGAACAATACTCCTATTGCTTCATTGTTGAGCATGATCCCAATACATTTGAAGAAGCAATGAAGTCCCATGATATTGCTTTCTGGAAAGAAGCAATCAATGATGAGATGGATTCCATCATGGGCAACAACACTTGGGTATTGGTTGATCTACCACCTGGTTGCAAACCTTTGAGTTTCAAATGGATTTTCAAAAAGAAAATGAAGGTAGATGGAATTATTGAAATGTTCAAGGCTAGACAAGTCATTCAGGGCTTTAAACAAAATTCAGGTAATCATGAGCATTCGGACTGATACTCTTGATTAACTCCATTTTCTGATATAAAAGTTTCTCTAATTTACTTGTTGTTTCAGTCCAAACTAGCCTTTGAAAATGAATTCCAATGAACTTTATTTTGAAATTTGCATAGACATGCCTTGTGCATTTTCTATGTTCAACGTTAGGAATCCAACCACCAACACCTTCAAGTAATCCTCGTTTGAACACGTATTATTAAACATTTTAGTTTGAAATAAATCAAAAACAATTGGGAATATTTGGTTATTGGAATTTTTTCCCATGGCTATAAGTAATTCTCCTCTACAAGTATGCTTTATAAAACATTCATCCAAACCTATCACTCTTCAGCATCCCTCCAACCAACCATATTTTATACCTTTGAAACACATGTACATTCTTTTAAAGTAATTATTGCCATATTTTATTTCTTTAACATCAAGCCTATAAGCAGAACCTGGATTGGTATCTAATATTACCTGTCTATATTCCCATAACCTCCCATAATATTCTATCAGTCCACCATCATGGTCAAAAAGTGTTCTTTGTTTAGCTCTTTTGCATTGACCTAAATTTACATTAATAACTTTGTATGCCATGAAGGGATTATCTATGATTTTCTTTTCAAACTGATAAGCAGTCCACTTTTAGGTGACTAATGAACCAAGATTGTAATTCCTTGAACATTTACAGTGAGTGTGCAAAGACTTAATCTGAAATTAATTTTCAGTAGTCATCCAGGAAGACCATAGTCTAAAAGTGGGGATAGGAGGATTCTTCCTAGCCTCTGCAATGGACTTCCTTATCCATTTAGGAGATTGAGACTCATGTTCAAATATACTCTTTTCAGGCTTTTTGGTTGTCCCCTCGCCATACTTTCCACCTCTAGTAAACTAGTTTTGAAAATAAACTTTTTTTACAACCTTTTTGTTTCACTTTTTAACACCTTTTTTAGAATCTTTTTACCCCCCACCACCACATTTTTTTGACATACTTATCTTTTTTTTAACCCTTAGAAGTATCATATGTTTAGTCATAAAACAACTTCTTTTAGTCTTTCTTTTTGTTCGAAAAAATCCTTCACATCTACCCTTAGATACAGCTCTCCCGTTGTACACCAACAAACACTTCCAATCATTCCTAGAATACCTCAACTGATAACCATTTGCTACACCATAATTACTTAAGGCCATTTTCAACTGCTCTATGTGTTCATACCTCATACTTAAGATTGGCTCCATTTCATTCGAAGGAATAGTTGGATCATGTTTAGGATAGATGAGACCTTTATGTACTTTGTATTCAGGATCTATGTAATCGAAGTCAGGGTCATCTAAGACTTCCTCAGTGTTATTTGGGGGTTGTTCATCTATGAAACCATGAAAATTACCAATATTGCTGACTAACTTGCTTAAAAAGGATCCTGAGTTTTTTGGTTTCTTATCACTACATTCTATTCCCCTGCATTCTTAAAATCAAAAAAATCCAACTCCTCTTGATCATCACTAGAATACAAATTCTCACTTTTATCACTATCATGCCCATTATTTTCATATTCTTCATTCAAAAAGTCTAACACATCATAAACAAAATGTTCAACATAAAGTCCAACCATCCAACTATTTTGATAATTTAAGTTAACAAAATCATCAACATCACTATCTTTTTTAATCTCTTTGATACCTAATCTCAATGACTTACCAGGTTTACAAAATAAAAATTGTGAATTATACCACGGACCAAACGTCTAATAACCTTACGTAATTGTGCCCAAGACATACCTTCAAAGTCGAGGTCAGTAATTTTCTTTTCAATGCCTTCAACGTACCTCAAATGACTAGGTATGAAAATACCATCGTGTTTAAGGTTCACTATAAAAACATTATATGGGTGAGGCCTACCTAAAAATAAGGGTTTTGTTAGAAACAACACAATAACAATGATTGAACCGTCAAACAAATAAAATATAATGCACAATATCATCTATAACTAACTTTTAACTATTGAAAATTAAAGTGAAGCAATTTACATTATTTGTAAAAATTATGGTTAATTGTGAATTTGAGGGAAAAAGTAGTTAAGGAAAAGTAAAGGGAATTGTGTGTGGTAATGAAGTTAGGTGGGGAGGTACACACTTTATATAGGACCGACCAAAAGAGTCAACCGGTATAACTATCCGTGGCATCCTTGTCATTAAAAAATAATAAATAATTAATAAATCATGAAGATCGTTTAAAAATCATCTAGGATCAATAATAACAAAGGCTGTTGTTGCACAGCGGAATTTAAATAAATACAATGTTATTAACAAGGTTTTCATTCATATCAACCCCAATTCTATTTGTTCATCATAGAACTTGTTACCTAACTGTAACAGGGATACATGACACCTTGATCTTAGATCTTAAAACGATCTCAAGTGGTGAGATCGTTGGTGTTTTCCTAAAACATGATTTAAACACACATAAACAATGTCAAGGGATCTCTTTATATATAGAGTCCATATAGACTTACAAGGGAAACCTAATTGTATTAGGAAACTAAATCTTTTCCTAATGTTGATCTTTATCTTTTTAAGCAAGTCTTCTATAATCCTTCATCTTCGAAAATTCCATAATGTTGATAAGGATTTTAAACATACGTTTTTAGGGGGTCATTTAAGCCCTAAATTGATATATTTTATATCCGTTACTGCTTAAAATTGTTCCTTTTCACATTTTAGGTATTTTGGAAGCAAATTGCTGGAATCAAGCATTTTTGGACGAAAAGGAGCGAAAACATGAAGAAAACGACAAAGTCAAGGTTTCAAGGCTTATTTCTGCACGTGACGGCGTCCCAACCCAAAGGGCGACGCCTTTGCTCACAAGGTTTTCTAAAAAGACTCAAGCGACGGTCCAGGTCATATTTTGGTTTTACAACATGACGGTGTCACGCCTTATTCCAGGAGGGTGTCGCTCTTTATTTTACACCAGACGACCAAGACTCATTCCAAGACGACGTCCTTAATGAAGCCAAACGACGTCACACTTCCTTAACTGACGTCTTCCCAATGATGACTTGTCCATAATGAAACCCTAATGACGGCGACCAGACGGCGTCACCATCAAAAGGCGACACCATCGCATGTGTAATTCTATATATAGACTTCGAATTTTCTGTATTTTGTGTGTAATATTTTGGATAGCAACCCCTAGTTCGTTCATAGTCCGACTTGGGCAGTATTTTTGGGTTCCAAACCCTTCTTTACACTCAAAGATAAGTTTTTTTATCCAATCTATCATCATATTTATCCTATATTCAATTGTTTGTTTGTGTTCATGCTTATGTATCATGCGTAGCTAAATTATTCTTGTGTTTGCTTAGATATATGAAACCTGGTTGTTGATTATTGTTAGGTTGTCCATTGTTTTAATTGGTAGACGCTAGAGTAAGGAAAACTGACTTCTTCTTTAATTGTTGCGAGCTTGAATGTCTTAAATAGCAAAAAGCTTGAGAATGCAATTGAGCCATCGTTTTGTTTATTGCCTGAGTTGTAGCTTTAGGATAATAGAATATTCGGGGGAGATACTACGGTACTTGGCGATCCCGGATAGTCTAGAGGAGAGTTACAATTCATAGAACTAGGGAATTAGGCACCCCCCATGACTAACACGGAATACAACGCACAAATTAGAATGAAAATGTGACAATTCAACCGACGAATAAGAGATAACTATGGAGTAAGAAAATCTAAGTAAACACGCTTTTAATTATCATAAGAAACACAATCAATCAATCCATAGCTTTTTCTTCTTTTCATTAGTTAATTAGTTTTTAATTTTTAAATTGTAAAGTAGTAAAATTGGTAGAATTACCAAGCCCCCACTCTTCAAACCCCGAGATTTTACTTGCTTTATAAAAAAAAGATAAAAAAGATAAAAAGAATCACCCTCAACTTCTCGTCATACATCTCTACTAGCATCTCTATTCCCCTAGAGAACGATCAACCCCCTGGGCTTACCCATACTACATTGCAACGATTAGGTATACTTCCTAGTGGGTTGTAAAGCTTGCTCGTAGAAAAGGAAATCTTTCGACCCCGAACCTGCTATCAAATGTCGATCTTGATATGTTTTGTATCATGAAATCAATAAATCCCAACAATCTTCTCCTATTTGATGATGACAAAACAAAGAGTAAAATCATTCTAAGATGATCCATAGTAACTTAATCTTATGCAATCTTCCTCTATTGAACAATAAGCTTTTACTTCAACTTGAGCACTTGAACATCTTGTACATCTTCAAATCTGATCTTCCACTTAACTTGAGATCTCCATTAACTTGTTTCCTTTGTAACATCTTCCACTTTTTGTAATTATCCATTAGGGGACAGTGAACATATGCAACTTTGATATTTAAAACTACAAACCATATATTAAACTTCTAATCCAAGCTTTCCAATGTCTCAAATTACCCTCCATGACGCACAATACAAATAATGAATTCAAGCAGTAGAAACTTAAACTAGCAGTAGTAATAATAACTTAGTTAGTAATGGTTTAACTTGTTTTGCACAAGTGAAAACCTTTCCCACAGATGGTGCATATCCAAATGGTTAAACACTTTATCATATTCTTCCCCTGAAACCAATATGTTAACCATCTCATGACCAAAAGTAATAGAATCAACCATAAAAACTATACGAATAACTAACCAACAGTAGTAACGAATACCATGTAGTACCATCCATGAAGAGCAGCACTAAAAATGACTAACAGTAGTAATAGATACCAACAGTAGTAACAATGAAGAGCAGCATTAGAGTGGTTGAGCAGTAGTAAAAATACACTAGCAGTAGTAACTACTAACTAGCAGTATTAACTTTTGTAGAGCAGTAGTAACCATGTACGAAGCAGTAGTAACTTCCAATTAGCATTACCAAAATAACCACTTCAATAAATGATGCAGGTTTTACTGACCAGGTCTTAATATTTATAGTGTCTCGCTATACCTATGGTCTACCCTAGTGCACTAACGGGCAGTGTACCCGGTCGCGTCTAGTGTAGTAAATGGTACAGACGAGGTCGTCCCAAGAGGTATGTGTGTTGGATTATTACTAAGTCTAGTGTCATAGAATAATAATGGTTTCGATAGGGATTTTAATTAATTAAACTACTAATGCAGAATAAAATAAAAGCCGATAAATGGATAAAGGGAAATCAATAGAGGAATAGTGGTGCTAACCTAGTCAATCCTCCTAGCTAGTTATGTCTACGTTTACCTACATCCAATTACTTCAGGTGGGGTCAAATTCGAGAGGACAACATTTGGTCAATTCGCCCTAACCTATCAGCAAAGATGCCACCACAGGAGAAATCAGGCGCACCGTCATAAGTCCTGTTGTTCCTGGTCCCCTAAGCCAAGTTATTAAGTACCGCTACATGCTAGATTCATAATAGTGAGTGCCCGGCCGTTAGGAACTTAGACACTACACCCCCCAATTCTTAAGTTCATCCAAACGATAGGTGATCAGTTGGTCAAATCGCACAAGTAGAAAGGGTCGTCAGTTGGTCATATCTTACCCTTCCCATCTCAGTCCGCTCACCTAGGGTCAGTTGGTCATATCTCCTAGGCAATTGGCCTCTACCGCCATTCAAAACTACCGAACCAAGGGTGACTACCAATGAACTATGCATGCATACACTTAGAAATAATTGTACGGAAGTAAAGGTAAACACAAACAAAACAATTAAGGAATCATAACTAGGCTAGCACCAAAGGGTGCTTAGCCGCTCATATTAATCATGCAAATCAATTCAATATTCAAAGGTACGAAATACATGAATTGAAAGTAAAAGAAATATAAAACGCTAATGCTTATCGTAATGGAGTGACTTCTCCTTTGGAAACAGCTCCGTATGCTCCCCTAGACCTGCCTTGAGCTTTTTCCCACGTTCTCAGAGTGTTGTGTGTGGAATGGGATGACTAGAAATGCTGGAATTCGTGGGGTATTTATAGGCCAGATCTGGGTTACGGCGTAACCAATATAGGAGTTACGCCGTAACCTTCTATTTCTTCATAAATGCACTAGATCTGCTAGTTACGGCGTAACCTTATTAGTGGTTACGCCGTAGTCTTCAATAAACTCGGTTACGTCATAAGTGATGCAGTAGTTACGGTGTAAGTATCAGCAGCGTGGAACCTCATTTGACCTAATGGAGTTACGTCGTAACCTTTGGGAAGAGTTACGCCGTAACCTCTTGATAAGTTGGTATTCTGGGTCACGCAATAGTTACGGCGTAATGTGAGAGAGGGGTTACGCCGTAACTTCTTCAAAATAGCATACTGTGATAAATCTTTAGTTATGTTTCCATTTCCGCGTCTCTTTAACTCCAATGCTCATAATTTACCTGAAAGTGGAAAACAATGGAAAACAAGCGTAAATCCATATAAATGATATAAATAACGAGCATTATCGGGGGAAATTGACACTTAATATTCATGACTATTTGATGTTATCAAATATCCCCCCACTTGAACTCTACTTGCCCTCAAGTAGACCTAATTAAATAGATTCCTAAAAAGATATCTCCCAAAATCTGGAAAATATGAGTTTACAAATCCCTTATGCTAGAATAAAACAAAGCCGAACACCGAAAGGGGAACAAACACTCAAATCTCTCAACTATTCTAAGTTTCAATTTCGGGGTGATCACTCAATCGCACAGTCATAGCATGTATTCTATCATAAACTTTGCGGTTACACAAATCTCCACCACTAGAGTTAAGGGCTAAACAATTCTCGAAGGCAATATGGGTAGACACGACAAAGGTTAAGGGGTGACTCGTCATTACTAACATGTCACGGCGAAGTGGAAAAAATCAATGATACATGACCAAATCCATGGCCAAGACACCAAAGATTGCTCGCTGCATCACCTAGATACGCTTCATGACTAAAGGGTAGGATAAGACATGGGATATATAATTGGTGTAAAATGAAAAACAAGCAGGTAGTCTAAATCTATAACCAAGTCATCACCACTTACCGTCCGCCCAAAGTTCAAGCTTAGAAGTCTAGAAACCGGATCATGAAATGCAAGGTAGATGTGTCATTAGAGGACGTCGTGATGGGCACACTACCTTTTCTACTTCTGTTGGCATAACTACCAACTCCAATCTTCAAATGTGACCGAGGTGGCCTCCTCGATACTAATCAATAAAGCTCATACTACAGTGCTTATAACATCGCACTTTACAATATCATAACTCAATCAACTCTTTTTTTTCCGAATCATAATAACATAACATCCCCCCACTTGAGATGAATAATGGGAATTCGGGGGGTCTTCAATGATCTTCATAAATGTTGTCGATGAAAGCGTAATTTCCAAACCTTTCCACTCGAACCTTGAACTTAGGCAAATGATGACTTCCCAATCACAAATAAAGACTACAGGATAGGCTAAGGTGTATTGGTGTAACGAAACAATATATTTGGTTGAAAAAATGAAAGGAATGGCTCAGAAGGGTGTATCTAGGGGTATCTTGCACTAAAGGTGAGTGCAACAAAAGGGTTTCACATGGGGGTCGAAAAGTCGAGGTGACTAATCGATAGACTCACAATGGTAGACTGTTTGGGTGATAATCCTATAATATTGCCTTCTAAAATTGAAAAGTCCAAATACATCGAGCTAACTCAACATACCTCGTCTATGGTCTTGAAATGATGCAAAGGCCAAGTTCTAAAGTTTACAAGCTACCGGCACACTCATAATTTGGTGGATTTGGGGTAAAATATTGGAAACGGATAAGGCTAATCTCACCATGTAATGTCAAGGGTTGTATGTGCTCGGCTAAGGTCTAATCTAGTTAGGTTAGGAAAAACATGTCAAAATTTTAAAAATGGCATAATTTTTCAAAATAAACTAGAAAAATGAGGGCGAAATAAAGTTCAAGAGATAATTTCTACTCCCGTCCCCCCACTTGAATTGTACAAAGTCCCGTTTGTACTAGGCATTAAAATAAAGGTGAAGAGAAAGGTAGAATTAGAGCGAGAACTTCCCTGAAATTTGCTCCATAAAGAAGAAGGCCCACGAAAAAGAACCGTGCCTTCGTTTAAGCGTCATGAAAAAACTTCAATCCCTGAAATCACAATACCGACAAGCATAATACTAAAAAGAAAAAAATGAAAACCGAAAAACAAACCTAACTCACTTTCGTAGGAATCACGGTTGCATTTAGCCTATGCAACAAGCCTTTTAAACCACTTGGTGTCCCAAGTGGACGAGTGAAGTCTCGTGAGGGTTTACAGGGAACACACCCTCAAAGTTCATTTAAAAACTAATACAAGGTTAATGTGTTTTAAAATGAAAGAATTAAATTAGAGGAAAGTTACGTCGTAACTCCTATGAGGGAGTTACGCCGTAACTGGCAAAACCTGGTATGAGCTGTAAAGCGAGTAGTTACGGCGTAACCACTGAGATGGTATTACGCCGTAATTGGTAATGCGTCAAGAATTCTGCTGCTAAAATGTTGGTTACGGCGTAATCACCAAGATGAGTTACGTCGTAACTCTGTTCAGATCTGCAACTGCAGCAGCAATTAGTTCCTCGTTTCCTGCAAAATGGTTAGAAAACACAAAACCCAACAGAAAGGAAATAAAAACAAAAGAAAGGGATAATTCGGGTTCTCCCGAAAGAGCACTTTTCTTTATGAACGAGTCTTTAAGTTAGACTCAGAGTCGCGGGGCTACCAGTTCTTGTTGGTCATTTCGTGGACATGGCAGTTTCCACGTTGGATCCAACTTACCAAATTCTCATCCCTTTTGTAGTCATTTCCTAATTCTAAACAACCTAAGTAGAAACTTTTGATTTTCTGGTGGGGCTGATCAATGCCTTTTTCTTTGTCTTCCTCACTGATATCGAGTAAAGGTCGAGCTTGGCTTAACTGCCTCTTGGTCCAGTTTCTAAAGTTCTTGATCGTTCTCGGCATTTTGAAAATACTCTTGTCATCATTAATCTTCAACCATACTAATCCTTCTTTTTCATTTTTATCTAAACCCGACATTTCCTGAAAAGGCCTTCCTAAAATTCCTCCCATAAGTCCATCCTCCACGAATTCACTTACGTCGTCTAGAACCATAAAGTCCACCAAGAATGAATGGGTCCCAACAAAGACATGGATGTTAGTTGCAAACCCAAGAAAATTATTTCCCTTGTATTCTAATTCTTTCTTCATAACTTGGTTGTAGCATTCCCTTGACATGATATTGACTGGGGAAGTCGTGTCAATAAATGGGTGGAAGTCGATGAACCCGATTTTGCATGATATTTTAAGATAATAGGGGTTTCTGTGATGTATGCGGGTTCCTACCTCATGAAATTTAGGTTGAATTGGTTGCGAAAAAGTCTTAACAGAGTTATCTTTCCAATGGGTCATCTCGACATCACTTGAGAGGTCTTCAGCACTTAATCCTAAGTTATCCACTTCCTCAAAATTCACGAAAACATCAAAATCTTTCCCTGAGTCAACCTCTCCAGGATCCGGGGGGTCGCTAAGAAATTTTTCTAAAGCTTCACCAAAATTTCCTACGGGGTCAATTGCACATACCTTCTCCGGGGTAGACAAATGTTCATTAGGTCCGAAAGTGGCAATTTCTCCATTATCTTCAAGAGTCAATTTTCCGGAAAGACATCCACCTTAGTGTGAGCAGTGGCAAGCATAGGTCTTCCCAAAATGACTGGTATCCTGTTGTCCTCCGGAATGTCGAGAATCACAAAATCTACTGGGAAAAGGAATTTCTTAATCTTCACCAACACATTTTCAACGATTCCTATTGGCGATTGCATAGATCGATCAGCCATTTCAATTTTCATTTTGGCCGGCTTTAAGTTACCAATTCCCATATGCAAAAATATCGAACGAGGCATTATGCTAATACTAGCTCCGAGATCTGCTAGGGCATTACACATGTTAAGACTCCCGATATAGCAAGGGAGAGTAAAGCATCCTGGATCTTTTTCCTTTTGCGGTAGCTCGTTCCTCAAAACCACTGAGCATTTTCGTTGAGGCGAATAGTCTCATCATAACTTAATTCCTGCGCAATATCATGATGATTAGTATTAACAGAATCATTGGTAGGAGGGTTTACCAGCAAATTTTGGTCCAGAAGTGATTGTCTCTCCATGCTGATTCGTCGCTTAACTTTTTCTGAAAAGGTCAAAGGTTCTTCGAGGATAGTTTCTACAGTGTGGACAACTCCCTCCTCCTTGGCTGCTAAATAATCAGAGATAGCTTCCAAACATGAACTAACACTCTTTTCCAATCTTTTAATCCTATCATCGTGCATTATGAGAGAAGACATTGTATTATCCACGAATGTCATCATCAATTTTTCAATCCTATCATCCCGTTCTCTTGATTCCCTGATGTGGTCGAGAATTTTTATTTCAAGATCGCTCCCGGTTTTGGTCCCAAACACGCTCTTAACCTTTCCAACTTTGCATGCTTCAGCTTCTCTTTCTACCCTTCGTTTTTCGAAAATTTCCCCGTTATTGTATTCTTGCTTTGTTATCGTTTTCATTACCTTGTGATCAAAATTGTCTCTAGGTCCGTACCCTGTATCCATGTGCCACTTGTAGCAATGTTCAGAAATTCACTGAATACATTCCAGGGCTTGATCAGGAGTCATGCTAGGAATAGGTCTTGGTGAATCGAGAAGTTCTCGTGTTCGCGCATTAATCCCACGATAAAAGACGTATACGATATGATGTTTGTTTAAATCATGGGAAGGACATCGATAGAGAAGCTCGTTAAATCTTTCCCATGCTTGGTAAAGCGTTTCTTCTCCAATCTGAACGAATTGATAAATTTTCCCAAGAAGCTTGGCCATTTTTTAAGGAGGGCAAAATTGCAGGATGAATTCTTTTCTTAGTTTACCCCACTCTCCTTTACAATCGTGAGGGAGTTTGTTATACCATCTTTTCACTGTCCCAGAAAGAGTCATAGGAAAAATCCTTGCAGTGACTGAATAGCTCGGAGTACCTCTGATGTTGAAAAGAGAAGACAAGTGAAGAACTTCTTCTACGTGATTCTGAGCGTCCTCATCTTCGTTTCCAGAAAACTCAAGTTCATGAAACTCTCGAATAATATGATCTGGAATAGAGAATTTTTCAGTGTAAGAGTCTTGAGTGAAGCTTCGTTGGCAGTTCTCATTCGGTCGCTCTAAATACTGCTCCATAGTTAAGTCATCGACATTATTTTTATTGATGACCTTTGGTTCTGCGTCTGACTGGTCTGATTCGTAAAAAGAGAAGATGTTGTGAATAGGAACCGGAGAATAGATTTTCCTTCTTCGAAATTGCTTCTCCGGGTCATCAAATGGGGTGGCCAGAAAAGGCCTCGAGCTGCGAGTCTTGTATCCTGACATTATCAGAAAGAAAATTAAAAATAGACTTAATATGAAATCCTAAAATAGCTCCCCGGCAGCAGCGCCAAAAACTTGATGCAGGTTTTACTGACCAGGTCTTAATATTTATAGTGTCTCGCTATACCTATGGTCTACCCTAGTGCACTAACGGGCAGTGTACCCGGTCGCGTGTAGTGTAGTAAATGGTACAGCCGAGGTCGTCCCAAGAGCTATGTGTTGGATACTAAGTCTAGTGTCACAGAATAATAATGGTTTCGATAGGGATTTTAATTAATTAAACTACTAATGCAGAATAAAATAAAAGCAGATAAATGGATAAAGGGAAATCAATAGAGGAATAGTGGTGCTAACCTAGTCAATCCTCCTAGCTAGTTATGTCTACGTCTACCTACTTCCAATTACTTCAGGTGGGGTCAAATTCGAGAGGACAACATTTGGTCAATTCGCCCTAACCTATCAGCAAAGATGCCACCACAGGAGAAATCAGGCGCACCGTCATAAGTCATGTTGTTCATAGTCCCCTAAGCCAAGTCATTAAGTACCGCTACATGCTAGATTCATAATAGTGAGTGCCCGGCCGTTAGGAACTTAGACACTACACCCCCTAATTTTTAAGTTCATCCAAACGATAGGTGATCAGTTGGTCAAATCGCACAAGTACAAAGGGTCGTTAGTTGGTCATATCTTACCCTTCCCCGTCTCATTCCGCTCACCTAGGGTCAGTTGGTCATATCTCCTAGGCAATTGGCCTCTACCGCCATTCAAAACTACCGAACCAAGGGTGACTACCAATGAACTATGCATGCATACACTTAGAAATAATTGTACGGAAGTAAAGGTAAACGCAAAAAAAACAATTAAGGAATCATAACTAGAATAACACCAAAGGGTGCTTAGCCGCTCATATTAATCATGCAAATCAATTCAATATTTAAAGGTACGAAATACATGAATTGAAAGTAAAAGAAATATAAAACGCTAATGCTTATCGTAATGGAGTGACTTCTCCCTTGGAAACAGCTCCGTATGCTCCCCTATACCTGCCTTGAGCTTTTTCCCACGTTCTCAGAGTGTTGTGTGTGGAATAGGATGATTAGAAATGCTGGAATTCGTGGGGTATTTATAGGCCAGATCTGGGTTACGGCGTAACCAATATAAGAGTTACGCCGTAACCTTCTATTTCTTCGTAAATGCACTAGATCTGCTAGTTACGGCGTAACCTTATTAGTGGTTACGTCGTAGTCTTCAATAAACTCGGTTACGTCGTAAGTGATGCAGTAGTTACGGCATAAGTATCAGCGGCGTGGAACCTCATTTGACCTAATGGAGTTACGTCGTAATCTTTGGGAAGAGTTACGCCGTAACCTCTTGATAAGTTGGTATTCTGGGTCACGCAATAGTTACGGCGTAATGTGAGAGAGGAGTTACGCCGTAACTTCTTCAAAATAGCATACTGTGATAAATCTTTAGTTATGTTTCCATTTCCGCGTCTCTTTAGCTCCAATGCTCGTAATTTACCTGAAAGTGGAAAACAATGGAAAACAAGCGTAAATCCATATAAATGATATAAATAACGATCATTATCGGGGAAAATTGACACTTAATATTCAGGACTATTTGATGTTATCAATAAACTTTCCACAAGAACCTGAACTAGAACTTAATCAGATTAGTAGAAAAACACATATCCGCAACCAAACTTGTGCTTCCATATAAGCAGCAGTAAGTTCCAACATGTAGCACTAACTTTCAACAAACAACACTAAGTTCCCGAAGCCAATAAACATGCGATCAATAGTTGCCACACTTGCATTATGCAATAGCATAGCAAACAAACCATACATTCAAGACAACTTATAGCCCTAAAACAACCAACTGCCATCTCTCTTAAACCCACATACTATGGAGAAAAACCCCACTTATCAGATCGAAACAAGGGTAAAATCCAAAAGAAACCAAACCCTAAAAAGGATTCAATTTATGGCGTTAACGCTTAAAGACCTGAAACCTAGCCTGCATAAAATATTAAATAGGCTTAACGTATGCATCCATGTCACACCAAATCCAAAAAACGATGAATGATATTCTGTGAAATCACAACCAGCAGTTTATAAGATTAAACCCTAAATGGAGAATTGTTGGTTGTTGACCCCGTCTAACCCTAGAAAAAGGAAACAATCAAAAGATGATTGTATAACCGGTGAGAAGAATGTACGGTTATAATCGCATACACATCAGGTTTATAGCATGGTGACTTTGAATATTAATCTCATTCTTCAGGCTCAATCTTTTTCTGCTAGAACTTTGAGAAAGCTTAAACTCAATAATCGACCCTCAAAACATCAATAACAACCAGCAGAACCCAATAGCAAAACGCAGAAAGCCCTAAAGATCTGGGGTTTCCTTCGTACTCCAAAGACGAAAAAGATAATAAAGTAGCCAAGATCGTCGTTTAGGGTAAACAAAATCACGATAAAGAATACCTTTAAGCAGAATACAGTGATTGACAACAGCAACAACCAATCAGAAAAAGAAAATCAATTTAAAAAAAACGATTAAGAACTAACCCTAAAATTCAAGAAACCCTAAACTCGTTATTATTGTTTAAAAAAAATGTTTTTCTTTGACTGTAAAACCTTGTAAATCCTAGATCATGAGCAACCTTGCTCTGATACCAATTGTGAAGATCGTTTAAAACTCATCTAGGATCAATAATAATAAAGGTTGTTGTTGCACGGTGGAATTTAAACAAAGACAATGTTATTAACAAGGTTTTCATTCATATCAGCCCCTGTAAAACCCTAAAAATATAAAACATATCAAAAGACTAATTTACCCTCACCGTAAACAATTATAAACTACGTAAAATATAATAACGTTCGTTTAACGAAATTAAAACCTAACTTACGAATAATTAAAAACTTAACTAATATGTGTACGTGATCGACATTGTACAACGAAAGTTAAACGTCTCGTTAAATCGTTTGGGCCTTGTTTCATTTCTTGGTGAGCCCAAGATGGGCGTGTGGTTGCGTTCGGTTGGATCAAGACGCCGGGAGCCCAAAAGGGCGTGGGTTTGTTTGTTCGGTTGGACCCAAGCCGAAACCCACCCTATCTAAAGCCCTAACTTATTTGCACAACTATAAATACAATCACTTAACCTCAAATTGAAACCCTAGTTTTGCCTTTTCTCTCTTTTCTTCCTATTCGGCCGAACCTAAACCCTTGGTGTCGAGAGTTTGTTTCCAACAAGACAAGGTATAACTTTTCCTCCGTCTAAACTTCTTTTGCATGCGACACGTTAAATAGATGTTTGGACCCGTGAGGTATATTACGAGCAACACGTATGAATCGAACTATATGAATGAAACATGTCACGCGTTTAAGTATTTGTAAAACATGCAAACGTAAAACACTTAATTATGTCAAGCAACATGAATCATGAACATGTATAATACATCTAAGGTTAACGCATGGTTTGTAGGTCATGAATGTGTCGTTATGTTTGAAACGTAAATAAACATGAGCATGAGATTTTGGTCGTGTAATAAGCTACATGTCGATAAAATATGCGTCACATTAGTGAACATGTTGTGACTTGTTTTGGGTGTCGAGTTGCATGCGTACCTTACCCTAGCGAAAGTCTTTTAAAAACAGCCTTTGGTGATCAAGTACTCATGTTAAGATGTAGGTTAGTATCATGTCGTGTTGAGTAAATGATTAAGTGTTTGTGGGTGTCGAATGGGTTGTGAGTCGGGAGAACAACATGTAGCGAGCTGGAATTTTGCATGTGTATTGCGTACATATTGAATCAAGGGAGGGGGAAGGATTTTGGCCTTGTTCACGTAGGGTAAACGAGTCGTCGTATGTGAGAGTAAATAGTGTAAAGGCATGCATGAGCTTTGTTCAACTTCCGTTTGTTTTTCACAAGTTCTAGGTTAAAGTGATGAGTCATTAAAATCTGTAACATATCAATTTCATGCGTATAAATGTGGTATTTAAAAGATTGGAAAAAAAACCCTAGAACATAAATAGGAAGTCGGTTAGGGTTAAAAGCTAGGGGTGTAAATTCGTTATTTCATGTAAGAATGGAAAGTCTTGGAGTCATTAATAACTAATGATTAAGAGTATAATGAGCTAGTACTAAGCATGATGTAAACATGCGTGAGTTATGATTGTATGTAAGGAACTAAGTCAGGAATTGGTAGTAGTGCATGCATGGTCTCATTTAGGTTGCGTTCGAACAATGTTACGTGTGAGTCTTGATTTATCATGTAAGTTAAGAAGGCTTGTATAAACTATTTTAGAAGAGAGTCCTAAAATCCGTTCTTGACATTTGTAAACCCTATACTTTGAACGACGATCATATAAGCCCTCAAATAAGATATTTGTCATATTAAACCCTTAAGTTTACCATTTGTCATTTGCAACCCATAAGTTTGGCTAATTAATAATTAAGACTCTAAAATGTTGTAATTCCGTCCATCACTAAGAATAAGAATATACTTACGACTTTAAGAGTGTGAATGCGATAAATCCGTTATAGCGTAATGATGCTAACAAGTATTAAATAAATCATAATCCGTGTAGATTCGTTGAAGGAGACGCGACGTTATATCTTCGTGATTCACTCATTCGTTTGCTTTTCTCTCATTTGCTTTAAGGTACAGATATTCTGACCTTTTCAGTAAAGGTTCCTTATGACATTCTTTTCATTAGCTTTTCTATTTTACTTATTAGGGTTTCCGATGCCATTGCTATGAACCCTTTTCTGATTGTGTGATTTGTTGCTTATCTGAACTTCTGTTTTATTGAACCATGCAATATCTGTTTTGACCTTGTGTTATGAAGACTCTGATATGCATATTTGTTGAACCTCACTAAGTTTAATTATGAACTTCTAAATATGAATGTACGATTTGTGATTGTGATATGAACTTCTGACTTCTGAATATATGAATATGAACCTTATGATATGAACTATCTGATATGTTATCTGTGACCTTGTGTTTGATTATGATCTGTGCCATATCTGAAGATCTGTTTGACCTAAGTTAGTTTGATACCCGAGCCACTATTTCACTAGTCATGGGGGTTCCATGTCCGTGTCAGTGATGCACCTCTGACATGACTCTAGGGCAGTAGAGTGATGTTCTGCCACGTCCCTTTCCGTTATCTGTTTATTGATAGTATGGCCACTATTCGTCTGCTGGGGCGTATGGATGCATCCTAGATCTTATCTATTATCCGATATGATTTGTCTGGTGAATGATGTCGTGTGAAATACGCGTCTTCACAAAATTCTGGGAGCTAGTTACTCCAAATTATTTTCTGAGATTATTTCTGTATAAGTATGATGTTTCCGATATGATAAGTTCTGGGCTCGTGGTAGTTAACTAAATCTGTATCTGTTATTTTTATGATAAGTATTCTGATTTTGATTCGGTATGTTCAAGTGTTTATGATTATGTGCTAGGCTTATTATATGTTATTATATGTGTTTATGCTTTTGTATGTTTATGTGACTGCCGTCTATTATGATAGGTTATGATTAACATGTTTAAATATGATTCACATGCTGTCACCTGATGTTATGTTAGTTTATCGTTATGTGAATTCGTTGATCTGTGAGATGAATGTGCTAGTGTGAGAGTAAGTATCCTGAAAGTTTAGTATGTATGATGGTTCAGTTAATTTTATAACCTTGTCTATCGGTTAGTTATCTGATTTCATATGTGACCTGCCATGTTAAAACTCTGCTGATGTTAGGATTTGATCTGAGAACTGGTTTAGCTTATGATATCTGTTCTGGTAATTGCTAATGGCTATGTTATGACTTTGTCTATTTAGTTATAGTATGTCTACTGTGTTTTCTGTCTGTATATGTGAGACTGCCATGATTTGACCGCTATTTCCGCTGCTACAATATCGAACTAAGTGTGTTAAATATAGATTAATTGATTTGCATGAATGCTATGTTTATTTTCTAGAAATTGCTTCCGTTAACCTTTAGACTCTCCGTTTGGTTTTATATGTAATCTATTTTCTTGATGTGTTAAGTGTCTGGTTATTTTGGATGTGTTTGTGTTGGTGTCATTAAGGTGCTATGTGTTGTCCCTTATATGTTATTTGTTCTTTCGGATTTCTGTATATTTGCGCTTCCGCAGAATCCTCAATGATTCAGTATTTTCATTCCGTTATGATTTCGTTATTCGTATCTTTGTTTTGTTTAGCTATTGTTTCGTTATATCTGTTCACTGGGCTTTGTAAGCTCAGCCGCATTTTCTTTTCCTGCGGCAGGTATTAAGCATTCAAGATGAGCTTATGGGATAGCTGATCCGGGTTGAGAGTAGAGACAAGAGCAAGATTTGCAAATAGGGATCTTAGATTTATTTTGAATATTAAGTTATTCATATCATCTTTTGTAAGTTTTTGTAAAGGCTTCCGCTATTGTATAGTACTTAAGGTTCTGATTTGAAACCGTATTTGTGATATCTTTACCCTTGTCGGGTTGGGGTGTTACAATTTATGGTATCAGAGCCCAGGTTTTAGGACCCTTAGAGCTTAGGCTATGACCTGTGAGGATTGGGTAGATTTAGGATTTTCCCTTCTGCGTATTTTCTCTGCGTCCACTATCGTACTTAGACCTTGCTAATAGTTGGTTATTCTTTTAGATGGTTATCCCTCGTCGTTCTAGTTCACCTGATAGGAGCAAACAAGGACCAGCTAGGCAACATAAGGAGAGGATGAGGTGGACCGTTGTTATTGCTAAAGGCTGCAAGAGGTTTGGTAGAGTGAAGCGGACCAACAGGAGGATACGAGTTCCGGCTAGTATGTGGCCATGCACAATTGAGGAGAAGCTGACCTTAAAGAACGTAGACGGAAAAGTAGTAAAGGAGTACGAAACTAAAGTTGTTGACAACCAAGGTTTCACCACTAGGTATCATGATAGATGTCCCGAGTTCTTTGAAGATGGAGGAGTAGGTTGGGCGAGGAGTCGCGATTTGTATGCTTTTGTAGATCGTGTGCCGGAAGAAGAAGAAGAGAGGAATCGGAAAAGTGACTTTTCTAGTCGCTTATTACCGCAGCGCGAAGGAAATAGGAACGGATGGATAAGTGAGGAAGAAGAGGAAGAAGAAGAACATGAGGAAGAATACGAGGTGGACTCGGATTTAGAGTCTACGGCCTCTAGTAGGTTTAATCCGATACAAGAATAGAAATGTGCACTCCTGATTAGTTGCCTCTTTATGAGAAATTTCTGACATTGGATTTTAAGTTTAGGTCCTTTTGTTTTCATTTAGATGATTGAATCTTGGATTATTAAGTTTTGTTTTGGAAGTTCATCTTATGACAATTCTGCAATTTTGTTTGATTAGAGGAAATAAAACAAAATTTTGAAAGTATAGTTCCTGTGTGTTGTTTCTTTCTGATAGATTCGTTAAGTTTCCGTTAGTCCTCATAAGTTTCGTCTGCTATGTGTTTTCTTAATGATGTGGCTTAAACACATCTGGAAATGAAGTATGACCATCATGATGGTATACTCATGTGAATCTGGTCTGTTATAGTATGTTACTTGCTATCTGTATGTTATCCGTATATGATATGTTTTGTTGTGATTTTTGGTTATGTGGTTTGCCATGACCCGAGAAAGAATATGATGACAATAAGAACTGGTTATGTGATGCAAGTATTATGACGCCTGATCAACGTGATAATACCGAGATCATATAATTTGAACTTATTGAAGTCATATGATGTTTGGGGAAATGCCTGTGGTTGATACGTGAGTGGACTTTGACTTGTATCTGATATTTGACACTTCTCATGTTCGTTTGAAATTCTGTACCTCTTTGTGAGATTCTCACCGATATCTGTTACGTATAAGTTTTGTACGCTTGGGATCCGAAATCGTTATGATCTGTGTGAACTTGTAGATTGCTATATCTGCCCTAAGCTTGTACGTCTCCAAGTACTTCTGCGACTAGTGAGACCGTTAGGATTCGTTTGTCTATGTATATGTTTGTTCTCTTTATTAGATATCTGAATAAGTTAGAGCGTGTTGTTTGATTTTCGGCATCTCATCTGTTTTCTGCCAATACGTTAATAAGTATATGATTATCTGTTATAAGTACTTGAATATTGGTTCGATTTCCGAAAAATATGAGTTTGAGGATTTCGATAAGAATCAGTTTGTTCCGAGATAAGTTTAGCGTTCGTCATATATTCCTTGAAGTTCCGAAATCCACATTTGTTGCCGTTCTGTTCCGTCTTGTCCAATTTCGAGGACGAAATTTTCTTTTTAGAAGGGGAGAGTTGTAAAACCCTAAAAATATAAAACATATCAAAAGACTAATTTACCCTCACCGTAAACAATTATAAACTACGTAAAATATAATAACGTTCGTTTAACGAAATTAAAACCTAACTTACGAATAATTAAAAACTTAACTAATATGTGTACGTGATCGACATTGTACGACGAAAGTTAAACATCTCGTTAAATCGTTTGGGCCTTGTTTCGTTTCTTGGTGAGCCCAAGATGGGCGTGTGGTTGCGTTCGGTTGGATCAAGACGCCGGGAGCCCAAAAGGGCGTGGGTTTGTTTGTTCGGTTGGACCCAAGCCGAAACCCACCCTATCTAAAGCCCTAACTTATTTGTACAACTATAAATACAATCACTTAACCTCAAATTGAAACCCTAGTTTTGCCTTTTCTCTCTTTTCTTCCTATTCGGCCGAACCTAAACCCTTGGTGTCGAGAGTTTGTTTCCAGCAAGACAAGGAATAACTTTTCCTCCGTCTAAACTTCTTTTGCATGCGACACGTTAAATAGATGTTTGGACCCGTGAGGTATATTACGAGCAACACGTATGAATCGGACTATATGAATGAAACATGTCACGCGTTTAAGTATTTGTAAAACATGCAAACGTAAAACACTTAATTATGTCGAGCCACATGAATCATGAACATGTATAATACATCTAAGGTTAACGAATGGTTTGTAGGTCATGAATGTGTCGTTATGTTTGAAACGTAAATAAACATGAGCATGAGATTTTGGTCGCGTAATAAGCTACATGTCGATAAAATATGCGTCACATTAGTGAACATGTTGTGACTTGGTTTAGGTGTCGAGTTGCATGCGTACCTTACCCTAGCGAAAGTCTTTTAAAAACAGCCTTTGGTGATCAAGTACTCATGTTAAGATGTAGGTTAGTATCATGTCGTGTTGAGTAAATGATTAAGTGTTTGTGGGTGTCGAATGGGTTGTGAGTCGGGAGAACAACATGTAGCGAGCTGGAATTTTGCATGTGTATTGCGTACATATTGAATCAAGGGAGGGGGAAGGATTTTGGCCTTGTTCACGTAGGGTAAACGAGTCGTCGTATGTGAGAGTAAATAGTGTAAAGGCATGCATGAGCTTTGTTCAACTTCCGTTTGTTTTTCACAAGTTCTAGGTTAAAGTGACGAGTCATTAAAATCTGTAACATATCAATTTAATGCGTATAAATGTGGTATTTAAAAGATTGGAAAAAAAACCCTAGAACATAAATAGGAAGTCGGTTAGGGTTAAAAGCTAGGGGTGTAAATTCGTTATTTCATGTAAGAATGGAAAGTCTTGGAGTCATTAATAACTAATGATTAAGAGTATAATGAGCTAGTACTAAGCATGATGTAAACATGCGTGAGTTATGATTGTATGTAAGGAACTAAGTCAGGAATTGGTAGTAGTGCATGCATGGTCTCATTTAGGTTGCGTTCGAACAATGTTACGTGTGGGTCTTGATTTATCATGTAAGTTAAGAAGGCTTGTATAAACTATTTTAGAAGAGAGTCCTAAAATCCGTTCTTGACATTTGTAAACCCTATACTTTGAACGACGATCATATAAGCCCTCAAATAAGATATTTGTCATATTAAACCCTTAAGTTTACCATTTGTCATTTGCAACCCATAAGTTTGGCTAATTAATAATTAAGACTCTAAAATGTCGTAATTCCGTCCATCACTAAGAATAAGAATATACTTACGACTTTAAGAGTGTGAATGCGATAAATCCGTTATAGCGTAATGATGCTAACAAGTATTAAATAAATCATAATCCGTGTAGATTCGTTGAAGGAGACGCGACGTTATATCTTCGTGATTCACTCATTCGTTTGCTTTTCTCTCATTTGCTTTAAGGTACAGATATTTTGACCTTTTCAGTAAAGGTTCCTTATGACGTTCTTTTCATTAGCTTTCCTATTTTACTTATTAGGGTTTCCGATGCCATTGCTATGAACCCTTTTCTGATTGTGTGATCTGTTGCTTATCTGAACTTCTGTTTTATTGAACCATGCAATATCTGTTTTGACCTTGTGTTATGAAGACTCTGATATGCATATTTGTTGAACCTCGCTAAGTTTAATTATGAACTTCTAAATATGAATGTACGATTTGTGATTGTGATATGAACTTCTGACTTCTGAATATCTGAATATGAACCTTATGATATGAACTATCTGATATGTTATCTGTGACCTTGTGTTTGATTATGATCTGTGCCATATCTGAAGATCTGTTTGACCTAAGTTAGTTTGATACCCGAGCCACTATTTCACTAGTCATGGGGGTTCCATGTCCGTGTCAGTGATGCACCTCTGACATGACTCTAGGGCAGTAGAGTGATGTTCTGCCACGTCCCTTTCCGTTATCTGTTTATTGATAGTATGGCCACTATCCGTCTGTTGGGGCGTATGGATGCATCCTAGATCTTATCTATTATCCGATATGATTTGTCTGGTGAATGATGTCGTGTGCAATACGCGTCTTCACAAAATTCTGGGAGCTAGTTACTCCAAATTATTTTCTGAGATTATTTCTGTATAAGTATGATGTTTTCGATATGATAAGTTCTGGGCTCGTGGTAGTTAACTAAATCTTTATCTGTTATTTTTATGATAAGTATTCTGATTTTGATTCGGTATGTTCAAGTGTTTATGATTATGTGCTAGGCTTATTATATGTTATTATATGTGTTTATGCTTTTGTATGTTTATGTGACTGCCGTCTATTATGATAGGTTATGATTAACATGTTTAAATATGATTCACATGCTGTCACCTGATGTTATGTTAGTTTATCGTTATGTGAATTCGTTGATCTGTGAGATGAATGTGCTAGTGTGAGAGTAAGTATCCTGAAAGTTTAGTATGTATGATGGTTCAGTTAATTTTATAACCTTGTCTATCGGTTAGTTATCTGATTTCATATGTGACCTGCCATGTTAAAACTCTGCTGATGTTAGGATTTGATCTGAGAACTGGTTTAGCTTATGATATCTGTTCTGGTAATTGCTAATGGCTATGTTATGACTTTGTCTATTTAGTTATAGTATGTCTACTGTGTTTTCTGTCTGTATATGTGAGACTGCCATGATTTGACCTCTATTTCCGCTGCTACAATATCGAACTAAGTGTGTTAAATATAGATTAATTGATTTGCATGAATGCTATGTTTATTTTCTAGAAATTGCTTCCGTTAACCTTTAGACTCTCCGTTTGGTTTTATATGTAATCTATTTTCTTGATGTGTTAAGTGTCTGGTTATTTTGGATGTGTTTGTGTTGGTGTCATTAAGGTGCTATGTGTTGTCCCTTATCTGTTATTTGTTCTTTCGGATTTCTGTATATTTGCGCTTCCGCAGAATCCTCAATGATTCAGTATTTTCATTCCGTTATGATTTCGTTATTCGTATCTTTGTTTTGTTTAGCTATTGTTTCGTTATATCTGTTCACTGGGTTTTGTAAGCTCAGCCGCATTTTCTTTTCCTGCGGCAGGTATTAAGCATTCAAGATGAGCTTATGGGATAGCTGATCCGGGTTGAGAGTAGAGACAAGAGCAAGATTTGCAAATAGGGATCTTAGATTTATTTTGAATATTAAGTTATTCATATCATCTTTTGTAAGTTTTTGTAAAGGCTTCCGCTATTGTATAGTACTTAAGGTTCTGATTTGAAACCGTATTTGTGATATATTTACCCTTGTCTGGTTGGGGTGTTACAATTTATGGTATCAGAGCCCAGGTTTTAGGACCCTTAGAGCTTAGGCTATGACCTGTGAGGATTGGGTAGATTTAGGATTTTCCCTTCTGCGTATTTTCTCTGCGTCCACTATCGTACTTAGACCTTGCTAATAGTTGGTTATTCTTTTAGATGGTTATCCCTCGTCGTTCTAGTTCACCTGATAGGAGCAAACAAGGACCAGCTAGGCAACATAAGGAGAGGATGAGGTGGACCGTTGTTATTGCTAAAGGCTGCAAGAGGTTTGGTAGAGTGAAGCGGACCAACGGGAGGATACGAGTTCCGGCTAGTATGTGGCCATGCACAATTGAGGAGAAGCTGACCTTAAAGAACGTAGACGGAAAAGTAGTAAAGGAGTACGAAACTAAAGTTGTTGACAACCAAGGTTTCACCACTAGGTATCATGATAGATGTCCCGAGTTCTTTGAAGAATGTTTAGGGATCTCTTTATATATAGAGTTCATCTAGACTTACAAGGGAAACCTAATTGTATTAGAAAACTAAATCTTTTCTTAATCTTGATCTTTATCTTTTTAAGCAAGTCTTCTAGAATCCTCCATCTTATAGAATTCCATAATGTCGATCTTGAACATGATTTTTAATAGTGCCAATACACTTTATATGATTTTTTATAAGTTTAGTGAACGCTTATAGAATTCCATTATGTCGATCTTGATCTCTTTAGTGAACGCTTAAATCTTTATAAGTTTAGTGAACGCTTGAACATCGAATTGATCACATTTAAATTATAATAGTGCCAATACACTTTATATATATCTCTATATAATGCATGATACACTTTGAATAACTAAGAGCATATATGTAATACAGCTACATTAAACTTATAGCATATAAGACTACGAATATGATTTTTAATTGTAATATCAATTTTTTTTAATGTGGAATGTGGTGAAAGATAAAATATAGAATAACGGTTGTCACTGGAAGGTTGTAAATGGAATTATATTGGCCGTAATAGTCTACTATATATGGCAAGAAAGAAATTTTAGGGTTTTCAAGCAAGAAAAAATAACTGAGATAGCTTGCTGAGAATCATCACTGATAATATTCAGCTTAAGCTAATGAGTTTTTAAAAGTCAAGAAGATTAAAGTTGTGCTTAAATTTGCTGAAAAATGGGAGCTAAATTGGGCAAAATGTTTTTGAAAGTTATGGTTTAATGGAGGTAACAGGGTTGGTAGTGTGTAATTAGGATGTGAGGATGTTGATTATAAAGCAGATGGCTAATATCTTGGAAGTTAAATCTATCGGTAGAGATATTCCTTTACATATAGTTGTAGGTCTAGTTGGGATAACAGTTATGTGTATAAGGATGTGTATTTGGTTTAATGTGACTTATTTCCATAAGGTAGTTTATAGATGCAATTTAAAGGGGTGTTTGGCAATAGAAGTTTTGACTGTGTGAGTATGTTTTGGAAGGTATTTGGTTTATGTAGTTGGAGCAGATGGCTAGTACATTGGTATTGTTAGGATTTAGAAAATCTAGTCGTTAAAGAGTCGGTCACCTCAAGTATATGTATTCGTTAGAAAGCTCGTAGTCGTAGTCAAGTTATGTTAATAAGTAGTTAGTTAAGTAACACCGTTGAGGACGGACGGGTCTTTACCCACTGTATGCCTGATCCACAGCCCGTAGGTGGCGTTTATTGTAAGACACTATAAATACCCTCTACCTCCCAAGGTAGAGGGTTGGAGCTTCAATACCATTTTTCTTTGTTTCACATAGTTCCCAACTCTCTTCCCTTTCTCTCTCTAGAACTTTCTCTCTCTAAAACTTGTAAACGCCCCATATGTTATTGGTTTGATGTGTTTGTGAAATCCTATATCTTACAATTGGTATCAGAGCCATGGTTTGATCACTCATCTTTCATGCTCTTTGTTTTGGTGGATTTCATAAGGTTTTTGAGGTTATAAGTGTTTAGGAGAGTTTGAATCATTTGGTCAATTTCTAATGTTAAATTTTGAATTTTGATAGTACTTTTGTGTTTAGGATCATCATATGTGCTTAGGTTTCGAATTGGAAGGCTTGAATCATCGTGGTTGGGCTGTTTTTTATTGTTAAAGTGGTTGTTTTTGAATATTGTACTAAGCGAGTTGAGCCACGGTAAAACGTTTCTTCGAAGCGAGTTGCCTTGTCATTTGGAAGCGAGTTGCTTTATTATTGGAAGCGAGTTGGTTTATACGACTTGGCTATTAAGCGAGTTGATTCTTTAAGCGACTTGAGTTCTAAAGCGACTTGGCTATTAAGCGAGTCGTATTGACAGCGAGTTGGTTTATGCGACTTGGTTGTTAAGCGAGTTGTCTCTGTATGCGACTTAGCTATTTAGCGAGTTGACTCTTTAAGCGACTTGGGTTTTAAGCGAGTTGTTTCTTTAAGCGACTTGAGTTTTAAGCGACTTGTCTTTGAAGCGAGTTGACTGTTTAGCGAGTTGATACCAAAGCGAGTTGACTGCTTAGCTACTTGTCTATTGAGACTTGTCACTTCTTCGTGCTACATTTTTACGGTTGTTCTTTTGGTTTAGTAAAATTCCAAGAAAGAATCAATTTCCCGGTTTAATCAAAGAATAGTAAAATCCCGTAGAACTTGTAATCATGTCTAACAACGTACCTACTATCGTTTCTATTGTAGCTGAGGACGTTCAAGCAGCTGGATCAGATACTCGTCCACCTATGCTTGACAGAACTGATTATGACTCATGGGCTCAACGAATTAGGTTGTACTGTTTGGGAAAGGAAAATGGGGTCAACATTCTCAAATCAATTGATGAAGGACCTTATCAGATTGAGACTACAAGAGACATACTTGAAACTGCTGCGGATGGAACAGTGATCTTAGGATTGGACAGACCAAAGACGTATGATGAGCTCAATGATAAAGAGAAAAATAGATACGATGCTGATATCAGGGCTTCAAACATTATACTTCAGGGTCTTCCAAAAGACATCTACAAGTTGATCAATCACAACACTGAAGCCAAGGCAGTTTGGGATAATGTCAAGATGCTTCTCTCAGGTTCTGAATTAACTAAGGAAGACAGAGAATCACAACTGTATGATGAATTTGAGCACTTTAAGATGAAACCAGAAGAAAGTGTCTATGAATATTACGTGAGATTCCACAAACTTGTGAATGATATGAGGAATATCAAAATGACCATGCCAAATATTCAACTGAACTCAAAGTTTGTGAACAACATGAATCCCGAATGGCACAAATTTTTCACCTCTGTGAAGCTAACCAAAAGATTAAAGAATACTAACTATGAGCAATTGTATGCATTCCTGCTTCACAATGAGAGACATGCTATGTTTGAACGAATGATTCTTGATCAGTTCAAATCCAAACACGGAGAAGCAAGTTCGTCAAATGATTCAACAGCGTTCTACACCAATGTAGGGATTACTACCAAAGCTTCACAAGTCATACCTACTGGAAATGGTAATCACAAGCTCATTCCTGATCCAGCATACAAGCATCCAGACCTAAACACATTCATGGAAAAATTCATCAATCAACTGTCACTCATGGTTAGTCAAAATCTGAATTCCACCTCACACACCAACAACAACCTCAGAGCAGCATCTAATCCTCATAATCAAGCTACTATTAGAGATGGCAAGGTGGTAGTGCAAAATGTTCAAGGAAGAAGGAACGAACAAGGGATGGCTGGAGCAGGTTTTGGAAATATAGGAGCAGGAGGAGGGTATGCAGCTAATCAGAACCGTGGAAGGAATGCAAATCAAGGACAGGGTAAGCTAATCAAGTGCTACAACTGTGGTGGTGAAGGACATATTGCGAGGAACTGCACGTCTCCAAAACGCCCACAAAATGCTGAGTATTTTAAGGAGAAGATGTTGCTGGTACAAGCTCAGGATAATGGAGCAGTTTTGGATGAAAAGGAATTGCTGTTTCTTGCTGAGGGAAATGCCAAGATCTATGATGCTGATGTGGATGAACAACTAGTGCAAGACATGGGTCAGAATCATCCTAATGCATTTCAAGTAGCTGATTGTGATGCATATGACTCAGATGTTGATGATGAACCAACTGCCCAAACCATCTTCATGGCTAGCATTTCACCAATGGTCTCTCCAAAGGTTTCATCACCACAGCAGGCTGGTCCTTCCAAAGAATCTATCATCTCTGAGGTATTAAAACTATACGATGAAGTTGATGATCAAGAGATGCATAACAAAGTACAATCACATGTAACTGATGAATCAGATATGGATAATATGGGTAATAGTAACACTGTCCCATATGATCAATATGTGATACAAAGTGAAAGTGAAATTGTACCAAGTGATGCATCCTCTGCAGTCAATGATAACTTTGTTTTTGATGAATACACTCCATGTGCCCCTGATGATTCTGTTATCTCTGAACTGAATACCTATAAAGAACAAGTTGCAATTTATGAAAAACGTGCTAAGTTTGAGTTAACCACCCGTGAGCAGGAAATGGATGACCAAATGCGTACAATTATTAGAAAACGTAATTTTAGAGAAGAAGTGTTAAAACAAGAGTTAAACTCCTTACAAGAAAAGCTTTCTAAAACTGTTAAGCAAAAACAAGAACTCCAAAATAATGTTAAAGTGCTTAAACAAGAATTTAATGATAAGGAATCAAAACTTTTGAATGACTTTTCCAATCTAAAAACTTTGAAAAATAAGCTTGAAAATAAGTTGTACGTACAAAGGAATACCATTCAGACTACTCACATGATCACTAAGCATAGAGTTCTCAGCAATAAGCATAGCATTCCCCTCGTAAAGGAACCCAATCTTGAATATGGTAAAGTGGCTAGAGAAGCTCAGAAGGTAATATATGATGGTAAGGAAATCCTTAAGCCTAGGCAGAAACCTAGTTGCGCTGAGTGCACTAAGGAAGATAGGCAATTAGATGAAGTCACTAGGGAAAAACTGAATATGAAGCTAAAAGATCCTGAGTGTAAAAAGCAAAACATAACGTTCAAACCCCATGATTACACTAAAGAAAATTGGATTTCCCTGAACAGATTTAAGCCTCAAACTCTATTAACCCCAGAACAAGTTTTTTAGAAAAAGGACATAGATATGCAAAAAGCTAATGCACTTGTTAAAACGAACACTCCCCTTAGGAAAATGCCTCCAGCAACTGTGTATCCTCCGAATACACCCATGCATTTAGTTCCTAGATCTATTCCCACTAAGAGCAAGACCTTAATCAGCCTATATGTTGTTTATCAACTATTTGTTGATTTTGAGAAGACATGTAAGAAAAGGATCACACCTACTGGGATAACTGAAGGGGAAAGGGGTTTTGAGCAAACTAAAGAATGTTATTTAACTGAGGTCATGCCTTTCTTTAAATAATTAAAAGGTCAATTTGAAAGTCTTCAAAAAGGAATAAACTCAGATATTAAAGAAATGGAAAAGGAATTTGATACAATGATTGTTGAGGTCAATGACTATGAACGAGAACACAAATATAATGAAATTGAAAGGAAAAATCTGCATACCTTAAATGAGAACTTAGTGTTGAGTTGTGTGGCTCAAGATGTGTTTTATACTGTTACTAAGCACTCTATTAATGCTTCTCAATTTCATGAATTATCTGTTGCTTTGAAAGTTTCCCATGATCGTGTCATTGAGCTTGAAACAGCAAATTCAAAAATGCATGATAAAATTGAACAGGATGATCATGATAACTTGATCAAACATTTTTCTAAATTGGAAGTTGAACATTTCGCTTTGCAATTAAAATATCAACATCTCAAAGAAAATGTTAAAACCTCAAATATCAAGACATCCTCAGATGCTCCTGAATTTGATGCAGTTTTTGAAATAAACAAACGTGATGAACAGATTCAAGCTCACTGTAACACGATCAGAAAGTTGAAAGCCCAAATTTCACAATTAAAGGGTGAAAAGAACAATGTGACTGGCTCCCAAATGCCTCCTCCTTTAGATTCTCAGTGCTCTCAAACTTTTCATCTTCAAAACTTGGTTAATGTTTTACAAAAGGAACATGAGAGTTTTCTAGAAGAAAATGAAAAGGTTAAACGATACATTAAAGAGTTATATGATTCAATGAAAGTCACTCGTGACAAGAACAACGAAAAAATAACTTCTTTACAAAAGGAAATTAAGAATCTGAGGAGTCAGGTAAAAGGGAAAATGCCACTTGTCTTTAATGAGAATGTTGCATCAAAGTCATTTGCAGACTCTAAATATACTGTGACTGTTAAATACATTCCTCCTCATCTTAGGAATAACGAACTTTTGTTTCATAACTATTTCGCTCACCTTAAGGATAGTCTAGAATGTCTCCGTGAGATTGTAGAAGAGGATTTCATAAATAAGACACTTGATAGAGAAATTAGGTTTGCTTGCATTCAGGCCAAACGATCTCAGGAGTTGTTAGAATGTTTAAGAGCAACATGCCCTAAATCCTTATGTGAGAAAGATAAAGTTGTGATGCCTTGTTCTATGCCTAAAGTTAAGCATGTAAGCTTCAATGTGCCTTCAAGTAGTTCAGATCCCAGCACTTCTAAACCTGAAAAGCAAAAAGTAGCAATACCAACTAATGTTCCCATTCCCTCTACAGGAGTAAAAAGTGACACCAAAGCAAGCAGGTCAAAGCCTCAAGGCAACACAAAGAATGATAGGACCTTGCAAGCTAGGAATGTTCAGTGGAAGAAAGTAGAAGACCACCCTAGGAACTTTAAGTTTGAGTTGAATAAAACGAATCGTGTTGATTCTAGTATTAGCTTTAAGCGTACTGTATATCAGGAGCATAAAACTTACTGTTGATTCTAGTATTAGCTTTTAGCTTTAAGCGTACTGTAAGCGTACTATGATTCTAGTATTAGCTTTTAGCTTTAAGCGTACTGTTGATCATTCCTGCATAAAACTTACATTTGATTATAGGTGTGTATCTGAAAGGGGCAACACTATATCGCTATATGATAAGTTCTTGTGTTTGGGTGCTTACCATTGTAAAGTAGTTTCCTGCGCTAGGTGAATGAAGAGATGACAGATGAGGAGTTAACTATGAGATCTAATAATTTGCAATTAAAATGGCTAGTGTTTTAGGCTACTTGTTGATGATGTTTATGCAGAATGATGCTATAAAGTTTGAATGGGTAAAAGTAATTAAATATCAAGTCTTTTTTGGTAAGAGTGTGAAGTTGTATGAGCAATGTAAGTGGTTAGGAATAGAGAGTCATAAAAGATGGGATTTCTTGGTTTTAAAGAAAAGTATAATTAAGTAAAAGGGTACATCCATGAATTGGCTATGAACTTTCAAAAAAAAAATCAATTGTTGGTAAGGAACTTTGTAAAGTACTACTATCACCTATGAAACTCCTAAATTTGTTCAAAAATTACCCATATTGTCTATGTTTGCAACTTGTAACCGGTTGAAACCGACACGTCATCATTATAAATAAATAAAATATATTTTTTATTCCTAGTAAATCTTTGTACAAGCATAATGTGTATTCCATCACCACCAACCACATCCATCATCACCAACCACCGGCTACCATCACCAACCGCCGTCGCCACTACCACTTACAGCCATCCACCAATCGCCCTCACTTTACTCTTTCATAATCATCCACTGAAAATCACTATCTTCTTCATTTTTCCGATTTGCATCCTTCTAAAACACACAGTACCTTCAAAATAAATATTCACTACATCCTTAGTTACAAAATTTGTAAAAACATCATGTTCTTTATTCTAAAAGCATGAAGAAAGTCATCAGTGCTCAGATATTAAATATACCATCATCTTCCCCTTTCGGCTCGCAGACTCCGGCCTGCTAGATCCACCATCACCACCATATCCTGATTTTCACCATAAAATCTATAAACGATTCTCAAAACATATCATTTCCATTATATATCCTAATAAAACACATCCTTACACTAATATCGCCATTTCTTTCAAAATCACAAGTGAAGTACCAAGACCACCATCACTGCCGCCTTAACTACAATCACATTCAGTCATTCACCATAACCCCTCGACAGTCAAAAATACAACTCCTCGATCGGCAACCACCACCATCACTCCGACGAACACCACCTGCGACAACCCTTTTTAATCGCCTCATCATCATCACAACTCTCACCGATAACCACTTCATATCATAGAACCCAGATCTGAACCCATATATGATCCCTCATATAACCCAAATCATATCCTATGTTACTCGTCTAATAGGAATCCTAGTGATGCTGACGTCATGTTTTCCAGTTAAAAATAATTTATTTGGGTTTATTGACTTCAAAAACATATGTTGATTATGTTTTTTTTTATCCGGGTAGTTTCAAAATTTTAAAATCTCCTTTTCTTTTATGAATATGTGATTTGGGTTTTGTTTCTTTGACTATATGGTGAATGGAGTGTCGATGACTTTGGGAATATTAAAAAACTTGATTGATTTAGGTGGAGTGTGGTTACTGAAAAACATCATTCGGCTTGGGTAGACTAGGGATTATTAAAGCTTATAGAGAAAATAAGATTTATAGAGATGTGAAAGAAAGAGTAAAGTGAGAAAGAGGGAATGAAGTGGTGTGTGGGTCTAGTGAGGTTGCAGATGACAAGTGGTACCCCAAACGGTCATATAGCCTATTCTTGCTGGTTTCAACAAGTTTCAGAGGTGATAGTAGTATTTTACAAAGTTCCTTACCAACAATTGGAAATTTTTGAAAATTCATAGTCAATTCATAAACTTATTCCTAACTAAAACAGTGAGAGAAGCAATATGGGAGTGACATGCTCCCTTCCATGTCACATGTCACGTCACATGCCACATCACCCCAAAAAAATTTAGATAGAAAAAATCCCGCCATATAAAAAATTAAGGAGAAAAAAATCCTGCCAGAAATTAATAACTTTAATGCATCTTTTTCTTTTGGTGAATCACAGTTAAAAAAATTGGTGCATCATAGTTTATAAGTGTGATGCACAAATTTTTTTAACTGCAATGCTTCAAAAAAAAGTTGCACCAGAGTTATATATATAAACGTTTTCCCTAATATTAGTTATCAAAAATTTTACTTTTAGAATTTATCTTTTTTTGTATTCTTGAGTGGTAGTTGAAAACATATCATTATTATATCAAAAGTCGCAAGTTCAATTTATGATGTCTTATTAAAATATATATATATATATATATATATATATATATATATATATATATATATATAGAGAGAGTTAGGATCAAATAAGAAGGTTACTTAAAATAAGAAGTAACAAGAAGAACTATAACCGCAAATCCGAGATGCATCGACCTAAATTAGATGCATCCCTATAATCTTAGATGCATTATAACGCACAATAATGTGTTTTCTAGCTTTTAATTAGATGCATATACGTATATTAGATGCATTTCGTGATTTCTCTTGTCTTTTGTTCCTCTGCACGTGCCAAAATCATGAAAATCAATTTGCACCATCTATACATCAAATTAACTTTCGAAACTCAAGATGTTGCATCTATATGAATAGAAATGCATCAAATGCAAGTCGTTGCATCTCAAATGCGTGGTTTTGATCACTTCTCACCACTTCTTATTTTAATTTACTTCTTACTGGATCCCTACTATATATATATATATATATATATATATATATATATATATATATATATATATATATATATATATATATATAACATGGTATCAAACCCTAACTTCGATCCATTTACTGCTTCCGCAAGTTTTATTCGTTTTAGCATTCCTGTTTCTCGATCTTGTGTGTTGTCGAGATGTGTTTGATTGTTTATCGACCAAGTGTGTTGTCGACCTTCCTTGTTTCACGATTTACTGAACCCTTCGACCAAGTTGTTGTCGACCCTAACTTCGTTCCTGTCGAGGTGTGTTTAATTGTTCCTTGTTTCAAGATTCTCTATTACTAAAACCTTCTTTATTTATTCTCCAAAAAGAATTCACTAAACGATATACCTTGTTACCCACGTGAATTGTTACTGTGTTTGATTGACAAGTGATTTAGAAGTCAACAACATCTTTGAAAAGATTCTCTTTTCTCAACACTTACATATTCGATTTACTAAGAACTTTGTTGCTGTGTTGATTCGATTTGCTCCCTGCAATGACTACGGATACCACTCTCGTCCCACTTATACTGATGTTATCGGATAAACTTATGGCGATTAATCACTTGACTACTTTTATTTCGATTAAGCTTGATGTTGATGAGATGAATTACTCATCATGGGTATATTATTTTTCTCACCTTTGTCATGGATATGGCATCTTTGATCATCTAGTTGATCCACCCGCGTCCTCATCTACTACACCTCCTCCACCCCCGACTAAGGATGCGGAATGGCTCAACAATTGATGTTCTGAAGCTTTGAAGGCGGATCTTTATGTTTTTCTAGGGAAAAACACGCCCCGTTTGTTCGGAAGGTTCTTTGGGTTGAAGTTTTAGAACCAACTTTCGTTTTCTCATTCTTGTTTTTAGTTGTAGGGGATACTTTGTGTTATCCCGTTTGGTCAGGATACTTTGGTTTATCCTGTTTGGTACGGATACTTTGGTTTATCCGGTTTGTTACCTGCTGCTGAAGATGTGCTTTCGCTTGCTGTCGAATGTCTTCTTCAACAATTATTATTATTATTATTATTATTATTATTATTATTATTATTATTATTATTATTATTATTATTATTTATTTTTTTATTTTTTTATAATAAACATCACTTTATTATTATTATTATTTATTTATTATTATTATTTTTTTTCGTTTACTTGTTTGTCGACCTTAGAGTTGTCGACCAAGAGTTTGGTTTGTTTGTCGACCACGAGTTGTCGATCATTGTTTTCTGTTTCTGTTTGTCGACAACGTGTTGTCGATTGGTTATTGTTTTATTTTGTTTTATTAGTTTACTTCTCCGGTTTGAGCTTTCGCGATTTCGCCGCTCGAACTGCGGGGGAGTATTAGTGGATAATTAGGCTCAAGCCCGGTTTGTGTGTTTTGGAAATTTGGATAAATAATGATCATTAATAAAATTATACTTACGGGAAATTATGTAATCTAACAGTCGCAACAAGCGGACAACTAAAATCCTTGTTATAATCACCTCTTAAAAATTAAATAAAATATGAGATAGATATACTTAAAGGGTTTGGATTTTGGAAGGATCAAATTTAAATGTTACAAAAATTTCGTCCATGTAAAATTGTAAATTATATATCGACTACTTGAGTTTGACCATTACGCGTAAGATCTTTGAGATGTACCCGAAAGAACGAATATGCCACATATAGTGTTAGAAAAAAAACAAGTAGATGTTACCAAGTTCGCATGCAGCAACCTCTATTACTTTATATCATGAACTGTATGCACCCACATATGTCTCCATCTACACTAAATATTTTGCCGACTCTTTGCTCTTTTTAAGCATCAGCAGTTCAGCACAATAACAAACACACCACAAAACTAAACCACACGAAAATGGCTTCATCGCTTCCAGTTGGTTCAACACAACGCCCTCATTTTGTATTGTTTCCCTTTATGTCCAAAGGTCACACTATCCCACTTCTCCACCTAGCCAGCCTTCTCACAAACCGCAACATTATGGTCACTATTTTCACTACCAAAGCGAACCGGCCTTTTATAAGTCAGTTTCTTGAAAAGGTTCAAAATGGTTCTGTTTCAATCATAGAACTTCCGTTTCCTAGCAAAGTTGAAGGAATACCTCAAGGCATAGAAAGTACCGATAAGCTACCTTCTATGTCCCTCTTTAGACCATTTGCAAGTGCAACCAAACTCATACAGCCTCACTTTGAACAAGCTCTTGGTAATCTCACTGATGTCACCTGCATCGTTTCTGATGGGTTTTTGAGCTGGACACTCGCATCAGCAAATAAGTTTAGAATCCCTCGCCTCTCCTTTTACGGTATGAACAGTTATGTTAGTGCTGTGAACCGAGAAGTTGCTTTAAACCAGCTTCTATCAGGACCTGAGTCAGATGATGAGTTAATCACGGTTCCAAAGTTCCCTTGGATCAAAGTCAGTAGGAATGACTTTGATGATCCTTTTAATAAACGGGATCCAACAGGCCCGCACATGGACTTCATAATGGAAAGTGCTATATCATCAGCAAATAGCTATGGTCAGATTATGAACAGCTTTTACGAGCTAGAGCCGATGTTTCTAGACTATCTGAACCGTGAGGCTAAGCCTAAAGCATGGTGTGTGGGACCCCTTTGCTTAGCTGAGTCAACAACTATTGCCGACCAAAATCCCAAATGGATGAAGTGGTTAGATCAAAAGAAGGATGAAGGATGCTCGGTTTTATACATAGCATTTGGTTCTCAAGCAGAGATTACATCACGACAGATGGAAGCCATAGCAGAGGGTTTGGAAGAATCTGAAGTGAATTTTTTGTGGGTGGTGAGGAAGTCAGAGACAAGTGTTCTTAACGAGCTTGGAGAGAAAGTGGGAGAACGAGGGATGATCGTAACAGAATGGGTGAACCAGAGGGAGATACTAAAGCACGAGAGTGTGAAAGGTTTTTTAAGCCACTGTGGTTGGAACTCAGTCTTAGAGAGCATATGTTCAGAGGTACCGATACTAGCATGGCCGATGATGGCTGAGCAACCTCTAAACTCCAGGATGGTGGTGGAAGAGATTAAGATCGGATTAAGGGTGGAAACATGTGATGGGTCAGTGAAAGGGTTTGTAAAGTCAGAAGGGTTAAAGAAGATGATTAAGGAGTTGATGGAGGGAGAAAAGGGGAAAGAGGTGAGGAAGAAGGTTAAGGAGGTTGGTGCGGCTGCAAAGAAAGCTATGGCTGATGGTGGATCGTCTTGGCGGACACTGAATGAGCTCATAGACGAGTTACAGGCAGTTAGAAACCACAATTCAGACGGTTTTCCTAGTTCAAAAGATTTAATCTACAGCGAGATTAATGGAGAGGCATAGACTAGCCCAGTAAAAAGCTAATTAATTACTCTTATTGGAGTATAAAAACCTATCTTTTACGATATATCATATGGCTAAGAAACATATGTTTCGCAGTTTCTAGGCTGAAAAGGACACTTGAGTTATAATCAGTGTCGTGTAAGGCACCAAACTTCTGAAGCATGTCACCCCGTCTTACCTTGTTCAGCCATTATTAGTATTAACCAAATAAGATGGTGACAAGAATAAATTAAGTTGGTCCAGCATTTAACTTCTGTACTGCTCTTTTCTAGTGATGGGGAGTATCACCAAGCTAAATATTTAATGGCATATGTTTGGGTTAAAAAACTTACCCAGGTTTACCCATTGGATAATGATTTCCGTAAGAGAGTGAGTAGATTAATCCTTAAATCTGTTTTTTTTTCTTTTTCTTAACTTTCAAAGAGAGATGCTAAGGGCCGTACAAAGATTACTAATGTGACTAAAACAAAAGAATATAAAGAGACAGACTTCTAAGAACAATGATTCTTCAACCCAATAACCGTCCATTATGCTACAACCTATTTGGGCTGGGGCGGAAAGTTGACATATAATGTCACTAATTGATCAAGCTGCTATGGTTGTTCTTACATGCTTTCACAAATCATAACGCTGCCTACCTAAGTTGCAGGCTTAGATAACTAAGATAGTAACATGTTCAAATAATAACAGAAAAAGCGAAAACTTGCCTAGTTACAATGCATAGATGTGCTGCTTGTAACATGTATCTACATTTCTCGCATCTGGATTAAGAAATAGTGAGCCAGTCACAAGTTTCAAACACAAATAAGCTGTACAGGTCAGAATACTTTTAGTATAAAACCTACAATACGGTCACCACATAAAGGTGGTAGGCAAGTATGCAATTATAAGTCACCAGAATGTCGTGAATATTTATTATCAAAAAGACATATTATCTTGTTAAGATACGGAGATACCATGTCTATGCACAACATATGATTTGAAAGAAGAAAAGAAGTACAGAACTACAGCCATGCTGGATTCCTCAGACGAGTAACAACAGCTTTAACTTGTAGGTAGTTATCGAGACTGTAAATTCCCTTTTCTTTCCCATGCCCGCTCATCTTGTAGCCACCAAAAGGAATTGCAGCATCAAATATGTCGAAGCAGTTGATCCACACAGTTCCCGCTTTCAACGCACGCGTTAAGGTATTAGCAGTGTCAAGATTTTGTGTGAAAACACCAGCAGCCAGTCCAAATTGAGTTGCATTTGCCCTTTGAATGACCTCATTCGTATCCCTATATAAACGAAGAATATAAAATAAAAACTGAGAAATGAGCATAAATATTTGGGGATGGTTCCATAGGTTCGCAACTTACTTGAATTTCAGAATCGACTGTACTGGTCCAAAAATCTCATCTTTTGCTATTAGCATGTCATCCTAATTGGAAGAAAGATCAGTTAGATTTGATCGGAAAGAAATAAAACATTTTTCGGAGCATGGTTGTTGATGGTGTTACCTGAACATTTGAGAATACAGTGGGTTGGATATAATATCCTTTAGAGCCAAATCTTTCGCCTCCAGTTTCAAGGGTAGCACCACTGTCAACGCCAGATCTTATGTACTTTAAGATCTTATCAAATTGTTCGGAATCAACCTATAAATTTATTAAGGATTAACAATTTGAAATGAGGAAAACAAATTTGTAATGTTTTTCGAGTACTTATCTGAAGAAAGCTAAGAAAGGAGAAATAATAACAGTCAATACCTGGGGACCTTGGTCAACGCCCTTCCTGAAGGGATCACCGACCACACGGTTTACAGCACGTGCCTTTGCTTTCTCTATGAACTCATCATAAACACGTTCATGTACAAATGTTCGTGATCCAGCACAGCAACATTGTCCCTGAAAATACCAGTACAGTCATGTACAATACAAGCTATAAAATTTTTAAAAAGCCTGCTCCTGCTGGTATAACTGCTACATAAATCATTCGAATCGCAATGTGTAATTTGTAGCTATTATAAAAGTTTCAGATGCTCTTGACATAAATCCAGAATAAACCTGATTGTAGAACAGAGCGGCATGGGCCAGATCAACAGCTTCATCAACATTAGCATCCTCACACACAATGAAAGGAGACTTTCCACCGAGTTCCAAAGTTACTGGTTTAAGATTGCTTCTTGCAGCCAATCCAAGTACGATTTGACCAGTCTCAGTTGATCCGGTGAATGCAAGCTGCATAAAGAACACAAAACATATGAAAACCGTAACTATAATCCAGCGGATACTATCTTCTATCATCATACAAACCTTATCCACGTCCATATGACTGGCAATAGCAGCACCAGCAGTGGGACCATAACCAGACACAATATTCAACACACCAGGAGGAAGTCCGGCCTGTCAAATGCATACCAAACCAGACCTTATGTAAACGCTTTGACACATATAGAGCATACAAATTTAGATGCTACTAATATATTTGTATTACCTCGTGTAAAAGCTTTGACACATATAGAGCAGACAATGGTGTCTGTTCAGCAGTTTTTAGCACTACAGTGTTACCACATGCTAATGCAGGCCCAACCTTCCAAGCATACATTAGAAGAGGGAAGTTCCATGGTATAATTTGCCCTGCAACGCCAATCGGTTCATGCAGGGTTTCGACATGATACGGCCCGTCAGCCTGAATTGTGAGGCCATGTATTTTATCGGCCCAACCTACAAAATAGTACCAACAGCACCAAGATGGTTATCTTTTTTTAGAAAGATGTATGACCTAACTCAGAAGGACAACGAGTGCCAGTTTTTATTCCTCTCACCCAACGCAGTTATTAGGGTGATCAATTAGAGTCATAATCTCTGTGAGCTTAGGGCCGATTAGTGTTCTAATGAATCTATAATTGTATATATGCAATGGGCTTCCCTGTGTTACTCACAGAATCCATTATATACTAAGCTTTATTCTCTTATGCTCTAAGTTTAACTCTCTTACTTATGCTCAGTTGAATGTTGGTTTAGGAAATAGTACACATTTATAAAAAAATTTGAAGTAATTCACTGAATCATATGTAGTTTTTCCCCTCTAACTAGTATTTCTGCATCCCCCACTGCTTACCAGCATAATACCGAAAAAGACGAATGAACAGCGGTATTTCATCTGCTGCCGCCTGTTCATATGGCTTCCCATTATCCCAAACTTCAAGAGCTGTTATTTCATCAGCATGCTTCTCAAGCAAATCAGCAAAACGCAACAATATACGACATCTTTCCTGGTGACATATATGAAGGAATAAATTTTAGTGATACCTATAGCACCACTTGACTCCATATAACTTATGACATGAAGTAATCAGAATATCAGATAATAACGAAGATTAGAATGCTGGCTGCAGAAAATGACTTTTCGTTGGCAGCAAGGATTGATCAATAATCCTGATGTTCCATTATAAAGCTACGTATATACTATATACTTTTAGTTCATGTGTGAGATATTGAGGTGAGATTTACTCTTATTGCCGAGTGACTGATAAAAATTATTGTGCAAATCTGTGCTTGAATTTGATTCAAATGAAGAAAAAAAAAATCAATATTAAATTGAAGACATTCTCAGTAATAGATTTATTCTTAGTACCAGAGCTTTATACTAATCAAGCATATTCCTACGCTTTAGAAATGACTACACTTTAGAAATGATGCAAACATATATTTATTGGAAAGATCTGCCAAGGAATAAATATATAACTAGATAGCTTACATATGCTGTCATTCTAGGCCAAGGGCCCTCATCGAATGCTTTCCGTGCTGCAGCTACTGCACGATTAACATCTTCAGCATCACCTTCAGCAACATTCGCAATCACTTCCCCTGTTCTCGGATCTAAGGTTGGAAAAGTCTTCCCTGAGCCAGAAATGGTTCAATATCAGTTCTTCCGTAAAGTGTTCACAAAAGTTAGAACTGTACCAAATAACAAAAACCACGGAGTTTCATGAGTCAGCGTACGAAAAGCTTACCAGACGCTGCATCAACAAACTGTCCATTGATAAAAAGCTTGGTATATTCAACCTTGACAGGTGGAGTTATCGGTTCCTCTAAGGCAGCGGCTGTACTAAACCTAGTGATGCCAGTGCCTCTGCCAGAGTAGCAGCCTAAATTATGCAGTGGATCATCAAAGTCAGTTAATCTCATTAATAGCATGCAACTCGTCATAATAAATAACGCCAGATGATGTATTGGGTACTTGTTACACATACAGAAAAGGGTATAAACATTGTCAATAAAACCAAAATGAAACTTTCCTAAAATCAAATATCTGAAAATTTTGATTAAACTGATACTATCCAGAACTTACTATAATTATTCAGGCACAGAAACAATACAAGCTTATTTAGATTGCTTATTTATAATGCTTATTATGTTTTGATACCGAATTAACTGCTTATCTGACTATATTGCGAGTGAAATAATTCGTTTTAAACTGCTTATTTTAAAAATCCATAACCAATCACAGACACGCAGTGATAAATAAATTCCTAGTAAGTAGTAACAGAGCTGTATATTAATTATATCATTTAAAACTATTAAAAAAAAAAAAGTTATGACAATGTATATTAAAACTATATTAGCTGGTGTTTCTAAGATACTTAATAACTCTAATTTCAGGTTTACAAAATTTTAACTAACATTAGTCATCACCGCTTCAACTTGTCAATTAAACTTAGAAATGTTGATAGAAAAAAATGGTTTTGTTAGATTTTTTGATAAAAAGTTTTTACCCGGACGGGTTTTTATCAAACCGGAAACCCGGATCAACGAAAAAACGGCGATTCAATCCGGTTATCAAACAAACAAAAACCCCGGTCAAATCCGGCCCGGTCTTCAAGCCGGTTCCCGTTCAACCGGTTAAACCGGTCGGGTCAGGTTTTAAAACATTGATTTTCATGACTAGTCAATAAGTCAAAAATCAAAATACTACTACAATATATGATCCATATCTCATTTCAGCAAAAAACAAAATACGCAAAAATAACAAAATCAATGACTTCAAACCCCATGGATTAGTCCGCCAAAAAGTCGGAAACCATGGTTACCCAAAATAAAATCTTAAAATCAAACTGATGAACAAACATTTGATCAGTCCTATATACGATCTATATATATAAAAAAAACATGATCAGATGGTAAAACAAAGAGTTATATATACCTAAGGATCGTAAGATAGCAGGTGCAAAAGAAGATGAAAGCATTCTTCTAGCAGCCATTTTTACTGCAAAAAAGCAAATATCACTAGTGATATAGTATAAAAAAGCAAAATGATAATGATCAGGTATCTATATAGTTGGAAATATCGTCAAAGGTGACGAATTGATGATTCATCAGGATAATGATCAAGTAGCTAGATGAAAAGAGTGCACTAACTTACGCTATATTATTGGAAATAAAGTGAAAGAGTGTGAGTAATGTGGCAAGTGCGACTTTATATATAAAAAGATGAATGACAGTAACTACTCCTTCTGTCCCATATTAACTATTCATTTTGATTTTTAGTCTTTTATTTTCAATTTTAACCTTAAATATTTTTAATTGTGTTATATAATACTTGATGCAAAATATATGAATAGATTGAGTTTTAAATACATTTTTTATTGGTATAATTTTTATTAAATATTATATAACACAAACAAAAATATTTAAGGTCAAAGTTGAGAAAAAAAAAACTTAAAAAGTTAAAACATGAAAATTACAGTAATATAGGACGGAGGCAGTATGTAATACTATTCCCTCCTTTATTAAATTCAATGAATACAGTACAATTATGTTTTGAAATCTGTGAAGGTTAGGTGCAATGAGTTTGACCTTGTGAAGGTCATTCATTCATTTCGTCTTAAATTATTTGTTTAATATATTTTTTTATTATTTCAAATTAATAGATTGTAATTAAATACAACAAAAATATCTAATCTCATCAGAGCGAGATATAAGAGATGTGAAATGTAAACAGTCACACATCGACCTAAAGGTAAAGGAATTGGTTGCAGAAAGACCGCCGGCAAGTATGTGTATGCAAGCAAACACACAATATGTAAGGTGTGAGAAAAGAGAGACAATGACATAAACAGAATCATATAAAGCAAAAACATACAAGCGAGCAAAGACATAAACGTACATAGACACAGAAACAAGAGGGCATATGGGACAAAATAAGGAAAAAAAAGCACTAGGGGCACATAAGATCAAATTTCACAAATGCAACATATAATAATATAAAACAAAACACACAAACCAATCAAATAAAAGCATTTAAAAAGCAATAGCATACAAGAGTAAAAGTAAAATAAAAATAATAAAAACATGCACAAAAGCCATAAAAGCCATATAAAGGATACAATCATACGAGCAAAAAAAAAGGATAAAACTAAACAAATATAAATAAGCCGAAAATGCATAAAAGCAAGAAAACCTACAGGCATGAACTCTAAAAAGCTAAGAGGGCATACTCATCTACCCTAATCCTAGGTCTCTACGTGTTCTTATCAGAGGTCATGTCCTCAGACAATAGGAGCTCCTACTGGTCAAGCTTCAGTTTGTACTCTCACCTGAGCTTCGATTTTCCCTTTCTCCTCAAGCCATTGACCATGATAGTCACGAGTGAATATTTTTTTATAAGAAGTTGTAATAATTTATATTAAGGTAGTGAAAAACCTCCCTGGGGAGAAAAGTCGATCAACGAATCCCTAAAAACTCTAATCGTTTTCTAACTTTTTCGTCCATTCATCCCTAGATTTCACGGTCTAGTTATCCTTAATGGGTATTGTTTTATTTAGATTGAATTATAAGTAAGGTTTTTTTTACCGATTAGGGTTTTTTAGGGTCTTATTTTTTTGTTTTCGTTATTAGGCTTTCGCTACTTTCCACTAATCATACGCATTAATTACAATACAATCATGGAGGGTGGGTAAGATTTTATACTGTTTCATTCTAAACCTTAATTTTTATTAGGGCATATGCGTTTTAGTAAATTTGATACTAAGAGTAATTCTAGTGAGAATGATATTAACTTGATGAATGTTAGTAGGAGTGAGTCAACAAATGTTGCCAAGTCGCATATTGAGCCTGATTTTGATTTTACTACTGAGCTACATATTGAACCTACCGCACGAGCTTCAGGTAATGATTTAATGAATGTTGTTAATGACCTTGTTAAGGATACGACTAAAGTTGCGACAAAGAATAACTCACATACGAATCCGGTTTCGTATCTGAATGCCACTGCTCTTGAAACGAAGAAAACTAAAGCGAATTTTAGACGTTTGGAGGCTGAAAACATGTGTGAGGGAACTGATATTGCAATACCTATCAAAGTTGTTGAGGAGATTAGTAATAAATTTGAAAATACTCTTTATGGCTACTTTATCGGTAGAAGAATTGCGTTCCCAGTCGTTGAGTATTATGTACGTAACGTTTGGGCTAAGTTTGGGATTACAAAGGTAATGATGAATGCCAAGGGATTTTTCTTATTCAAATTTGACTCGAGAAAATGCTTGGAAGATTTTTTTGAAGGTGGACCTTGGATGATTAGAAATATTCCTATCATTCTTAAACAATGGAGTATGAATACTAACTTGTTAAAGGAAGACCTCACTCACATTCCGATGTGGGTTAAACTACATAACATCCCATTGGCTGCCTTTTCGGAGGATGGGTTGAGCTTGATCGCAACAAAACTCGGTACCCCTAAAATGCTTGACGCTTATGCAAGTACCATGTGTGTAGAATCATGGGGTAGGAGTAGTTTTTCCCGTGCTTTGATTGAGGTATGAGCTGAAGATGAGTTAAAAGATAACTTGATAATTGCCATACAGTTACTTGATAGGTCGGGGTTTACAAAAGAAACTGTTCAAGTTAAGTATAAGTGGAAACCATCGCGGTGTAGTGCATGTAAGATATTTGGTCATACTATTGACCAATGTTCTAAAAATGTTGTCGTTTCTGCTCCAATTGTTGAGTTGTCACGTGATGGAATCCAAACGATTGTTACTAAACGTTTTAATGGAAAGAATAATAGTGCTAAAGCGGGCTTGAAGACTGGCCAAAGTGTTGGTGCAAAATTTCGATATCAACCAAAAGCTAATACTAGTTCTTCTAAATCCTCTAGTTCTAAGGGAGGAAAAGATATTGTTGGGTCGAATTTGTCATAAGATGGTAAGAAAAATATTGTTTCATCTTCTAAAATTTTGGTTAGTACGTCAAATAAATATAACAGTTTATCTAATGAGCTTGACACGGTTTTTTAGGAGTGCAATGAGGTTAAAATGATACTGCAACTAATAGGAATACTACTGTTACGAGTGGGAGTGGGAAGGCTATTGGTACGAGTGGAACTAAAGGAAATGGTATTTGTTGGGAATTTTTGAAGTTCCTAACAATAGCTATTGATGGTTTCCGCTGAAGACTTGGTTTCCGCTGAAGTTATATTGGTTTCCGCTGAAGAACAAGTGGTTTCCGCTGAAGTTACATTACTCTAAAGGATTCTGCTGAAGTGGTAAAGCCGTGCGTGTTTCTGCTGAAGGAGTGGAAGCTGACTAGGATCTGCATGGTCTTTATTATCTACATGCTAGCCCATACTTTATTATTGTACTGCCCGAGGTTAGCTTTAGTGGTCTGCCCAAGGATAGCATGGGCATGCGTATGGCTTTTATATTTATTATTTAGTTGCATGATTGTACTTTTCCCAATAGTGGGAATAGTGTTCCTTGTCTATAAAAGGAACATCATAGTTTGTATTAGAGCGATAACTTTTGATAAAAACATTGAATATATCCATTTCCTTCATCTCTTTCATTTCATAATATTCATCTTCTAATGAGAGTCTAGACACACGAGTATAGTGTGTGTAGATTAGTAGTAGCTGTAGTAGTTTTCATTAGTTTAATAAGAAAAACCTTGTTGGTAACTTTGATTGTGTTCTTGTTATTCCGCTGTGCATGTTCAATCATTGTTACTATACACTCTAGTTGAGTTCGGATCTGAAGGTTTCACAATTGGTATCAGAGAGGGTGGCTCTCGATCTTGAGTTTACAAGGTTTTTTGAAGACGATACAAAATTCGCAGTTCTTTAAAAAATTCGTAATGTTTCTGCAGCACAGTTTTCAAACGATCATAACTTTTTCGTGAACCGTTGGATCAGGCTGAAATTTTGGCTGGAGCTTCTCTATATACTCATCTAACTTTCCTCCGAAGGGTTTGTTGATCTGAGGTCTCAGTCAAAAGATACACGTGCGAGAAAACTGCTGCAGACACCATCATGTAAGTTGAATTTTTAAAGTTTTTAGTGACACCAAAAAGTGTCACTAAAGACCAAAAAGTGTCGTCTTTATACTTAAAAAAAAAAAAAAAAAAAAAAAAAAAAAAGAACGCAGCAAGAAGCATTTTCTACTAGTTGTTTTGGAGTTCCTACAGGTTGATCAGGTGCGTATCTTATCATATCTCAAAGTGAATGAGGCACTTTTGAGATAACTTGTTTGTACGTTAATGATGTGACAAAGACTTGATGATTCTAGTGAAGGGGTGAGATCTACAAAAAGTACTTAATGCTCGCATTTGCTATCACTTTAAGGAGTTACGTTGTAGTACTCAGGGTTAGTGAAGGGGCGAGATCTATAGAAAAGGTGCTTAATGCTCACATTTGCTAGTGCATCATCTGAGTTTGGAGTCACATGGATAATGCAAGATATAAGACGCATGCGTTGGTGTTCCTGGTGGTTCTTTGTTCCTTATTGGTAGACTATGTTGCTGCTGATTTGATTTTTCTGTTATTGCGCTTTATTTCTGGTTGTTTAGTTGTTACTTAAAAAAAAAAAAAAAAAATCCTTGGAGACTTCAGCAGATGGTTAGTATATTTTTAAGGGGAAGCTTATTTACTTACCATCTACATGCATCACTTGAGGGGAAGCGTCTACGCGTTGCACAAGACCCCTATTAGATGAAGGGGAAGAAAATTAGTAGATGTGCAGCGGATTATTTGTGATGTCATGTTTTAATATTGTTTCTTCATACAAGTAGTTTTGTACTATCAGGAAACTGGAACTTAACTCAGTTAATTTCCAATTGTAGATTAACTTAGTTAAATTCCAGTTTAGGGGAAGATTGTTGGGAATTTTTGAAGTTCCTAACAATAGCTATTGATGGTTTCCGCTGAAGACTTGGTTTCCGCTGAAGTTATATTGGTTTCCGCTGAAGAACAAGTGGTTTCCGCTGAAGTTACATTACTCTAAAGGATTCTGCTGAAGTGGTAAAGCCGTGCGTGTTTCTGCTGAAGGAGTGGAAGCTGACTAGGATCTGCATGGTCTTTATTATCTACATGCTAGCCCATACTTTATTATTGTACTGCCCGAGGTTAGCTTTAGTGGTCTGCCCAAGGATAGCATGGGCATGCGTATGGCTTTTATATTTATTATTTAGTTGCATGCTTGTACTTTTCCCAATAGTGGGAAATAGTGTTCCTTGTCTATAAAAGGAACATCATAGTTTGTATTAGAGCGATAACTTTTGATAAAAACATTGAATAGATCCATTTCCTTCATCTCTTTCATTTCATAATATTCATCTTCTAATGAGAGTCTAGACACACGAGTATAGTGTGTGTAGATTAGTAGTAGTTGTAGTAGTTTTCATTAGTTTAATAAGAAAAACCTTGTTGGTAACTTTGATTGTGTTCTTGTTATTCCGCTGTGCATGTTCAATCATTGTTACTATACACTCTAGTTGAGTCCGGATCTTGTGAGTTCACAGTATTGCATCTAGTTCGAAACAAATTAATTTAGAAAGAGATGCCATTTTTTAGGAGTATAAAGCTACGGGTAAGGACACTAGTACGACCAAGGTGCTAGAAGTCGTGAACACTGGTGATGATAGCGAAGGTGATGTGGAGGAAGTGGATAATGAAACTGCTAATTTTATAGCATTGGGAAGTGTAAGAGGATACGATACAAATAGTTTGTATGAGCAATGGAAGGAAATAGCGGGTGCTGACTATGATCCATATGATGATGACTTGTACGAGGATCAGCGTATCTCTGAAGACCAGCAGGCTTTCTGTAATGCTTGGGATATCAAGGTTCGCGGTAGAAGGAAGTAGTAGATTAATTTTTGATGTTATGTTGAGTCAATTGTAATCTAGTTACAGTTGTTTCTTCATTATAAAAGTAGTTTTTGCTTTGTTATGTAAGTCTTATCACATATGTAACTGGCCGAGATATGGGATTCACCCATATCCATTATACTTAAACTTTTTTGTTTTTGTTTTTGTAGTAATATATTTACCAAGGAAACCCTTTACTAAAAAAAAGTTGTAATAATTAATAAATCTCTAGTACATATAATACAAAAATATTTTTCCTTAATTCTTAAAAACTTAAATATGAGTAATGTTTAATCCTCAAAATACCCATTTAAAATTTAAAGTTCAATCTTTTATTTACTTTCTCACATAAGAATATTTTTGAAAAAGTTTTTGAAACAGTTGCATGTAAACATAGTATTTATTTCTAAAATTAATGTTCTTTCTAAAGTTATCAATCTCTACCATTTTTTTTCTTTTTTTTATAAATTCATCACAATCATTTTCTCAATTGCGATCCATATTTCAAACCTAATTTGTTAAAACAAAACTGGTATGATGTTGTTATCTCAGATGATGATTGAGAGTTGCAACGTCAGTTGCTAAACGTGACATGAAACACTTAATCACGTCTCAACTATAACTATTTGACGCTATAAAATCTCGTCGTTATACATGGATACACGATTAGTATTAGGTAAAGTATATAACTATATATGCTTTACAAAATTCCCTGTTTGACAAGTAATGTTAACATAAGGTTAACTGCAATTTATATTGGACTCGATGCAGTGGAACTTTCTTCAAAGGACAATGTCCCCAACAACGTTCATTCGTTCGACCGAGGTAATTCAAGATCAAAGTCATGTTCTACTAAACAAAAGTTCCTTGTAAAAACGTATGCTTTCGAATAAATATATATATTTGATTTAAGGCAGTTTTTGATTTAACCAAATTCCAAAGTCGTAAAATATTATATCATCTGTCTCAAAATAATTGTTCCATTTTGTTTTTCAAAATATTTCTTTTTCAACTTTGACCTAAAGTATTTTTATATGTGTTATATAATATTTGATGAAAATTATACCATTGAAATACATTTATAACCCAATTCATTTATATATTTATATATAATCCCAATACTATATAGTTGGTGCGGTCTTTGGATACATAATCACAATATTATATAACACAAATAAAAATATTTAAGGTTAAGATTGAAAATAAAGACTTTAAAAGTAAAAAAGGGATAATAATTTTAAGACGGAGGAAGTAGGTAACTATCATCCAGACCTAGTTGGGTCTATCACATGGCAAATTTGCGTAATTAGTTGAATCGAGTTATTACAATGAAGAATAACTGAACGAAAGCAATCGTGATTGATTGAAACATAAGAGCAGTATGGCATGATTCAAGGCATGATTTCTTTTTGGTGTTATGTCATATCACGTCAGTTTTCCCTTTTCACATCTTTTTTCACTCACAGACTCAAAAACACTCTACTTCTTCATGGCTCAAGCTAATTAAAACTACCATTTTATGCCCTATCATTTATTTCTTTACCATTTTTTTAATCAACTAATTTTTCATTCATTAAAAATAGAATTTCAAATTATATAAAACTAAAAATAAAATTCAAAAAAAAAAAAAAAAAAAAAAAGTTACATAAACTTTAGTCCACTTAAATAAACTTTATAAATGTTAAGGGTATGAATTAAAAAACTTATACTCTGTATATGTTAAAGGTTAAAAAAATTTAAAAACATATACAAATAATAAATCATTTTCCTCCATCATCCCTATCAAAAAATCACACATACATTCAACACACATATATTATAAATAAATTAAAAAACCTATTGAAATCCAAAAAAAATAAAATGAAACCATGGGTGCACGCCACGTTCTTGGCTCAAGCTATGACGCGAGGCACCTTCGTACCATGATGCCTGGTCACGTTGGATGGCGCCTCTCTGACATCAGGACACCTGGTGCTCTAGTGAGTTAGAATATTTGAGCTAGGCCTCCAACATGGTTCACATATTTGTAAATGGGCCTTCCAAGGATCGACGTGAATTTTAAATGAGAGTTGCTATAGCAATACCTCCTGTAGTATACATTACAAACCGCTATGTATATAGTACAATAACGTTATGCATATAGTATAACTCCACTATGTATAAAAAAAGGGTATATATAAGGGCATCCACTATGGTTGTTTATGAAAAGGTTTATAAAATGATGAAGAAGTTTAAGAACCCATAAACCATAGTGAGCATCTATTTCAAGCTTATGTGTTATGAAAAGGTCTAAGATATTAAACCTTTCCATAATTTAATGCATTTGATTATGTGTGATGTTTATATCACTTAAAAAGGTTTATAACATAGTGGGAATAAGTTTATAAAACAAAATTGTTTATAATTTAATGTCATAACACAAGTATAAACATTTTAAAAGGTTTACCGTAGATGGCCTAAGAGGTTTTGAGTGTGTGTATAGATACCCTTTTTTAAATTTTGTGATGTATAAAAAATAGGGTTTGTCTAACATGTGCCCTAAGGCACATATTAAGCACACTAAAAGGACACCGGGTCTCACAGAAAAGGACACAGGGATCCACAAAAATTGTACTTTTATGTGGATTCCTGTGTCCTTTTCTGTGGGACCCGGTGTCCTTTTAGTGTGCTTAACATATGTCTTAGAGCACATGTTAGAAAAATCCTAAAAAATAACTTAGTAGAAAAGGGGTCTAATTTCTAAGTAAATGAAATTTGTGATAGGTGGATAATATTTTAGGATGATCCGTCAAATATTCCCGCATAATACGAGATAGGTGCATGTGATTATTAATATACGGTCAGCTCGAAGATCTAGGGTGCGTTTAGTTGAGGGAAAACACCCTTGTTTTTCACAAAATGTTTTGTGGAAAACAAGGAAAATAGAGATCGCGTTCAAATCAACGTTTTCCAACAAAATATTTTGCAAAACACAAATCCCCTATTTCCTAACTTAACAAGGAAAATTACAAAACAAATTTTAGTTGTTTTCCTTGTTTTCCTTTGTAACCCTCAACCCTCTCTCCTTTTTTCAAAACAGAAAATGGAAACATCAACTAAACGCGTTTTCTATATTTTCAAGTGTTTTGTGGAGATTAATTCTCCTTCCAAATTTTTACAAAACTAAAGATAGAAAATAAAATAATTTATTCTCCAACTAAACGCACCCCTAATATTTTATAGTTTTCTTTTTTATAGAGTTTTTCTAGATGCCTTTCTTTGTTGTACTACTATCAAAGTAGCACGTGGTAATTAATAACTTTTATTCGATATTGCTATAGGATTAGAGCGCTAGCTATATAGTTGGCATCGTATGGTGGTGCTATACAAATAAAATGATGTTATTTAAGTACTTTTTGTCATAGTATCAGTTTTTACTATGACACCAAATCAAAATCAATTTTCTAGTTTAACGATGCATATTTTTTTTATTTATTTTATTTTATTTACATAAAACACTTACTACGTATAACTTAAAGTGTTATACTAAAAAGAAACTTAAAAACCAATTATAATAATTAAAATTTTGATATAATAATCTAGCAAACTTTTTATTTATTTATTTATTTTATTTTTAAATGTTCAATGGTCCAAATATACACTAGCCCAAAAATTTAACACAACCAAACCTAAAACTCCTACTATAAAATACTTACTACCTTAATTTCTCTCACACTAAAACCTAATCTCAATACACTTAAACGCAACCACGCTACCTTTTTCTTTCACCTAAAACGTAGACAAAAATAAAATAAAATATATCCCTTTGATTCTTGTTACATACATGAATCAAAAACACAAATAAACCTTTAGGATCTCAACTACCATTATCCAAAGCACACAACGGCTATTTTCTTGTTTATAATTTTACTGCAAAACAAAAAGAATCAAAACGTTTGGGTCATAATGCCTTTGGGGTGAGCCGATAGCCACGACGCCAATACGCACCAGCCACCTCCAGTGTGGTTCTCCTCGTCATCGTTTCACGCCATCGGCCATGGCTTGAGCCAACAACCATTGTACCGAAAGCTCTTACATGGTTAAACTTTTAACATGTATACATGTTTTAAAACAAACATAATTCTTAAAAAAGAGATTAACTTCATAAATAAATTGTTCATCAAATTTTGCTAAGTACGATGAACTTTTAACATGTGCGACAAGGTTTTTAAGATCGAGATCCTACCTAAGATTTTTTTTGTTTTTATAAGATCGTGATCAAAAAATCGGATAGGATCTAAAATCCTACTATAGGGTCAATTTTTTAATAGACGTTGTAAAAATATGCAAATCTATTATATATCATATATCATGAAAAATGTAGGTTAAAATTATGATTATGAAGTGTTTAATACAATTAGTCTCTTGTTCTTTCATATAATACAAAACTAAAAACATAAATTTTAGTTTTTTAGCTTGTGTTTCAAAAAAAATAAAATCGGATCGATTGATATTTTAAAATTTTATGGTCAAAATCAGAATCCTATCAAGATTCTATCTCACAAAGGTCTTACATAAAATTAAGATCATTTTTATTTTTTAATATCATAAATAAAATTATAATATCAAAATCAGAATCTTAACAAGTAAGTATGATGTGCGAGTCAAATTTCCATAACAAATACATTTCAACAGGATAAAAATCAATAAGATAAGGTCCAACACGTGAGTTGTCAAAGTTTGACCATTATATTCGATCACAAAATAGGAAGAAAGAAATCCCCGGTCTATTTTAATCCAAAGAAAAATTAAAGTTAAAACTAAAATCACTTGTCATCATCTTGATGAGTTGTAAAATAAGTGGGTCTTTGTCTGCAATCATGTTAACATTTAATTTTAGGTCTAAGTTTAGGCAGGGCCGTCTCATGAATTGGCGAAATTTTTGAGGTCCTTATGCAAAATTATATAATGAGGCTTTTCGTTAAGTGATATTATATATAAATGGCCACCGTTTATAAGATATAATGCAATTAGTTATCTAAACGTTCTAACATATTACTCATTTAAGATATTTTCCCATCTAAATACTTTTTTCTTCGTGAAAAATATGTCCACACATTCATATAATTATTAACGGAACAAATTTTCAGGCCCTAAAAATCCTGGGGCCTTGAGCGGTCGCTCACTTTGCACATCCTCAAAAATGGCCCTAAGTTTAGGCCTAAATTTATGTCTATGTATCATTTCTTTAATCCAAACGCTGCTTTACTTTCTAGAAAACATATTTTTTTTTTTGACAAATACAACAAAAATATTGGTCCAATATGTAAGTTACAATTACGATAGCTAATAAAAAAAACACGAAAGCAATAAACTCAACATCAAGGTCCGTGTAGGACTTGTTTATTACGAAAGCAATAAACTCAACATCAAGGTCTCGTGTATGACTTATTGAATAAACGTTAGGCGAGATGTACAGGCCTGTTTGTTTAGTTTTTTTATTAAGTCGTGTAAAATTAAAGTGTTTGTCTGGTTATATGTTGTCTGTTTGTAGATAATTAAATGGTTGTTTGTAGATAATTAAATGGTTGTCTGTTTGTAAAATTAAAGTGTTTGTCTGGTTATATGTTGTCTGTTTGTAGATAATTAAATGGTTGTTTGTTTTGTGTGCTGAATAAAGTGTCTTAATCAGAGAAAATTACTGGTATACCCTTTTATATGAAATATGTGGGATTATAGGTTAAGAATGGGAGGGTAAATATGTAAAAGCATAATAAATGGGATAGACTTAATTTGGAGACCCTCCACCCCATGGCTTTTTCTATGAAGTCATCTTTTTATTTTAAGCCCCAAACAAACACTCATTCAATGACTTAGGGCCTGTTTGGCAAAAGCTTTATTTGGGAGCTGTTAGCTTTTTGTTATAAAACAATATTTTCTAAAATAAATAGCTCCGTTTGGATACGTTTGGATGCATAAACTTCAAGCTTTTATTTCAAACAAATAGCTCCTAAATGAAAAGCTGATTCATGAAGCTTTTTAAACATTTTGGAGCTGTTAAAACTTTAAATTACTGATATACCCTCTAAACATTTGTTTATAATTATGTATATGTCCTTTTACGTCATTTTACATCTTATAATTACATTTAACAGCTAACTTACCAAACACTTTTATTGAAAAAAAGATACAGCTTGTAGCTCATGTTAACAGTTTTGCAGCTAACAGCTTACAGCTTACAATTTACAGCTTAAAGCATACAGCTTACAGCTAGTTTTGCCAAACATACCCTTAATACATTTACATATTTATCTATTAAGACTCTTTAAGTCCTTATCAAACACCACCTAAAACTGTATTTATCATATCATCTTAATGTTACAATAATTTTCTTTCTTTACAATCAACTTAATTATCAATTTAGTGTAATAGACAATCAATTTCACTATCATTTTTTTTTTCTTTTTTCTTTACACTAAAATTAAATTTTCATTAATAATTACAATAAAAAACATTACAATAAAAATTCAAATAAAATGAAACTACAAACTAGTGTACATTTGTTCGACACAAAATGTGTTCCACTAAATTGGCTTAAGGCTTAGATGAGTTTCCTCGTTGACTAAATCGCTAACAACTTGTAACATTTCTTCATACCTTCGTACGAGATCATTATCATCGTGGAAAACATAGAGGGGTTGAATACGTCCCGTTATAAAAACTTAAACTTTTGTATCAAACAACCGATCAAGTGTGACGCAATATGAAAAGTATCAACAATAGATCTGCTACAACTAGAGATAGTATTAAGTAAATCACAACACAAACACAATACAAACATCAAGCCACAACACAAACATAATCAACAAGCAACACAATGCAAATATAAATGTAAAGCGATAAATAAAAATATAAACCTAAAGCAATAAGTAAAAGGAAGCGCAAAATGGACACGATAATTTATAATGGTTTGGTCACGATGCTCCTCTTCGCTCTACTCAACTTACCGAGTACCCAACTCGAGAGTTACTTCACTAATAAACAAGCTCCCTTCTCGGCATAGAAAACCTTATAACGTCGCTTACATTATTTTTCGACACTTTGCTAAATGTCGAGTCTTTCTTTGGGTACAATCAAACCCTATATGGCCCAACATAACAAACCTTTTATTTTAAGGCCTAAACACATAATCCGCATCGCTTATATTAGTTTTCGATACTAAGCTAAATATCGAGTCCTTCTTTGGGTACAACCAAACCCTTTTATATTTTATGGCCCAGCATAATTAACTTTATGTTTTAAGTAAACACATAAACCATCTAACCTCTAATCTAAGTGATGTATAGTGATAATAGAACGTGAGATCCAAGCCATGGTTGTCAAATGGATATAACTGCATAATCTAAATATCAATAACTCTAATCTTGATGAGGTTGAAATTCCATTTATAAGAAGCCTTTAAGAGATGGAGATAACAAGTGCACTAATCTTATTATGGTGGATCTTCATATGTGTGTGCTTGTGGTAGGTGAGGATGATAAGATTTCTAAGCTTGCTTGGATGGATCATTAAGTAAAAGTATGTGTGCTTGCTTTTCAGTAGCTTTATCAAGAACAGGAAACCTGGTAGAACAACCTATTTATTTTTTTATTTTTATTTTTTATTTTTTTTTTTGTAAATCTAACCATTATCAAATTTCAAATTATTCTAGAAGACTAATTTAAATTTAAATTTCAAATTTAAATTTTATTAAAATAATTTTTACTTATACAAAAATAATTTGTAAATTAACTTTTGTCAAAATACTTTGTACACATTAAAGTGTAATGTGTTAAAATGTATTACGTATGAAAAATGTTTTTTTTTTTTTTTTTTTTTTTTAATCATAAATCAAGTTTTATGGTACCTTTATTTTTACCTTTAAATAATTTACATCAAATGGAAACTTTTGTCTATATAAAATTGTTTATGCCAACTTTTACGTAATGACACCAAAATTTCTTTTTAGACATTCTTAATGGTTTATTAAATGGTTTGATAATAATGCAACGTAATAAACATATTCAAATCTTTGGTGAAGCATACATGAGACGTCGAGAGATCGATGTTGATGTAAGTATGCTTTTATGATTTGTGGTTACGAGTAACTTTCGCATTTTACGTTATGTATTACAAATTACATGTTTGTCATTATTAAATTCGAAGAGACCGTTTAGTTTAAATATTATAATATTTACACTAATCATGATGTTGCTCACCTGGATAAAGGATGGGAGAGATTGCCCTCACTTTGTCTTTTATAATCATATTATGTAATATGATGCATGTGTATATCATTCCGTCATTTTCTTAAGAGTCATCGGGCGTATGTGATTTTTGTTATAGCCCACTTTTTTTTAGCACGTCAAACGCTCGTTTCACATCTTTCTTTGTTGCTTCATGCGATTGCTTATACCTTATTCGCTTCGTATCATGTGCACCTCGCTGTGAAATAGACTTAACAAGAACATATCATTCCGGATATATCTCGCTAGTAAAATAACATCCCCATTTATAAGGGCACGTCGTTAGCAACAAACGGAACCTCTAGTGCTTTGCCGTCTTTGAGATCATTGAATATAGGCGATTGACGTATAGAGTTGACGTCATTGTTCGCTCCGGAAACACCAAAGAACGCATATCAAATCTATAAGTATTGTGAGACACTCGCTTCAAATAAAATAAATAAATATGGCCCGTTACCACCCCTACAATATTAAGCATAATATACATTTGAGCAATTTACCCACAGCTAACCCGTACAATCAATACTTCATAACATCACAGAAAACCCATGTTAACTAGTCTAACTGGTCACGATTATCAAAACGTTTAATTGCACCGTTGAAGTTGAAAAGCACTAAAAATCAGCATCAAGGTTAGAAAAGTCTCACTTTAATTATAAGACATCGTGGCAAACATCTAAATTAATTGATACGCTGCTAATTTGCTATCTGTCTCTTGCTAATTGGATAGGTTATCTTAAACTTTAATCAACTTTCCACCTTATATTTGACATGTGAGATTGGACTATGGGTAAGTGTATGGTGCTTGTGTTGCTCCAAAAGCAAACATTCACATGCTTCATGTGCTTCTAATGAATCCATGTCCACTATTTGTTTCTTCTATAATCTTAAGCCAATTTAAACTCATTTTTTTGTTTTTTCAGAGCAAAGTATCACAACTTTATTACATACATGCAGTACATATATACCACATTTGTTTTTCATTAACAAACTTGAGCTAACGACCTTTTGATTTTGAAGTTTCTTAGATCACTACATGATACCCTAAGCGGCTAAGATATAAGTCATTTTGGTTAGCAACACAATTCTTCATTGCTAATTTTCGTCAAATAGAACTTTTCAATCGACACAATTGCTATCACAACAGCATATAGAAGTTGGCTATGACAAATGAAATGATTATGATGAGGCATTCATTGATTTCATTCTAGCAGTATCCAGCTAACCTTACCAACTCTTAGATGGTGGATTGGTGGTCATGCAAGTCCTTACATTAAAAAAAAAAAAAAAAAAAAAAGAAAAAAAAAAAAAGGAGTGTTACACTTCCAAAATTTATAGAAAAGAAATCTCACACGCATAGTTGACAGTTAAATATAGAGGGTGAGAAAGAAAAAAGCTATAAAAAGTGTAATACAATACCATTGTTGCACTACATTTGTAACATGTATGTGTGAATTTTTTGTGTGTATAACAAAAAGAGTATATATATGCATAACAAATAATTTTTTTTAGCAATGCAAGTTTAATGGTTAATCATTAGTATTAGACTGCATCAATGGACTCATTCACCTTAGCCCATTTAAACAAGTCAACATATGAATCATAAGAAACCAAGTGGCTCCACTATCTGCATCACAATCCACTTTTTGTAATCTTAATACACTTGATCATATGTTTCACATCACTATCACCTTAGTCACATGTAATCACTTCATTAGCTTGTGTCAGTGCCACTCTTTGGATCTTTCTTTGCTTCAGCAATATATAATGCATATATTCACTTGCTTTAATAACATTTTATCTTATTCTAATCCTGCTAAATAAATAAGGTTCTTAATTCATTATATCCTTAATTTCCTCAAACCACATAAAACATTTTCTTAATGGTCTTGAGCTACTGAACCTGCAGAAAGTGGTAATTCTTGATTTTGTTTACATGCATTGTGTTCTTTATTGTTGGCTTTTGATTCTTGAGATGTAAAGTTATGTTTTCTATAGTTTATTAAGCTTATGATATATGAAATGATGGATTTTAGAGAAGAAAAATGGGTTTCTAGGCATACCCATATAAAAATGTCTTGGTTAAAACATGATATTGTTTCTTCACCATCATATTCACCACCATTTAGTGTTACAACTCAAAAAACAGCAAGCACTTCAGGTAGTAAGATAAGCCCTGCAATTCTATTCATTATTGTGATATTGGCTGTCTTATTTTTCATATCTGGTTTGCTTCATTTGATTGTGAGACTCTTGACAAAGTATAATTCTCCGTCGAATTTGGGTCGTTCGAACCGATATCCAAATGTTTCCACTTCTGATACACTTCAAAGACAGCTTCAGCAGCTTTTTACTTTGCATGATTCAGGTTTAGATCAAACCTTTATTGACGCGTTGCCGGTTTTTATGTATAAAGAGGTTGTGGGTGGTAAAGAGTCGTTTGACTGTGCCGTTTGTTTGTGTGAGTTTTGTGAAATGGATAAGTTAAGATTGTTGCCAACTTGCAGCCATGCTTTTCATATAGATTGTATAGATACATGGTTGCAGTCGAATTCGACGTGCCCCCTTTGTAGAAATACACTTTTTAACCATGGGTTGCCCATGTACAACCCGTGTTTTGAATTTGATGATATGAGGGAGGCAGATGAGAGTGGTTTGGCGGCTGGGATAAAGACGGTTGAAAACGAACGAATGGTTGCTGAAAAAGGTGTTTTCTTGGTGAGACTTGGCAAGTTTAGGAAATTGACTGAATGTGAAGAAGAAACGGAAATAGGAGAGACTAGCAGCAGTAAATTGGATGCAAGAAGATGCTATTCAATGGGTTCGTATGAGTATGTGGTTGGTGATTCTAGCCTCAAGGTGGCTCTGAATCGTAAAAGAGACCGTCAAGAAGAAAAGATTGTGGAACGGGAAGAAAGGAATGAAACTCTGAAAGTTAACGATGATGATATGGAAGGGAAAAGGATCAGTATTGGGGCGAAAACTGATAGTTATTCAGTTTCCAAGATCTGGTTATGGTCTAAAAAGGGGAAACTGGTGAGTTCTTCTGAGAATCAAATACATAATCCATCTTCAGTTGACATGGAATTACCCTGGATGAGCAAAATGCAAGGTACATGAATAGAGGTTGTTGTTAAGTCTACTAATTATTGATTATTAATCCTATATAATGATTCTGACCAGGCCATTTGGTACTGATAAATAAGCAATCTACTTTTGTTTAGCGTGTTTCTTAAAACAAATAAATGAGATTCATAATTGTTATAAAATCCCTTATGCAAGAACAGCAAGTAGTTTATTTGTGTCAAAACTTAGAACGTTTTAGTTAAGTGGCTTGCATATTATGACATCATGATCTCAAAGATTCAGACATGCATATCAGTGTCGTATGTTACTCGAGATACAATCGTGTTGTTATCTACTTAGCCCTAATTTTTTTAAATGCAAGACTGCGATTTCTTGTGCTTTTGAAGCAAGAACTTCAAAATAGTTTCTTATTGTCAAAAGTCGAAACTTCATAGTTAAATGGCTTGCATCTTGAAACCCTGATCAAGATCAAAGTGAAATTAGTCAAAGGTCAGTTTTTCTTGTAAAGAATTTTAAGAACAAACATCTTTAAGGGTGTATGGGTAAGCTCATTTAAATAACTTGTGCTTATTTATAAGAACAAATCAACTTACACTGGATCAAAACACAATGCAGGAATCGTGTTTGCATTTGCTTATTAATATTTAAAATTAGACCTGTTGTCAAATAAGCTGGTATAAAATTGCTTAAATAAGGTCTAAGCATAGGCTAGTTGGCTTCTTAAAATAATCCGAAAGGGTTTATTAGCTATGCCAAAACACAATAAGCCGATAAGTTTTTATATAAGTTTACCCAAACACCCTTTACAAGTATTGTGCCTTCAAGATTAAGATAATAAACTGTTTTAAGAGCATAATTCAATGATGGGGCAAAACTTTTGCTTTTACAAAATTCTCTTTTACTTTTTATCATGGCTTTGGTTGTTTCTACTGCTTTTTTTTAGCCATACTTTTGTATAGAGTTGTGTGTGGAGTGATAGTGGGATCCATGAAGGCAATTGTGAGCAATATGCAGCATGAAGAATCTTTCTTTATCTCTAGTGAAGGAAGGTCTGTTTTATAGCTTTTTCATGGTTCCAAATTTGTGTAAGGTGGTGCTGGTGTGGGGCATGTGGATTGTTCCTTTTTATCTATGTGGTCTTGTTTTGGGTATGAAAAGTTTTTTACTTGTGTGGTGTGACTTTAAAAGTCATGCATTTTGTTAGTGTTCCTGTGGTACAAGAAGAATCAAAGATATAAGGTATATGACTCTTGCATAACATATTCAGCGATACCCGTCAAAATCTGAACCATTTTCGACCCATATATATAGCCTCAATTTATGTTCATTCCATTGTTTTCATGATTCCGAACCTATACACCAAAACACAGACAATTACAACTTTAAGTATGAACTATACAACATATATACAATGAAGACAATCAAGTGCACACAACTTGGTATAAACAAGTAGCTTCAATTTTTCATTTCTCAAAATACATCTCTTGATTTAAATGCGAAGTGTTTTTCCCGCCAAAAACATTTCATTAAGCAGTAAATTCCTCGATTCACCGTTATCATCAAACGACCTTGCACTTGGTGACATGCGCAACTTACTGTTAGCATTCCAACAGAGTCAATTGATTGTCAGGTTAACGCAGAAGTTTCACGTCGACCAGAATTGATGAATACCTCATAGAAAACTTTCGGAAAATATGGTCATCGTCATGATCATCTTCTTCCAAAAGCCCCAAACCTTCATCAAAATTTAAAAAATAGCTCGTGGGATCATTACCGAAATGCACCATGACCACACCTTTATTTGTTAAACTGACAAATAAGCGCTTTCCATTTTGGATGGATAACAAGGTTGAGATGTAGACAGTCTTACCTCTACCTAAGGTCGAGAGGCTGCTTCCGGTTTTACCAAAGGTAGAAAAGGACCTCCGGCCTTGCAAGGAGTAAGGATAGACCAATCCTTGATCCTTTTAAATGGTGAATAGTGACATGGCGTACATAAACAACGTCTTGAATGTGACAATGATGCGTCTTCGAGTAATTCATCATCGATGCCTGAATAAATTGCTATAGACGTCTTCAATGTACAAATTATGCTTTTATTTTGTTAAACCTAATCCTAATTCCCTTTTTCTGTTTGATGGGATATGAAATGAGGATTAAAAAGGGAAATTGTAATGAATTTAACTAATTTGGGGAAGATTTTGAGACGGCTCCTATAGAACCCTTTAATTTAAGCCTTATGTAATCTAAGATTAGTTACTAATTTAGGTTTATGACAATTTCCTATCCTTGGTTAAAGGTGATGCCTTAATCAATCTCCAAATGCGTCCATAACTATATGATGAAATAATGAACTAGTTTGTTAACAATATCTATGATTAATAAACAAGTCATTAAGAGCCACAAGGAAAACAATGATCAAAATCATAAAATCGAGCAGAGCATATATGATTACTTTAGGTAACACGCAACCAAGTTTACTCCCATGAACAAGTGATACTAAGAAATTGGGTCAAGGCAATCATAAGTTAACCCCTACATACGAGTCACCAGAGACAGTATAGCATCCGAATGTTTTAGAAACAGTATAGCATCCGAAGCTCTAAAGCTTCCGGTTGTGTTACTGCATTGTTTACTAGTAAAACAAAACAAAAGCGAATAATTCATTCATATGAACATAAAACATTAAACACACAGGCGTTTAACACATCTCTGCATATCACCTCAAATGTAAAGACAATTTACTTGGTAACCCAATACTTCATAGCTTGTCACCATAATAGATTGCGGTGCCAACCATGAGAGCAACAGTGGCACCTTGAGTTACTACACGAGCTCGCATCAATTTCTGACCCAACTCAGAATTCCCTTTTTTGAAACTTATCAAACCGGCTGTGAGAACCCCTGCAGTGAGCAATGCACCTAGAACCATATCAACAGAACAAATCTCAGATATAAATTCAAAATCCAACAAAACGATCAAACTACTTTCATAGATCATAAACATGCATCATAAAAATGTTAACAAGTACTAATGTCTTTAAAAACATTATGATAAGGTAATCCATCGAATATCAATATTCACTAATCTTGTGAGCAAATAGTTTACGTTTCTTAGGGAACAACCAATGACACTTGAAAGATCTATATGTTAGAAGATGAGTCGTTACCAATCGGAACCAAGGGATTCCTGTTGCGCTTTTTGTCTGGAAACAAGCCTTCGATTTCGCGATTAGTGGCATCCATTTTCTTCCTGTTTTACGGGACTTGTTACGTTGTTTCTTTACTTCACGGTCGTTGTATGTGGTTATTCGTTAGAAACTTGATCTGGTTACCAGATCGTATTGATAGAGTTATGTGAATTACAGAATTACCCCCTAAGTCCCGTTAAAATTGTAGAGGTTGCTGTTTTTAGTTAATGATATATGGCAAAGTCACATTTCGTCCAATTCTTGGTTCCAACATTTTTTTAAAGCTATATAAGTTAATTTTTTTAAAAAGTTAAACTATAATAACCATCAAGCAAACCATTTATTTAAAAAATTTAGTAAAATTCTCATGATGTAGTGATACGTGAGTGACTTGAGTAAGTTGTGGTTGAAATCGCATTCAAGACTAACATATAAGATATTAGTAGACGAGTACCCGTGCTTAACACTAACAATGAGATTTTATAGTGACATATAATTTTAGTGATAAAAAAGTTTATGAGTTGTAAACAGAAAGTAATAAAAGTTTGAGGATTTAGGGATTAAACATAATGTTTTGAAACTTGGTTCGACCCGGACGGTTCAACCGGTTAAACTGTTCCGGTTGAAAAAACGGGTCAAATTAAACCGGGTTTGAAGCGACCCGGGTCAACCTGGTTTTCGATGTGTATTAATAGAGTGTTAATAGTTCCAGCTTTGCATATGCTTTCTGAAAATAGTGTAACGACTTCCTATAATACTTTAAGTTTTTCACCTTCAAGATTTGTAAGTTTTTCTATTGTATGTAGTATAGGTGTGTTATCAGATGTGTAAATAGTTTAACTCTTTAAGGTGTCGTTTGTTTTTTCTCAATAAGCAATTTTTTCCTCTTTTCACTTCTTTTGTCTGCAGGAGGGCAGAGGTTTATGTTTGTTTTTTTGCAGACACACGTGCTTCTTTTCACTTCTTCCTATTCTAAATTTCAGACATTATCTTTCATTTATTACCTCTTCTTTCACAAACCCTGCATCTCTTTCTCAATATCTTACATCTATTTTACGTTTCGTCCGCATTTTTACGTTTTCATCCGTTTTTTTACGTTTTCGCCATTTTTTTTACGTTTTTGCCTCGTTTTTACGTTTTCGCCCTTTTTTTACGTTTTCATCCGTTTCTTACATTTTCGCCCGTTTTCTTAAGATTTCGTCCGCTTTATTACGTTTACGTTCGGTTTTTTTATGTTTTCGTCAATTTTTTAACGTTTTCGTATGTTTTTTACGTATTCATCCATTTTTTTACGTTTTCGCCCATTTATATACGTTTCATCCGTTTTTTTACGTTTTCGTCCGTTTTCTTACATCTTCACCTGTTTTTTACGTTTTCGATCATATTTTTACGTTTTAGTATGTTTTTTTTACGTTTTCGTCCATTTTTTACGTTTTCATCCGGTTTCGTACGTTTTTGTTCATTTTTTACGTTTTCGCCTATTTTTATTACGTTTTCGTCCGTCTTTTATGTTTTCGTCATTTTTTTTCATCCGCTTTTTTACGTTTTCGTCCGTTTTTTAACGTTTTCTTCAGTTTTTGTTCGTTTTTGTCGTTTTTGTCCGTTTCATAACGTTTTCGCCAGTTTTTTTTTTACTATTTCGTCATTTTTTACGTTTTCGTCCGTTTTTTACGTTTTCATATGTTTTCGTCCACTTTTTTACATTTTCGTCCATTTTCTTACATTTTCGTCCGTTTTTTAAGTTTTTTTACGCTTTCTTCCGTTTTTAACGTTTTAGTCCATTTTTTATATGTTCATCTGTTTATTTTACGTTTTTATCCGTTTTCATACGATTTTATAAGTTTTTTGTACGTTATTCTACGTTATCTTACGTGACAAAATACAAGAAAATGGACGAAGACGGATGACAACGAAAGGAAACAGACGAAAACGCGAAAAAAACAGTTGAAAACGTAAAAAAGGCGAAAACGTAAAAAAGTAGACGAAAACGTAAAAAACGGTCGAAATCTTAAAAAACAGACGAAAACGTAAAAAATGGACGAAAACGTAAAAAAAACGGATAAAAATGTAAGAAAAGGACGAAAACGGACTAAAACATAAAAAACGGAAGAAAACGTTAAAAAACATACAAAAACGTAAAAAAAAAACAAACGAAAACTTAAAAAAATGATGAAAACGTAAAAAAAAAACAGACGAAAACGTAAAAAAGCGGACGAAAACGTAAGAAAATGGACTAAAATGTAAAAAAACGGACGTAAATGTTGAAAAACAGACGAAAACTTAAAAAGACGGTCAAAAACGTTAAAAAACAGACGAAAACGTAAAAACCAGACAAAACCATAAAAAAGAGATGAAAACGTAAAAAATAGACGAAAAAAAGGAACGAAAACGGACTAAAACGTAAAAAAAAACAACGAAAACGTAAAAAAAACAGACAAATACGTAAAAAAACAAACAAAAACTTTAAAAAAACAAACGAAATGTAAAAAATGATCGAAATCGTAAAAAATATACCAAAACGTAAGAAAATCATTGATCCATATGACAAAAGGATTTATTGCATAAAGAAAAAGAAAATAAATTACTTCAATAACACAAAAAACAAATAGTCTTCTTGCATGAAGATGAAGACTTTAGATGTGCCTCTTCTTCTGCAGACATGGTTTGCAGATGAAGAGGTAAAAGCTCTGAAAAAATAAACGACACCTAAAAGAGATTGTTAACAAAACATAATGGGGTACAAATTATGTGAGGGTGTTTATTTACATATATACAAATTTTTACTTGATTTCTTTTCTTTTTTTTCTATAATTTTTAGTTTTTAAGGTTATATCTAAAATTCAATGAAGGTTATTTCCCTTATTCAGTTTTAATGTGTTAGGTCACCATAACTTAACACAAAGATCAATATGTAAGAAATATATGTTGAGATGATCGGATGAACACACAATACATACACACGTATGGATAAAGAAAGGTTATGCGTAGGAAAATGTGTTAAGTGAACAACCAACCCTCAAATGAGGGTTTACAAGACTATTTATAGGGGAAGGGAGCTAGGGCAACACATCTAGTCTCTTCCTTTCCTTATTGGGCTTTTGCATAGGCTCATGGGCTTTCTACATGAGCCTAACCTTAAATACTAACATAAAAGCCTAATTAAGCAACTTATTACATATTAATGACTAACACTTGAAATACAAGTTAGGAGTGATTCCAACAATCTCCCCCTAAGTGTTAGTGATGAATCCAGCAATCTTGAATAAGTTGTTGGTGATGATGTAATAGAGGTTGCTTTGACGTCTTCTAGCATTCTTCTTTCTTGTGAGAAGAAATGCTTTGATTCCAACAATCTCCTTAGAATAAGGATCATGTTTCTTTTGAAAATTTTCTGCTTTGACGTCTTCGTATTCTTTGTTCTTTGTTCTTTGTTATGGTGTGGATGTGGTGATAGTATGTGATTTTCTGCCTCTGGTCAGCTACGTTGCTCAGGTGTCTCCACGTCTTTCTCCAACATGCTCACACGCCCTTTGACTTTGGATTTCAGATGTGATGCAGTTCTCTAGTCTTTAAACTTTGTAGATTCTTTGACTTTGATGAAGAATCATTTTGACTTTTAGTTGCCTTTTGAGAGAACTTCATTTGTGTTGGTGTTGGTATGAGCATGAGGAGAGTCAGCACGATATTTCCTCCCAGGAGCATCCATCAGAAAAAAAACATAGAAATGGGTTAGTGAAAAACACCAATCGATCACGATGGTCTTTTCTTAGAGAATTGACCACTGCGATTGTTTTACTGATGAATGTCTTGATTCCATTCACCTTGGTCGGGCGAATCAGCCGTCCGAATCCCGTGGAGGGACAGTTGGCATTACATTGAACAAGTTCAAGTAATGACCCACATCTTCAGGACTCGATTCTTGAAAGGAATCTCCTTAGCGGGATTTCCAGCACTTACAAGTTCGAACTTCGAGGGTGTTAACAGCATAGTGTGAAAACACATATCTAATTCTAGCAAAGGTTGTTCCTGAACTGGAGTCCCTCAAGTAGGATAACTCGATGTACCGAAGTACACCTACAGTTCAGGTGAGTCGCTGAGGTACACCGAAGCATCACCCCACGACTGTAGACCATTTGAGACAACACTAAGCGTAACCCACAAGGAGTTACCGAAGCGACCTGCTGTCAGGGCTGTTTGATGTTGACCCTGGCAGAAGTTTCCATTCAATCACTGAGGATCACCATTTTGAATCCCCTCATAAATGTTCTCGGCAGATTGCTAGGATCTGCGAAGGACTCTATAATGTATCACTTGCGTTCATAATGTTGAACGACAAGTGATGAAAGTTCAAGTGTTCCTAAGAGATCTTTTGATGAATCTCGTGGCTCTAGACTCGATTAGTGCGCTTTGGTTTTCTTGAGCGGAGACTAGGGAGAGTCAATACCAACAATCTCTAAGAGAGAGTCGATAGTTTACGTAGGGTTCCATGTGAGAATGAAACAAGCTTCTGTTGAGAGAAACTTGAGTGGCTAAGAAGGTTTAGTGCAGTGCGTCACTGGGTCCATGACGACTTTAATCTTCAATACCGGTATCATCTAGTGACAACCAGTAGCATATGAATTGAACCCGGTGTCTGACCTAAGTTGAATAATTTGGAGGGCTATTTCTTTTCACCCTTTTCTTTACTTTTCTTTTTAATTCTTCAACTCATTCTTTCTCTGATTCTAATTCTCCTTTTTATAATCATACCTAAGGACTTCTAAATACTAACTATTGGTGGTGTCCTTGGGTAGATCCCTCCGGCTCTGGCAGATCATAGGACGTTTATCCCTAAACTTAGTCACCTTATAACTCCATGACTATCCTATGTTGCCATAAAATCATTTTCTCGAAAATCTCTCAAAGTGTTTATGAATGAAAAACATTTTGTAACACTTTGAGAGTTTTGTATTTTCAGAAATACTCCCCCTCCACATGTGCTTAAGTGTTATGACAGAAATCTGTACAGTGAGGGTAGAGCTCGCACTTTTGAATTGATCGACTCAAGATAGACAATTCCCTGCGAGACACGGTTACATTGCATAGTTAAGGAGATGCATTGTCAGATTTTAGGTGACAACTAGCTCTAAAAACTATCTTGAAGATGTGGACAAACCTCAAGAAGGTTGTCAAACCCGTCATGGTTCATGTCTATCAAGAGTTTCTCGAATAGGTACAATCTACTCGGATAAGTCTTGGAAGACAAATCTTTTCGATTTATGACAGTTCAGATCTCGTCAATTCATTGGTTACGTCTAATCACACAGAGATTCATTCACAATCAATCATATTTGTATCACACAAATTTTCTCCCCCTCAAAAATGGCATATAAATGTTATTTTAGATGAAATTTGATATCGAATATGTCCATTTCGAGTTTTGTGGGAAGATTTCCACGAAGAACATTTTGTGAACAAAGATATTTTGCAAATACTCCCCCTCAACAAGTAATACTGACTTTTGAGGTTTTGAAAACATAAGGGGAAGTAGTTGTTCTTTTGAGCAAAACTTTGAAAATGATGAAAGTTTTGATAAGTTTTACTCAAAAGTAAGAAGCTTTCGCTCCTTTATAAGGATTGTGGCACTGAAGCGTACCACATGGTCCTTTCATTACAAGTACGGGTTGTACACTGTTATGTGTGCATAAGCCATTATGAATAATAAATCAATCATCAAAAAAATATCAATCAACAGAGTTTACAGAGTACCAAACAATTAGACAATTAGACCCGGAGTTCTCTCTTCTCGTTGAAACGTTGTAATCGAGAAGCTCTGTCTTTCGCACACATAACTCTCTAATCTCCTCATCTGATCCCGATGAAACATCCTTTCATCCAGCCTCTTGATTATCCTTTTAGCTTCCTTCTGTTCCTTCGAGTTCTACCTCTTCTTTGACCCAATATCTTCCTGAATGTCCTTTAACCGGTACGCTAACCCATCACGAACCATTTTCAATGTGTGATCGCAGAACTTATGAATCTCGTCGTACGCCATGAAGCAATTATGGTGAAGTTCACTGCGATAAACTACCCCAAACTTTGGTTTCTTCACTATGGTGTACTGAGATAGTTAGTTGATGTTGGGAAAGTGTAACAGCGGTTGTGTAAGGTTGATCTGCTTCTGGTATGATTCGACCGCAAGCTGGAGATCTTCAACACGTTCTTGGATCATCTTGCTTCAAATGAAGATCAGTATGGCTGTGATGTACTGAAGCTGAATATTAGTGGAAAATTGTCTCATCCGTCCTTGTACTTTAGCAAGATACATATCTTCGATGTCGTTGAGCGACAATATCGGAAAATCAGCCTCAGTGAAATCATGTTCTTGTTCATCCTGTCGTTTGACATTGATTTCCTTCAAGAATGAATAATCCCATTTCGTAGCCAAAGTGACGTTCATGATAGCAACGATCTTCTTATCACTATAAACCTCCTTGTTCGACCTTTGAACTTGGCAGCTTCTATAATACAAACTTCTCCTTGGTGTCCAATGATGAATCCCATACTTAGCGTCAATATCATAGTCCACCACTTTGTCAACGAACATTTTGGTGGCCAATTCCTCAATGGCAACATTGGTGGAGAAGATTGCAGATGGTATGTTGAAGGTTAGTGATGTAGCATACTTTTTGCTGATGCTACTTCCATGCTGAAGAAACTCGAGGTCGTTGTTAAAGAAGAAGCGGTATGGAATCTTGGGTTGCTCAGGTCGGCCAATGGTTGGTAGTGGTTTGGTCCAATCGGTGTAATATGGAGTATTATCCCTTCTTGACACGTTGATGTTTGCCTCGGGATTTTGCCAGTCAATGTTATTAGACATGGCTCGTGCAATGTTGTCGAGATGATATTCGACTTCAATAGCATTGTTGGATCTATCTTTCAACAATTGAAATGCGTCGTTCTTGATCCTACACAATTCCCCTTTCGTCATCTTCTTGACTTTAAACTGACCTTGGATAATCTTGACTTGCTCCATAGTACGACCATCTACCGGTTCTTGACCTTCCGGTAATCGAGGCGTTGCATCAACTAACATACTAAACCAGTCATACTCTTATGTGTCATCTTCGTCTAACCAGGAGACGACTGAAGTTGATTTCTTCTTCTTTGGTTTGGAGGATGACTCTGGTTGTTGCTTAGATGATGGTAGAGGTGATGGTTGTTGTTGGGGCTCAGGATTTTCTTCGTATTCACCACCGGTATAGGCAAAATGGTCACCGGTTTTCTCCAGTGGTGGTGGAGACTCAGTATCCCAAGGTCTATCAGATGCAGGAGGTTGCTGAGAGGCCTGAGTAGTTGATGTGGTGGTGGTCTTTGGCTGTGGTGGTGGCATGGATGATGAAGACTCGCCAGTTTTCTTTTGATATTTTGCATTCGGGTCATTGTCCGTGTCATCATCATCTCTTAGACGCTTTTCTATACCAGCTTCTTCCTTTCATGTTGTCTTCAGTTGATGAGCAAGGAGTACCTCAAGAAACTTCAATTCATCAGATGTGAGTGTGGAAGATCTAACAATCATCTGAGTTATCAACTATGATAGAAGATCAGTTTCAGTAACATGAGGGGGCAGACTGGTCTAGTTTGCATTGTCACCGGGGTAGTCGTAATTGTTTGTCTGATCAGTGTTCTCAATGTTGGGACATATTGGAGAAGGAACTGATGAGTATAGTCCTTAATCTTCTCGTCCATTTCTCCTTGAACATCTCTGTTGAGGAATAACTTTATTTGATCTCTCTCCTCTATGAATGTGTTCATCTCTTTACCAAGTAAATTGACCCTGTCAGCTAGCAAGTTCAATTTTCGGTCTACTAGACTTTGTTTACGTTTTCTTACTAGACTTTGTTTACGTCTTTCTTTTTCTTGATTGACTTCGATGATGATTTGGTTGTTGTTTCTCTTGATGGTGGTGGTGATGAGTGGGATGATGATTCAGTTGTGAAGGTATCATGGGGTTTCTCTGAGGGTTGCTCAGGATTGTGTTCTGGATTTTCTTGGATGTAGCTATCTGTTTCAATTATGATCCTTTCTTCTTCTTCCTTCTTAGCAATCTCCTCTTTAGCACGTGCTTCTTTAGCAGCCCTTTCTTTTTCAGCTTTTTCCACATCTTTATCAGTAATCATCTCAGTATTTTCTTGCTCATCTTCTTCAAAGTCAAACTTAACCTCATACTCCTGGTGCTTCTGCTCCGTAGATTCCTTGGTGGTAGCACCAGTTCCCTTATCGGGTTGATTAACCGCATCAAGAAATGGTGTAATAGGAACACCATCGCTGGAACCTCCAGGGCCTGTCATCTGTTGAGCATCAAAATCTTTGGTAGCTTGCTCTATCCTTAGTTGTTTCAGAGTTTTCTGGTATTCTCTGTCTTCATCATTAGGATCATTTTCTTCATCTGAATCTTCTTCCTCTTCTGCCACTGGCTACTTTCCTTTGTCGGATGGGGGACTTGTGGGTTTGTTCTCTGACTTTTGAGTAGATAAGTCATCTTGTTACGATTCAGAGTAGTAAGTTACCTCATCTGACTCAGTTACAGAGTCGTCGTCATGTGGAATTGGTTCTGGTTTAACTGGAGGACGAATGATCTGAGCTGGGACTCTTTTCTTAAAGGTTGGATGCCTTTTCTTGTACTTGGTAGTGCTCCCAGTGCTTCCTAATCTTCTTGCCCTTTTAGTAGCCACTGAAGTAGTTTTCTCATCCATAAACCCAACTTTGCCTGCACTTATAGCTTCTTTGTATCGAAGGTACGAGGGAAGAACCTTGATTGCAACAGTAATCAAGCAGTCAGGTAATTCCGCACCTTGTTTACGTGTAGATGAGTCTTTAAATCTGACAGTATTCAAGGTCGGATCATATAGCATTGAGTGAGTCTTGAGGTCATTGATTCTCATCGGGATGTCCAAGTGTTTCCCGAGTTGATTGTGGATGAGCAACTTTGTGTATCTGATGAAAGGGACTTTGAAAGTAGGCTTCTTATGATGTTACATCATGTCTTCCCATATCAAGCTTGCATAGTCAATGTGTTTCATGTTGACCATCCCCCAAAATGTTTGAAGGTGTATTAGCTTAGGGTGTTCATGACCGCTATCTCTTCCAGATACATACTTGGCGATCATGATGTAGAGAGTCCTATAGGGCTGAGGGATGTTCTTTAGATCAACACTGGAGTGTTTAGTGATGATGCCAGCAGCTTCGTCATAACCGATGTCAACCATAAATTGCACTACTTCCTCTTCAGTAGGAGTTGGAACGTAATCGGTAGACTGAATGGCTGGAAGAAAAAGTATAGTTCGAAGATCCGCTACTGTAACTGTGACTTCCTTGGTGCCAAGGGTCACTTTGACTGCATCTTGAACATCGATTTTCTCCATAGTGTGCCAGAACTAATTGATGTATATCTCTGGTACTGAAGCCGAGTTAGACAGCATAAGATGGTAGGGATGATCCTTGAGAATGTCCACATATACTCTGCATGAGGATTCTGAGCAGGTGAAGTTTTCAAAGTCTACTCTAAGGTTGTTCTTTCCAATTGTTTTGCGATAATCCGTTGGGAAGATATCTTCCATTGTGAGTTCATTGAAGGCATTGAGATTTTCCATGTTGACGTCCATTTCGCGATCTGAAAGGTATATGAGACAAAAGAACCAACATATCGAAAGACATTATGTTAGTCTAAGATTGATTTTATTGTCCAATTATTGATTGAAGTTGTCATGTTTATGAATGTTACGAGTCCAAAGTCACATTTAGTCCAATAGTCCGAAGTTGATGTGATAAGTTACGTGAGTATGTTAGTTATGAATTTTAATGTCCAAATTTCACTTAATCACACTACATTTTATCCTTTTATAGCTTATGAGTGACATTTTGGTTATTGTGACTTATGAGTATCTTATTACAAGTACATTACGCGTAACATTGCAAATTAAAGTGACAAGTTGGCTTAGGCGTAAACTTGTTAGCTTATGCGTAAACAATGGTCCTTATGCGTAGGCGTAAGCTTAAGCGTAAGAGTAACCCTTAGGCATAAGGATTTCTTACGCGTAAAGGCTTACCCGTAGCTTATGTGCTTACGCGTAAGCTTAGGCAAATGGAGTTACGCGTAAGGTTTACTCGTAAGAGTATCCCTTAGGCGTAAACATCCAAGTTTGCGCATATCCTTCCAGGATACGCGTAATCCCACTGTAGACCCTTATGCGTAAGTGTTACGCGTAAGATTGCTCTTATGCGTAACCTTTACGCATAAGGTGTTCCATATGCGTAATCCATGAACACCTTATTCTGATCTTTACGCGTAGAAACCTGTAACAATTTAAACATAACAATCTGATTACAATTCATTGCTAACACTTTCAAGACCACAAAACATGTCAAAGACCAAAATAGTTATGAGTAGAGAACCTTAGGCGTAAACTTTTACTTATACCCTAAACCCTAAAGTTACGCATAACAAATCTAGCCAAGGAAAATCAACAAGAATGTTTCAGAACGTTATTAGATGCCTAAAGACAAGCTGGGAACAAGTTATAACACAAAATACCCTATGAATCAAAAAATTGATGTTCTACGACTCATGAACCCTAAAATTTTAATTATACATTTATGTTGTTTCTGGGTAAGATTCAAGAGTTTTTATGAGTAATTAACTATGTTATAAACCTATTCTCAGCATCTAATCATATCCAAACTCTTAAACAAAGAAACGCCCAAATCGTTTATAAACCCTAAATGTTCAAGAATCATCAAAACATGTTTATGGGTTGGAACAAATGATGAAAATGGTTTTAAAACACATTAGAGAAGGTTTTTACACTACCCATATCATCAAAAATTCACATTTACAGATTTCCATATCTTACGCATACGCGTAAATTAGAAAATCACAAGTTTTGATAGTTTTAACCGTTGGATTTGAATGAAATTAAAAACCATTGTTTGTATTCATGATTAAAACTATTGCAACTTACAGATTTCGATTTGGTAACACGGATTAGAAGATTAAAGGATAGTCATGGATCTTGGTGGTTGAAATATTAAATGCTTAGGAGTAAATGATTTAAATTTGTTAGGTGGGGAGTTTTGTTAAAATGACTTTTCTAAAATGACAAGATTAGTCCCTCCACCTCAACCATTCTCAACCAAGACCCATTAACTTCCACTTTGGTTAGACAAAACATATTTTGGGAAAGAAACTCTACAATACTCCCCCTCGACTTTTGAAATGATAAAATTTTAAAATATTTGAGTCCGAGGAGAGTATTTAACAAGAAACGTATCCACCATTTCTGAAGAGATAACATATTTTTGGTAATATGCAAGTACAAGGTTTTATGAAACTGAAAAATATTTACTTTCTCCCCCTCAACACTTGTTCGAGAAAAATGGTGAAAGGTTTGATGAAACAAAGTGTTAACGGAAGATTTGTACTTGCAATGTTTGAAAGAAATTTAGATAGTAGAATATTTTTGGATTTTATCAGATTTTATATTTTTATATTTTGTTTTTGAAAAAAAAATTATTTACAAAAGAGGTTTTGGTGTTTGACTGTTTTCAAGAATGTGTTAAAAGTTCGTCCGATTCTTCTGGAGTCAAACACCTCATACTAATCCGGTGAATCAAATCAGTAAACCTTGCTGGAGCCAAGGCTTTAGTGAGAAGATCCGCCAGTTGGTGTTCAGTACCTACAAAGTATAATTCAACGGTACCCTTTTCCACATGCTCTTTGATGAAATGATATCGAAGATCGATGTGCTTTGACTTCGAGTGTTGAACGGTGTTGCACGAGATTGCAATAGCACTTCGATTGTCACAGTACACTGGGATTCTGTCAAATACATAACCATAGCCTTTGAGTTGTGTTCTCATCCAAATGACTTGAGCACAACACGCAGACATTGCTACATATTCTGCTTCAGTTGAGGACAGCGATGTACAATCTTGTTTCTTCGATTGCCATGACACCAGTTTATCACCAAGGAATTGTAAACCTCTTGAAGTACTTTTTCGTGAATCTAAGCATCCTGCGTGATCAGCATCTGAAAAAGATATTAGTTCAAAACCAGAATCCTTCGGATACCAGATCCCTAAATTAATGGTTCTCTTTACGTATCGGAGGATTCTTTTAGCCTCAGTGAGGTGTCTTTCAGTTGGTCGTGACTGATAACGGGAGCAAAGATATACAGAAAATACAATGTCGGGTCTACTGGCTGTTAGATACATGAGAGACCCAATAATACTTCGGTATTTGGTAGGGTCAACCAATTTCCCATGCAAATCAGCATCCAGTTTGTTGGTGTGTGCCATTGGTGTTGCATAGGTGTCCCAACTTTGCATTCCATGTTTATTCAATATTTCAAGAGCATATTTGGACTGACTTAGGAAAATACCACGGGGTGATTGATGAACTTGTAGTCCTAAGAAGAACTTAAGTTCACCCATCATTGACATTTCAAAATTTGTTTTCATTAGTTTTGAAAAAGCGTTTGAGTACTTTTTGTATGTAGAACCAAAAATGATGTCATCCACATAAATCTGAACAATTAAAATATGTGCCCCGTGATATTGAATAAACAGCGTTGGGTCGACCGATCCTTTGACAACATTATGAGAAAGGAGAAAGGAGGAAAACTCATCATACCACGCCCGAGGGGCTTGTTTGAGACCGTAAAGAGCCTTGTTCAGTTTGTAGACGTGATTAGGCAACTCTGGATTAACAAATCCTTCTGGCTGACTAACATATACTGTTTCCTTCAGTTTACTATTCAAAAAAGTAGTTTTGACATCCATCTGATAGACCGTGATGTTCATGTGAGCCGTGAATGCCAGAAAGATCCGTACAGCCTCTTCCTGTTTATAACCCTTAGCCACCAGACGTGACTTGTTTCGAATAACCGTACCCTCAGCATCTAACTTGTTTTTCCAAATCCATTTGAGACCACTGACATAGACCCCTGTTGGTCAAACCAATTTCCATACTTCTAAACGTTTAAACTGGTTTAGCTCTTCTTGCATGGATTCAATCCAGTTGTCTTTGGTCATTGCATCTTTGATGTTTTTGGGTTCAGTTTGACAAACGGTGAGTGCATAAATGCAGTGTTCACCGTCAGTCTGAAGGCGTTGTCTAGTTACGACTGGTTGGTTCGGGTTTCCAATAATGTTAAAAAGAGGATGGTCCTTAGTCCAACGATGTGTGGAGGGTTGATGTTGATATACGTTGTGCATATTTGGTGGATTCAGATGGCTGGTTGATGATTCAGCAACATCTGAGTTTGCAATTTTAGTAGCAAAAGGGTTGAAGAATGCGTTTCCATCATAATCCGATGGAGCAGGTACATCTTGATTCAGAAGATCATCAGCTGTATCAGCGTCGTTAGAAGCGGTTTGTTCGGATGTTGTTGTAGATTCAATTGGAGGTGCGTCAGCAACAGTTGTTGTTGTGTCAGGTGTATCAGGAATTGGAATATTATCAGGTTGAGCAGCAGAAACATTTGATACATCTGGAGCACGTTGATCAATATCATCACTAAACAGAGGAGCAAATAACGTTTCCATTTGACGACGAGTAAGCTGTAAGCTTGGTTCAGCTGATGATGGGGTTTGGGGAAAGTTGAGACGGTTATGTCCGGGTTCCAAGCTGTTTTGCTCAAAAGCCATTTCTGTAAGCTCATCAAAATTAGCATGAATCATTTCCATAATCTCCCTTGTGCGATGATTCCAGATCCGGTATCCCTTAGAGTTTTCACAGTATCCAACGAAGACTCCAATGTCAGCTTTAGCCTTGAGCTTTCCAAAGTCATCACGATCATTATTTGGGTAACAAAGAGCACCAAATACATGAAGGTGTTTGAGATTCGGTTTTCGGTTATGGATAAGCTTATAAGGTGTTTTGTTGTGGCGTTTGGTTATCATAGAACGGTTTCGAGTGTAGCATGCAGTTGACACAGCTTCTGCCCATAAGTAATCTGGAAGTTTTGCATTGATTAACACCGTTCTTGCAGCTTCTACTAACGTACGGTTTCGTCTTTCGACAACTCCATTTTGTTCTGGTGTTCGTGCAATAGATGTTTGATGCTCAATTCCCACTTTCTCATAGTATTCTCGAAAAATTTGATTCACAAATTCAGTTCCTCTGTCGGTTCTGACTTGTATTACTGTATTTCGGAGCTGAACTTGAATTTTCGTGAGAAAGGTGATGATCATTTGTGGAGCTTGATCTTTACTTCGAAGAAAATAAACCCAAGTCCATCTTGAGTAGTCATCAACAATTACTAGAATGTAGTGTTTGCCATTAATCGTCTGCACACGCATTGGGCCACACAAATCCATGTGAAGAAGATGAAGGACATGCTGAGAGTTGTGGTATTTCTTTGAAGGAAAGTGAGCACGAGTGCTTTTCCCTTGTTCACAGGCTGAGCATAAGTGATCTTTTGAATACCTAAACCTTGGAATACCTTCAACTAGTTTATATCGTGCAAGATTGGTTATGGTTTGAAAGTTCAAGTGTGAAAGACGTCGGTGCCATAGCCAAGATTTTGTAGATGTAGCCTTAGAAAGTAGACAGATGGGAGATGAAGCAATCATGTCTTGCATTGATATTGTGTAAATGCTTGATGTTCGTTTTCCAGACATAAGATCGTTTCCTTGTAGATCACGAATGAAACAAGTTTTCTCCCTAAAAGCAACTTCCAAATCTCCATCACAAAATTGACCAACAGAAAAGAGATTGTGACCGAGACCTTCCACATAGTAAACCCTGCTAATTTCGATGTTCCCATTGATGTAATCTCCGTAGCCCATGATAGCTGCGAAGTGATCATTCCCGAACCTGACAGTGCCGATGAACTTTGAGACAAAGTTTGATAATAGTTTGAGATTGCCTGTCATGTGTCGGGAACATCCGCTATCAACAATCCAAATGATGATCTGTATCACCTGCATTACACACAGATGACATAGGTGGAATAGAAGTAGAGGTGGAACCCGAAGAGTTAGAGGGTTCCGTAACAATTACAGTTGAAACACACATGTTAATGATTTTAGGAATCCACTTAAATCCTGGTGTATTTTGTAATAATCTCTGCCAAGTCCAACTAGTTTGTGCTTTGGTCTTAGTGAATGCACTAGGTGAGATTCTCTTCATAGGAGATGAAGTGGGTTCTATGGTTATATCAATGATATTTGCAGAAACACTAGAAGGCAGTTTACCTAGCACAGACTTAGAAGCATTAGTGGGCCTAGAGGTAATCCGATTTCTATTATTTCGCTTACGAGGTAAGATAGATTTAGCAACATGATAAGGTTTTAAAATATACCTTTTGAGGGGTCGTTTAAACCCTTAATTGATCACTTTTGTATCCGTTATTACTTAATATCGTTCCTTTTCACTTTTTAGGTCTCTTGAAGGCAAATTGCTGGAATGATAGTTATTCGGACGAAAAGGCGCGAATATACGAAGAAAATAGCCAAAGTCAAGAATCGAAACACTCAAGCTGCTGAATTGAAAGGGGACGGCGTCAGGTTATACATGTGACGCTGTCGGAACAAGTATTGTGACGATACAGTAGCCAAATTGCTTATTTTCAAGTGACGGCATCAGGTTTTAAAAGAGTAGGGCGTCACAGCTCAGACGGCCTAGATTTGATCCAGACGGCGTCAGAGACTCAAAGCGACAGCGTCACGGACATAAGGTGACGCCGTCACAATGATAACGTGGCCAAGACGAAACCCTAATGACGGCGACCCGACGGCGTCACAAATCAAAGGGTGACGCCGTCGCGATTTGTAACATTATATATAGAATCCGAATTTTTTAGTTTTCAGTGTGTTGTTTTGTGGTGTAAAAAAACCTAAACCGAACCAAGGCTGTCTTGTACAGTATTTTAGGGTTCCATACCCTATCTTACATCAAGATAAGTGTTTTACTTCATTAATTTAATTATGTCTTCAATTGATTGTGTGTATGCTTGCATGTTCCCCATGTCCGGCTAATTTACTTGTGTGTTTGCTTAGGTAATATGAAACTTAGTTATTGAATATTGATTGGTTGTCTCTTATCTTAGTTGTGATTGACCTAGTATTGCCATAGGTCATTCGTTGTGTTGTTAATGCTTGATTAATCTTTGTTGAACCTTAGTTTATAATCACCTAGAGTAATTGTAGGCTATACATCCAAAGAATACCTTAGTGTTAAGTTTATAAATCCTAGAGATTTTGTAGTCATTAACCTTTGGTAGCTTCAAAGAGTTAGGGATAAACGCATACCCTACGACCTTAGAGACACAACGCAATTAAGAATAAGGACGTGACAATTCAACGGATAAGGTTTTAAAATGTACCTTTTTGAGGGGTCGTTTAAGCCCTTATTTGATCACTTTTGTATCCGTTATTACTTAATATCGTTTCTTTTCACTTTTTAGGTATCTTGAAGGCAAATTGCTGGAATGACACTTATTCGGACGAAAAGGCGCGAATATACGAAGAAAATGGCCAAAGTCAAGAATCGAGATACTCAAGCTGCTGAAACTGAAGGGGACGGCGTCAGTTTATATTTGTGACGCCGTCAGAACAAGTTTTGTGATGACTCAGTAGCCAAATTGCTTATTTACAAGTGACGGCATCAGGTTTTAAAAGAGTAGGGCGTCGCAGCTCAGACGGCCTAGATTTGATCCAGACGACGTCAGAGACTCAAGGCGACAGCGTCACGGACATAAGGTGATGCCGTCACAATGATAACGTGGCCAAGACAAAACCCTAATGACGGCGACCCGACGGCGTCACAAACTAAAGGGTGACGCCGTCGCAGTTGTAACCTTATATATAGAAACCGAATTTTTTAGTTTTCAGTGTGTAGTTTTGTGGAGTAAAAACATAAACCGAACCAAGGCTGTCTTGTACAGTATTTTAGGGTTCCATACCCTATCTTACATCAAGATAAGTGTTTTACTTCATTAATTCAATTATGTCTTCAATTGATTGTGTGTATGCTTGCATGTTCCCCATGTCCGGCTAATTTATTTATGTGTTTGCTTAGGTTATATGAAACTTAGTTATTGAATATTGATTGGTTGTCTCTTATCTTAATTGTGATTGACCTAGTATTGCGATAGGTCATTCGTTGTGTTGTTAATGCTTGATTAATCTTTGTTGAACCTTAGTTTATAATCACCTAGAGTAATTGTAGGCTATACATCCAAAGAATACATTAGTGTTAAGTTTATAAATCCTAGAGATTTTGTAGTCATTAACCTTTGGTAGCTTCAAAGAGTTAGGGATAAACGCATACCCTACGACCTTAGAGACACAACGCGATTAAGAATAAGGACGTGACAATTCAACCACCAATAGGAGATAACTAGGGAGTAATAAAGCCTAAGCAAATACATTTTTAATCATCATACGAGCACACAACAATAGACATAGACTACACTACCTTAGATTAGATAATTAGACAAGTAGAAGTAATCGGTAGAAATACCAACCCCCAAATCCAACCCCCGAGATTCGTACCTTTCCATTTCCTAAAAAAGATAAAAAGATAAAATATAATCTTCCTCAACCCCAACCTTAGCGTAGTAACTTCTCACTAGCATTTCTATTCCCCTAGAGAACGATATCAATTCCCGTGGCTTACCTTAATACTACACTACAACGATTAGGTTCACTGCCTAGGGTGTTGAAAAACTTGCTCGACGAAAAGGAAGTTCCTTTGATCCCGAACGCGCTGTGTAAGCGTATCAAGTTTTTGGCGCCACTGCCGGGGAATAGAATAGCTAGTTAGATTTTCACCTCGTTTAGGTTTCCTTGCTTGATTCCTATCAAGTAAGCTTTTTTCTCAATTTTTAGCTTCCTTGTAGTCTATCCCCCTTCTTTGTGTTTGTGTTCTCATTTGTCGCTATGGCAAGTGAAGTTGCATTTGAATCATTAACAAATGAAGAACAATTAAATTTCGCAAGTTGGATTGCTTTTTATTGTTCTAATGAATTTGTGAGTGATCTTAGAGATATCCAAAAGGAGACGGGTGTAAGGTTGGATGGATTTGATAAATTTTGCGCTTGTGTGGCTTCTATTCAACGATCATTGTTAGAATCAACTCCTTTTAGTGAGACCATTTGGAAATATTTTGAGAAAAGCCTCCTAAGCATAAACCATCAGTTGAATGATCTTAGGCACCATGATAAAAAAGGCCTAGTTTTTAAGAACATGGAACCTAAACCCGAACAAGATTGTGAGATGGTTAGAGTTGAACCACCTATTTGCATGTGTGGGATAGATTTCAAAACATATGACACGCATGAGGAATCCTTTAGGCAAATAGAACATAGTGATCAAATTTTTGAGACTGGTTCTTATGAATTGGACCAAGAATTTGAAATGGCTAAAGAAGGATTTGAGATACTTAGGAGTGTATTTGGGTTAGATCATACTAAAACACGTGATGAACATTTAGGAGATCTAGATATAATGGAGAATGAGGTGGAAAATCCAAGCCCACAAGCCCTACCATCATTTGAGGAACACACATCGCCTATAACTTAGCCGGAAGAAGTAGAAGAGACTATAGGAACCCCGATTGATATAGAACCTTTGGACCAAATGCCACTAGAGAATGTAGGTTTAGATGCTTGTTGTCATGACCTCTCTCTTAGTCTTAGGGAAGTTCCTAATTTTGATGAACCGATGCCTCAACCAAAAACCTTACCTAATTTTCCGTCTTTAGATGTGAATCTAGGAATTGAATTAGGCCCCAATCCATCCATCAAAATAAATAGTCCGGGTAGTTGCTTGATAAAGGTAGTGGACTCTAGGACATGTAGAGTGGAAGCTAATATAAGAGTAACCCATGACCTTACACACTTACATCTCCCATTCATGGTTGATAACAAAAAACATTATGGGTTTAAACCGGGTTTATTAGGTCAAGATGGATCCTTAACTAAGAATCTCTTGAAGTTGATAGAAGATGATCCATTTCTAGGAGATAGACTTGATTCACCCACTACACCCATAAAATTAGGTAAGGTTATAATGAATGGAGCACACCCCTTTGAGCATATAAATCACCCATCACCCTCTCCTCACGTAGCAAATTTCCACCCTAAGTGTGTGTATCGCTACTATCACCCACACTTAAGCTTAAGTGTAGAAAAAACTTCCCCTTTATCCGTTAAATAAGGGTAGAGTCAAGCTCGTGACTCGAACAAAAACAAGCGCTTCTTGGGAGGCAACCCATGTGTTATTTGTTTTTCATTTTTATTTGTGTGTCATATATCTTTTCATTATTGTATGTTCTCATGTTTGAATTTGTAAAAATGCTTTATTTTGTCTTTAACCTCGTCTTAATTACATATAAAGGTATTTTACAAAAGGGATAAGTGTAGGGAGGATTACACGCGTTTTCAAAAACAACGTGAACATGACAATTACGATTAATTAAAAGATATACATGTGTGTTTGTTCGAGTCAAACGCTTGTATCGAGTCATAATGGATGTTTTGCAGGAAATTTTTCCAGATTCTAAAGATATAAATTTTCCAGAATTTTTTCCAGAAAATCGCAGACCAGTTTCTGTCAGGATAACCTGACGGCGTCAGGGTCGCAACCTGACGGCGTCAGGAGGAGTAGAAACAACTTACTACTTTTTCTCGTTTTCTGAGCTACTTATAAATTTTTGGAATTTTCCAGGTCTTAATTTTCCAGAAAATCTGTAAACATCCATTCCACAAGCATTATATCCTAGTTTAGTAGAGTCATATATATATTATTACCGCCGATTTTACGCGAAGGTTTCGTTTGTTTTCTTCAAGTGTGTAGGTTTTGTTTATCAAGAAGAAGATACATAAGATTGGAAGGATCTTTTCACGCAAACACTCTTCTTGAAGAAAGATTTAACCACTACTTCACATGGATTCTACCGAGCTAATCAGGGGAATATTAGTTTCTTTCGTTTTTAATTACCTTCCATTATCATAACTTTGATACTTTCGGGGAACATTGGGGACAATGTTTAGTTTAAGTGTAGGGAGGGAAAATAAAACGGGAACTTTGAAACAATGCTTATCCTTGACTATTTGCCTTGTCCAATTTCATTTGTGTAATAAACCATGAGAAATATCGGTTAGGGTAATTTTGGCACCAAATTAAAAAAATTTCATGACATATAGGAGTGGGCCATTAGTCTTAATAAAGCGTCTCATGGATAGAAAATTATATGACTAGCACAAAAACCCTTTACCACTTAAATTCCACCCAAAATGTGAGGATCGCCCTTAGATTTGTAGGAATTAAAGCATTCATCTTTGATGCTTAGAGTGTGAACCGGTAGTATAATAGATTCTAGAACTTGTTTTGTGATGCATTCCGAGATCGCTACTAAGACTACACTTGTGTAGTTAGGAATAACTAAATGATAAGAGGCATTAGGATAACCCTTGTTTGATACCTGTAATATAACTACTTCTTCCACATCGGTTGAGTAATTCCCCCACACCCTTGCGTTGTACTCATCTTTAGTACACGATACCCCTAGTTAACCCCTCAGAGCCTATCCTTTTCGCGGTTCTCGTGATGTTTCGGTTTTCCGGAATATCAATGAAGAGCATTGTTTACAATCCACCCCCAAATGTACACCCAAATCGCCTTAGTCTACCTTGTATGCACTCACTTTTAGTGCATTATTGTTATCACACTAAACCCTTAGTTCAATTATCTAGTTGCTTGCATAAGTTGCTAAGTCGAGTCATATCCTTTGTACACAGTTTTGGGATGATTGGGACTCATGGGAAAAGTTAAACTTTATGAAATGACGGGAAGGGAACGTGAAATTCAAATTCCTTTATTTGCATAATAATGTACTCCAAGTGTTTTGATCTTTTCAATTCAGGTCAAATTAGTGTTAGAGTAATAAAAAATCAAGTGTAGGGATGTGCCTATAAATCCCTATCATTTTGATGTTATCGTAGAGGATGGTAGAGTAAAAGTGTATGAAAAAAAAAATCGAAAAAAGAGAAAAAGAAAAAAATAGAGTGTTAATTCAAAAAAAAAAAAAAAAAAAAAAAAAAAAAAAAAAAAAAAAAAAAAAAACATACGGGCTACCATCCTACATCTATCATTCAATTTATGTTTGTTTATTTCAGTTACCTAGAGTTTAGAGTGTCGAGTCTTGGCTTAGCAACGCCATTCTTCGCATGCTTGTAACATAAAGATTTTTGACTTGCCACCACTAAATCGCCTATCCCACTAAACCCTTTGTTTCCCTACCGTAAGCCTATCATTACAACCCTTTAAAAGACCTCTTGGATAGTTTTTCTTAGGTGCTTACGCCAAAGCGATGGAGGTTTGATCTAGTCTCAAGCCTATGGTAATCTATGTACTAGGACCGGTTTATGAGTGTTTATCTTCCATTTCCAACTTGTTATATTTCATATACACCCGAGAGATGTGAGTATCCAAACACCCCATGTGAGGTGCTAGTATGTAATTTTCGTGCTTGTTATGACTTTTGCGGGGCTTATATGTGTTGTGGATCGTTCTAAACTAATGCTTCATGACCCCTAACTTATAAATCAATTGGCTAAAAGCACATTTGCTTGAGGACAAGCAAATACCAAGTGTAGGGATATTTGATAAGGTTTTAAAATGTACCTTTTTGAGGGGTCGTTTAAGCCCTTATTTGATCACTTTTGTATCCGTTATTACTTAATATCGTTTCTTTTCACTTTTTAGGTATCTTGAAGGCAAATTGCTGGAATGACACTTATTCGGACGAAAAGGCGCAAATATACGAAGAAAATGGCCAAAGTCAAGAATCGAGACACTCAAGCTGCTGAAACTGTAGGGGACGGCGTCAGGTTATATTTGTGACGCCGTCAGAACAAGTTTTGTGACGACTCAGTAGCCAAATTGCTTATTTACAAGTGACGGCATCAGGTTTTAAAAGAGTAGGGCGTCGCAGCTCAGACGGCCTAGATTTGATCCAGACGGCGTCAGAGACTCAAGGCGACAGCGTCACGGACATAAGGTGACGCCGTCACAATGATAACGTGGCCAAGAAGAAACCCTAATGACGGCGACCCGACGGCGTCACAAACTAAAGGGTGACGCCGTCGCAGTTGTAACCTTATATATAGAAACCGAATTTTTTAGTTTTCAGTGTGTAGTTTTGTGGAGTAAAAACCTAAACCGAACCAAGGCTGTCTTGTACAGTATTTTAGGGTTCCATACCCTATCTTACATCAAGATAAGTGTTTTACTTCATTAATTCAATTATGTCTTTAATTGATAGTGTGTATGCTTGCATGTTCCCCATGTCCGGCTAATTTATTTGTGTGTTTGCTTAGGTAATATGAAACTTAGTTATTGAATATTGATTGGTTGTCTCTTATCTTAATTGTGATTGACCTAGTATTGCGATAGGTCATTCGTTGTGTTGTTAATGCTTGATTAATCTTTGTTGAACCTTAGTTTATAATCACCTAGAGTAATTGTAGGCTATACATCCAAAGAATACCTTAGTGTTAAGTTTATAAATCCTAGAGATTTTGTAGTCATTAACCTTTGGTAGCTTCAAAGAGTTAGGGATAAACGCATACCCTACGACCTTAGAGACACAACGCGATTAAGAATAAGGACGTGACAATTCAACCACCAATAGGAGATAACTAGGGAGTAATAAAGCCTAAGCAAATACATTTTTAATCATCATACGAGCACACAACAATAGACATAGACTACACTACCTTAGATTAGATAATTAGACAAGTAGAAGTAATCGGTAGAAATACCAACCCCCAAATCCAACCCCCGAGATTCGTACCTTTCCATTTCCTAAAAAAACATAAAAAGATAAAAAATAATCTTCCTTAACCCCAACCTTAGCGTAGTAACTTCTCACTAGCATTTCTATTCCCCTAGAGAACGATATCAATTCCCGTGGCTTACCCTAATACTACACTACAACGATTAGGTTCACTGCGTAGGGTGTTGAAAAACTTGCTCGACGAAAAGGAAGTTCCTTTGACCCCGAAAGCGCTGTGTAAGCATATCATCAACCATCAATAGGAGATAACTAGGGAGTAATAAAGCCTAAGCAAATACATTTTTAATCATCATACGAGCACACAACAATAGACATAGACTACATTCACCTTAGCTTAGATAATTAGATAAATAGAGTAATCGGTAGAAATACCAACCCCCAAATCCAATACCCCGAGATTCGTAATTTCCATTTTCTAAAAAACTATAAAAAAGATAAAAAAATAATCTTCCTCAACCCCAACCTTAGCGTAGTAACTTCTCACTAGCATTCCTATTCCCCTAGAGAACGATATCAATTCCCGTGGCTTACCCTAATACTACACTACAACGATTAGGTTCACTGCCTAGGGTGTTGAAAAACTTGCTCGACGAAAAGGAAGTTCCTTTGACCCCGAACGCGCTGTGTAAGCGTATCACAACACATTTATCATGACAACCAGAAAACATGCTTTTACGACAGCCAATACAAGATGCTTCAAACAAAACATTCAAAGTGCTTAAAGATTCAGCATTCGTTACATCACTTTTTCTATTACATTTGTCTAACGCAATGTGTAAAGTGGGTGCAACATGAGTTTTATTCAAAGTCCTAGTGTGTTCTTCTACTTCATAGGTCTTTATTGTTCTTCTCTTACGTTGCAACTTCCTATTCTTCCTGTTTTTGCCCTTAAGCTATGAAGTGCTAACGTTAGGATTAGAGGCAACTACTCTTGTAGAAGTGGAAGGAAGCACATTAGTATCTTGTGGTTTGTCATTAGGCCTTCTAGTGTCAATTTTAAACATTCCAGGTGCAAGGACATTTGTGTTACTAGACTTATCTTGTTCATATTTCCCTAACTTCTCTTTCAACTCAACTATAGTGTGCAACAAATCTTGGTTTTCAGAGCGAATGTTTCCACTAACGTTTAAGACCTCTTTAGTGTATGCAAGATGATTATCAAGTTCTTGTGATGCGTTAGCACAAGTCTTTTTTAGCAAATCAAATATGACACCATATTCAGTTTTGACTTTGGCAATTTCTTGTTCATATTTTGAAATTTGACATTTTAGAGACACGTTTCATCATCCAGTTGTTCAAGTTTTGGTTCAAAAGATTTTGTACGCAACCGGTTGATTTTGTTTTGCAAAGCAAGTTCTCGATTTTGACAATCTTTTTGACACCATTGAAGACGACGTTTTGGATTCGAAAGTTCATTTAACAAATGCTCATTTTCAATTTTCAAAGACTCAATTTGAGGCACAATATCGATATTCTCAACATTATCAACAGAATCAACAACAATATAATCAAATGCATATGCAACAGTATGTATCAACACAACATTTATGGTATCAACACATATAACATTTTCCAAGAGTCGATTAACATGATTTCGTAATATTTTCTTTTTCCGTTTAGTATTTGAAATCGATGTTTCTGTTTTCTCGAAAACTGTTTTCATAAGTCCAATCTTCTTCTGAAGATCTCGTTCCCATAATATTGCACACATTTTTAAATTTCGGACATGGGGTAAAAGCCTTTTCTGAAAAATATGTCTTTGATTTCGCGCTTGTGGCGATTGAAAATGTTCAGCTTTTATTTCAAAATTAACTTCAATTTCATGTTCCAAAAGTTTGATGTCAGACATGAATGTATCAAAATATTTAAGAATGTGACATCGTTCGGGTAATGATTTTACTTCACTGAAGGAAGGTAAAAGACCATTAATTTGTGCAACATTGTTTCGGGGACCAACGTCAGAAGAGGACTCAGGAATTGGTGTGATAACCCAAGGTGTGTTGGTATTATCCTGTTTTTTTAACAAAAGGTATGATTTTTGAGTAATCGAATGGTTTGTTATATTCAACATTTTCCATTTTTAATCGACTCTCAGCATCAGCATCTGATTCCTCGTCACGATTATATTCAACAACACTCATAACGGAATCATCAATTCTATGTTCTGCACTGTACACTTGAGGATTTGGTTTGAATGCTCTATGTGAAAAAATTGGTTTGTAATTAGCAAGAATTGGTCCATATTCATCTGGATTTGGCTTAAAATAAAACTTTTGAATTGTTGTGATTGACTCACCATGTTTATAAACAACATTTCAAAATTCTTTGATTTTGTTTTGTAAATCGAAAATTTCATCAAGATACTGATCTATTTGCCTCCTCGAATGTTTTTTGTATTCAGAAAACTGTTTTTGACATGTTAATAATTCAGACTTGGCTTTTTGAGTTTCCGAAGTTAGAGTGTTAACTTGTTGTTGATGATCAAATTTTTGTTGTTCTATTTGAGAAAGCAATACATTCTTGGATTCGACTAGATCACTTATTTGTATTTCCAAAGATTTTTTTTATTTTGGTATGATTTTGCAAAAGCGACTTCAAAACTGTATTCGGGTTTCTCTTTTATTTCAAAATTGTTGAGTTGTAACTTATAGCATTCATTATCCTTAGTTAACAGTGCAATTTTAGCATTAAGATTCTTATTAATCTCATTGCACTTCTCTAAGTGAGCTTGGGTGGTCTGAAATAAGGTCATGAGCCCGGGATCTGGATTGGACAAAGGCTCATTTTGTTCAACTTGAGTCTCCACATAATCATTACTTAGATCCTCAAATATAAGCTAGGATTCAACTTGATTATCAATATTAACCATGAGGTCATCTTGATCGTCAATTGTAACTATGTGATCCATTTGATTTTCTTCGTGATGAGATGTAGAAGGCTCATGTTGAACACTCTGTGCCTCGTCGGATACAAATGCAGGCGGAGATATCAGATCATGTATAAGACATATGTTAGGATCCGGTACCTGAGACAAGCCATCAGTGTCATACACTGGGCCTGTGTCACTCATGTGGAGCTCTTGCATGTTTGCCATTAACATCACAGCTGCATTAGCTTGCAAGTCCTCCATGTCATCATCAGAATCTGCATTAGCCATGAAGCTCTGTTCCTTGTTGGTAAGTGTTCCACCAGCTTCATCCTTGAGAGCCAAGAGTAAATACTCCTTGTGATAAGCGCTACCTCTTGTTCTCGGCTTTGGGCAAGCATTAGCCAGATGACCCTTCTCGTTGCAGTTATAGCATCGAAGACCATTAACCCCAGTCTGAACATTTCCCTGATCAACCATTTGAACCCGTTGTTGGGGAGCACCCATGTTATTCCTTCTATTAACATTAAACCCTTGACCACTACCCATCGGACGACCATTTCTACGGTTCTGAACCTCAACTCTTCCATTGTTAACAACAGCTTGATTTCTTGTGTTTGATGAGGTACGAATACGATTGTTGGATTTGTTAGCGAATCTCCCGAAGGCTCTAGCAGTCATTACAAATTCTTGATTCAATGCATCGAAGGCCTCAACATCCTCATCTGGGGTTTCACTGTAGAGTGCTGAATCAGTATTGTTGTTGCTGTAAGGAACTAGTCGAGTTTCTTGTGCTTGCTGTGATGGATCATATGGTGTAATCTGAGCAGTTTGTTGTGGTGGATTTGTGAAGACAGTTGGTAAGGTTGGAAATTGAGGATAACATGCTTGAGTGTACAAAGCAAGAGTTTGATTATCCGGGAGAGTTGGAGAAGCAGGGACTCCACGGATGATTCTGTCTTTGTCTACTTCCTTTTGATGGTGCTTCAAATAGTCATACAACAATCCGTACATTACTTGATGAAGATTCTTAGCTTGACGGATGAATGTAACATACTTCTCCCAATCAGGACCAAGACAGCTGAGGAACTTTGTATTGATTGCAATCCTTGGCATAATGATGTTATGTTTGTTCAAGTCATTGATGATGTCTGAGAACCGATGATAGTATGACTCTAATGACTCCCCTGGTTCAATCATGAAATTCTCATATGATATGTAAATTTTTGATTCCATGTCTTCTTGATTGAGTTTTGTGCCTTCCATTAGAAGATGAATGTGTTCCCACATAGCTTTGGCAGTCTTCTGACCATCAACACTACGAAGTATCGAATTGGGTAATCCCAAAAGGATATATTGCATTGCAATTTCATCAACTTCTAAGTGAAGAAGTTGTTCAGTAGTGAGTTGATCTACTCTGAGAATGTTGGTAAGATCATCTCTTGGTGGAGTAGCATTTGGATCTCCGGGTATAGTTTGAGTAGGCATCTGAAAAGGACCTTCAAGGATGACCTTCTTCAAAAACTTACCATGTGGTTTCTTGAGACCACAAAACGTAAAAAACCTTATCACCCATTGATCACAGTTTCCGGGAGTGAGCATTGGAGGTCTATCAAGGGATCCAGCTTCATGAATGGATTGTTGGCTGCTTAAAGCTTCACACATCTTTGCAAACCAAGATGGTTCCTTGTGCGTTGTGACATTCATAGCATACTTAGCTGGAAACTGATATTGGAAGTAGTTACAATGTTGATATTGTTGACGAGGGTTTGGTTGAGGGATTTGTGGTGGAAGAGGTTGTGCTCCTTGAGGAAAGTACACTTGTGATGGTTGTTGAAATTGTTGCTGAGGATATTGTTGTAGTTGTTGTTGAGGATACTCATGAGGAAAGTAGTTAGAGTATGGTGGTTGAGACATCTTGAAACTTGTGTTGATGATGGATCTTTGTAGTCGAATGAAACTTGATGTTTGTTGATGAAGTACGCTTAGGCGTAAACCAGGCTTAGGCGTAAACTGTGAACCTTACGCGTAACTTCCTTTTACGCGTAAACAAATGCTTAGGCGTAAATACTTCTTACACGTAAGCTTAGGTTAAGCATAAGCTTATACATAAACTTAATGTTTATAAGTAAGAACCTTACGCGTAAGATAGTCTTAGGTGTAGAGTGTTTACTCGTAAACTTTAGAGCTTAAGCGTAAACTTAGGGTTTTACCCAAAAATCCTTTACACTTATCCAAGTGTAAAAGATATCCACAAGTCGAAGTGTTTTCAGGCTTATCCAAGCAAGAAAATACTGAGTAAACCAACAGCTTCGAAGATTAATGAAGAAATTCCTTACGCGTAAGAAACTGTTAGGCGTAAACAGGACTTAGGCGTAGAGCTTAGGCATAAAACTAGGGTTTAGTTAGGCGTAGAAACACATAAATTAACCAAGCTTGATTTTTATGCACTAAAACGTTTTGAAAACTTGATTTTAAGGATAAAACAACTTCAATATCACCAAGAGAACAATAAAGTTTGAAACTTGATGATCCAAAAGTACGTTTCTCCTTACGTATAAACTGATTATACGATTTAAAAACAAGCTCAAAAACAACTCTAAACACGTAAAGTTTGTAACTTTATGCAAAAAACATAAACTTTGACACCAAATAAACCTTAACCCATAAGAATCTTGAGTTTACAACTGTAAAAATCAAAGCTTTATGCGTATGAAAAGTGTAAGACGAGAAACAATACGCGTATGAGTAAAACTTCAAAAACAAAAGTTGTTTCACCCAACTAGATGGCCATTGATACCACTGTAAGGTCACCATAACTTAACACAAGGATCAATATGTAAGAAATATAGGTTGAGATGATCGGATGAACACACAATACACACACACGTATGGATAAAGAAAGGTTATGCGTAGGAAATGTATTAAGTGAACAACCAACCCTCAAATGAGGGTTTACAAGACTATTTATAGGGGAAGGGAGCTAGGGAAACACATCTAGTCCCTTCCTTTCCTTATTGGGCTTTTGCATAGGCTCATGGGCTTTCTACATGAGCCTAGCCTTAAATACTAACATAAAGCCTAATTAAGCACCATATTACATATTAATGACTAACACTTGAAATACAAGTTAGGAGTGATTCAAACATAATGGCATCGCGGGCTGTTCAAGTTGTTTGAGATAGACACTTCTCAATAATTGATGTTAAAACTGACTCTTCGATTAATTACATCAGCCTCTTTGTACAAATAGACGCCTTCTTCAAATTGCTAGTCTGTAAAATGATATATTATTGATTTAAGTCATCAGTTTGACTCATGTAAGTAAACATTCGTCAATCGATCTATAAATGTGTCAACTCGCATAATAACAAATTGGACTATAGTTAGCTAGCAAACTAAAAACAAGTGGCGAACAAACGTCTTCAAATGGCGAACAACTATATTCATACATCGTACAACTTCGAAAACACACTGGTCCACCAAAAACTCAACTAATCAACCATTTTTACTTATTCAAATGTCCAATTAAATGATTCAATTCAACTAATTATCAACTAACACTTCTAAGTACTTTTTAATCACAAATCGTTAAACAAAACCCAATTACTTTCAATATTTTCCTCTAAAACTCAAAACACTTAATTCAATAACTATCAATAACCTCAACACCTACAATCTAATTCTAATCACTTACTAATCGTTTCCTTATCAATTCATTCAATCACCTTTAACAACACTGCAACTTTTTGTGAATTTGAATGTGTGAACTTAATGAAAATGAGCCATTGAAGATGATAGATGCAATCACTAATCAACCTGTGGCTCTGATACCAACTGTTGGATCATACACATAGTGAATATGTGATTAGTGTGTGTAGTGTGTGTGAAATCCGTGTCCGTGTGTGTTAGATGGTCGATAAAATTTATCCTCGGTCAATAGTTGAATTAATTGAGTTGTGCAATGTAGCGTACAAAGTTACAATGAAAAATCAAATGCTCCCACTTTATATAGTGGTGACCAGAATAAAAAAAATGGTACATCTAGTCCTTAGACTTTCTCGAGTAACTAGATTTCTTATTCTTAACAATATCATATATCTATGGAAGCTCATATAAACACAGTTGCATAAATAAAATAATAAGAAACCAAACATTTGTTAGATCATACTTTTGATATGATATGTGGTTGTTATGGCCCGGATGTAGTGGATCATAAGTTTGTGATCCTAACTCAATTCCAATTAAATCTTTACTTTATATCATGAAAACAATGTGTTTGACAATTTTTGTGAAGATTAACCGAGTTCATGTGAGCCAAGAAAATTTAATGAATGTTTCGTCTCTTAAAAATCCTACAACATGCTCATATAAATATGCACATTGTGTTAATTATTCTTCACTAAATCATCGTTATAAACTTGTACCAGGAACAAATCATCTCCATAGGTCGTTTTTCTCAGAAAAAAAAGTCAAGTAACTTAAACAACACCTAACATACAATGGCCAAGCTCGTTGAATTACATAGGATCTCCTTTTGTATGATCTTTCTGGTATTGCTCGTTAGTCACGGTTGTAAGTTTATGTCATCTTAGACTTTTTTCGAGTTGCATCTTCTTTTACTTGAACATCATAACATTTATAGGTCGCAAAATTGAAATCAGTGACATCAAAACAGTTGGGATTGCAAGGTTGGGGGCTTGCCCCGCGAGGTGTCATCTATTACCTAACAATAAGGCGTGGTGTTGTTGTGGTAGTTTATCGTGTACCGATAATCAGGATGAATGTGACATTAAGTGTAGGAAAGCTAGAGGAAAATGTTGTTAATGAGTTTGATTTACTTGTGCGTTGTAGAGGGATACACAACTAAGCAACAATTAGTATGTGACTCCTTTGTTTTCAAATAATATAAATAATTACATGTTAACATCTTTACCAGATATAATATTCTTTTATTAAATCTTGAAATTTTGAACGTTCTTTGTAAAGCGAAGTAACTAACATGGACTAATTCTATGATATTTTGTAACATAAACAATTTTTACATTTAATTCAATGGTCATTACTCAAATTTTAAAAAGGTAAATGAAAAGACTTTTTGTGTAAATATCTGTACACAAACAATTACAGATTTAACATAAGGACTGCTTATGGAATCGCATTCAACGATATGGATGAATTTTGAAAGTTGTTAAGGATTGTTTATGAAATGTAACTACACCGGAGGGACTATTGTTGATATTTACCAAAGCTTAAATATTATACATAAGTAAATTGTAGGCCTCGCGTTGCGGTGGTTTTCGAAGTTTAAATTCTACAACGGTTGCTTGCTTTTGTCAAAATGTACATTTCATAACGGCCTACTAAAAGATACATTTTTAGACAGATACATATAAGTTATATTTTCAATTTGTTAAATCATCAAACATTTTACGATATAATCTTGCTTTTTAAGTTAGGAACGTTTTCAGAAGCAAAATTGAAACAAATACACTAAGTATATGAACTTATAAACACAATAATAACAACACATGTGTAACCTTACAAATTTTGTTTTTAAATATAAATAATTTACATGAAATTGAACTGTAACAAACACTACAACTTTTGTCTTTTCTAAAACTTTACATAAATAATCCTTGAAGTTGGATTGTCATTGCAAATTCAGTCCCTGAAAACCAAACATGTAACACAAATCCGTCTTCTGAGACCAACTATGTATCATAAATTTACATGAATCATCCTTTCATATCACCATTTTTTGTAAAGATCATCCCTAAAACTTGTCTTCTATGTAAAAATCAAATACGAAAATGAAATGTTGCATAAACAGTCCCTATCATTTAGCCATCGTTACTATACCCGTTTCTAAGGACCAAACATTTAACGAAAATTTACATAAAAGGCACATGTAGATTACATGATAATATGATATTGCAAAAGTCATCATTAAATTTTTATTTTTTATTTATTATTATTATTTTTTAAATAACATTAACATAAATACCCCTTACATTCAGACTAAAATTATGTAATTTATCCCTAGAGAGCATATTTGTTACATAAATTAATATAAATCATCCCTCAAATGGTGAAAATCATCCCTAAGTTTAAATTTTAGAATTTATGTATATATCCTTAAAACATGATATGAGTAATACTAAAACCGATTTAAAATTAAAGCAAGTCATCATATATAACATTATAAAATGTTACAGCAAGTTATTGTTTAGTGACTAAAATGAGTAAAAGTATAATTTATAAGGTCAATAGTATATTTAAAACATTGGTAAAGTTTAAATTTAACTTTTTAGCTACAATAAATAAGAAAACTAAAGCAAAATTGAAAGATAAAAAGTAAAGACTTGAACTTGAGTGTTGTAGTTTAAAATGCATAAAACAAATCATTAAACCACCTACATTTTTATGTCATACATAAAAGAATCAATTATTTTTAACCATTACTAAGTTAATTAGAGTCAAACTATCTTTATGAATAATCATTTTGGGTTGATGAGTATATATATCGTTAATGGACCCTCTTAGATATTTGCGGATTAATTAATTTAAATCCTATTTGTCAATAGAGAAACATATATATGTACTAAGGCTGCATGCAATGGTGGGTAAAAAGTTATCACTATCTATTCACTCACGCGTGTCTCTTACCAACATCACCCCACCACCTTTATTTTTTGCATACAATGGTGATCACCCTTAGAGGGCTAGGTACCCTGAGTTTTCCCGTGCGTTTTCCCCCAAAACACTACCTGACAGCGCCACTTGGGTACCGGAGCTCGCGTTTTCGAGTCTTGAGCCGTCGTAACCAGCTGAGATGGTCCCAGAAAACACCACCCACGGCGCGAGGTGGGTACCAGTGCTCGCGTTTTCCCGTATTTTTGTGTTTTCTTTTTTTTGTTTGTGTTATAAGGATGTTGGCTGCAATTGTTTGTTAGTTAAGGAGATATAAGGGAGGTACTTGCATTCGCGTTTTTGTTTGAATGAAATGAGATGAAGTAAAATGGAGGTCGAGTTTTTGATGGAGTTATAAGAGTGTAGTAAGAAGATGAGTGTGTGCGAGTGTAATTGAATGGATAAGTGTTGTTTTTAATGTATTTTTTAGAATTTAGACAAGACTAGTTTATTATGCGTTTTAATTTTGATTTATTTTTTTGTATTTAGTGTACCTTTTTAATGTATTTTTTTTATTAATAAAAATTTAATTTTAAATAAATGTGTTGGTTTATTTAAATAAATGAAAAAGATTTAAATAATGTGGGGTTCAGAGGTGCATGACGACACTCGAAACTGGTTTGATAAGAGAGAGGGGTGTTTTTGGTGTTGTGGTTGATTCTAGTGTTATGGAAAAAAATGCTGACGACGCAAACATGATGGCTCCAGGATACCTAGTGCTCTTACAATTATTATTTATTTTTGATTTAAGATTATTTGAGGACAAAACATTCTTTAATTTAATAAGGGATCAATCTTCACCCTCCATTTTTCTTCCCTTTTTATTTGATATAATGGATGAGATTAATCCCAACAATTTAAAAAACTCACTTTCATCATTTTTTTTCAAATATTAATATCTTTTAAACCGTTAATCGTTAAGTGAAAAAAATATACCATTACGACAAGCATTTAATTATCTTTCTATAGATAAGCGCTTTAATATACTTTCGACAATTTTTTTTTCGTGTTTTTCACCTTTTTTTCGTTACTGAATTTCGCATGAAAAAATCACATGTGATTAAACACTAATTTAAATATCACATGTGATATTAGTTTTAAATCACATATGATATTACACTAATATCACACATATCACATGTGAATATCATATGTGATTTAACATTAATATAATATGTGATATTACATATTATACGTGACTTAACACTAATATCACATGTGATATTACATATCATATGTGATTTAACACTAATATCATATGTGATATTCAAATTAGTGTTTAATCACATGTGACTTTTTATACAAATCTCATATTTGAAAAAAAGATGAAAAGCGTGAAAAAAACGATTTTTTTTTTCTTTTTTTTCGAAAGTATATCAAAATGCCCGTCTATAGAAAGATAATTAAATGCTCGTTGCAATGATATAATTATTTTCGCTTAACGATTAACGGTTTAAGAGATATTTAAATTATAAAAAATAGGTGAAATAATACAATTATTTTAATCTCAACAATTGATTTCTTTTTAGACGAAGGGTGGGAATGAGTCCCTTAATATGTGAGAAAAATTTGATATGTAAAACAACTATTTTTTTTTTATTTTGTTTTGTAAATATGTGTGAAATATTTTATGATATCTATTTATATAAAGTAAATATTTTTAATGATGATAATCATCAAAGGTGAAAAGATTGATGATGTGGTATATCTGAAAAAAGCCTAACTGTTGGCTTTAAAAGTATGTTTGGCGCAATGGGCTGGGGCTGGGGTTTGGGCTAGGGTCGAGGCTGGGGCTAGGGCTTTTATTATAATTTGTATTTTTGTAGACTTGTTTGGCAAATGAGTTGGGGATGGGGCTTATTATTGCAAAAATTACTAAAAAAGATATAATTAAATGAGTTTTATGGTATATGTTAGATATTTTTGTGGGTAAATATGTAATTTATTGTTTATAAGCCCCGTGCTAAAGTTTTTAGCCCCTTTTATGGGGCTAAAGTTTTAAGCCCCTCTTAGAGGCTTATGATTTCATAAGCCCGCATGACAAACGAGACTTACTTTATAAGCCGACTTATTTTAAAAGCCAAGCCCCATAAACCTCCCATAAGCCTCTCCCCAAACACACTCAAAGTTTGCCAAAATAGTTAAAATCCAAAAGAAAGTGAAAAAAAGAAAAAAAAAAAAAAAAAAAACTTTAATGGTCAAATGAAGGGCCACACCACACCAATCAGATCCGGTGACAATTGGGTCGGGTTTGACTTTTAAACTCAAGGCGGTTAATCTCCTTGAACAGAAAGAAACACAAACAACGCTGTCGTTTCACTTTGTCAAACACTCACTCATCATAACCCCAAATAAAATTTTGGCGGCAACCATTAACAGAATCATTAATCATTAATCGTCACAAAAAATGGGTGTTCACGGCCTGTGGGACCTACTATCCCCCGTCGGCCGTCGTGTCTCCGTCGAAACCCTCGCCGGAAAACGCCTCGCCATAGGTCCCACACTCATACCTCCTAATTTTAGTTTAAAATAAATATAGCTGGGTGACTTAACATATAATGTTATTACTAATTTTTATTGTTAAAATTATAATAATAACAGATGCGAGTATATGGATGATACAATTTATGAAAGCGATGCGAGACGAGCGCGGTGAGATGGTTAGAAATGCTCACATTTTAGGATTTTTTCGAAGGATTTGTAAACTTTTATATCTTAGAACCAAGCCTGTCTTTGTTTTTGATGGAGCTACTCCTGCCCTTAAGCGTAGAACTGTTATTGCTCGTAGACGTCACCGCGAAAATGCCCAAGCTAAGATACGCAAAACTGCTGAAAAGCTGCTACTTAATCATGTTAGTTAGTTGCTATTAGTTCATAGCTTTCGTTGTTATATGCATTTGTGTTTATTGGGTCATAAAATAGCAATGTATTTTCGTTTAAGTTTCGTTTTCGTATTTGTACTTTTTCTAAGGGGGTGTTTGTTTAAGCTTGTTTGTAGGCTTATGAACTTATTTGATTTCAGCTTATATTTCACATGCCCAAATTTTCCGGCTTATTTTAAGGTATCTGGGTAAGTTTCAAATAAACCAGAAAGTTTGGGCTTATGAAATGTACAACGAAATCAGATAAGCCGATAAGCCCACAAATAAGCTTAAGCTTACATTCCCTAAATACGTATGAGGTTTCCCGTGATTAGCTTACCCGGGAGGATGACTCTTGACTCTTGTATATCGTTTCCGACCTTTTCACTAACCACCCCCAAGATGTGTACCTAGTGAAGTTTAACCTGAGACCTCTTGTGGACCACTACGGCACAATGGTGGTGGTTATATTTGTACTTGCTTTTGTCCTATTATATCTACAAACTACTAATTTGTGCCCCGATATCATATCAAAATACCTCTGACACGTCGTCAATAGGTATAAAACCGAAACACAGTTTGAAAGTTTGTAAAGTACAAATATAATAATGGAAGTTGAAGGAAAATGCGTTGCTATTTTATGACCTTGACCCTATGCATTTAGGCTATTTTGAATATAATTTGTGTTGTGAATTGGTTGTATAGCTTAAGGCAATGAGGTTGAAAGAAGTAGCAGATGATTTGGAGAATCAGAGGAAGAGTAATGTCGGTAAGGGTAAAAAGGTTGTTGTAGAAACAGATAATGTTGATAAGGGTAAAAAGGTCATTACGGAAAAAGACGATGTTGCTGTGACGTTTGGGAAATCGGATTCGTCAGATACAAAAGACTATGACCAGGAAGCTTTGGATGCAATGTGAGAATATTTATGTTGTTATTGTGTGCAATTGTGTTGTGGGATGTATGATGTGAATTTCTTTCTTTTTTCCATAGGTTGGCGGCGTCAATTGAGGCAGAGGAAAGTGGAGGTTTTATGGGTGGTGCATCTACGTCGGGTGGTGCGACTCTTGTCGAAGAAGAGGAGGGGGATGAGGATGACGATGACGAAGAGATGCTACTTGTAAGTTATTGAATGAGCTGGAGTTTGAATAACAATTATGCAAGTTTGAAATATTATATTGATTCATAAGTTACAGTTTAATGGAGTTATCTTGGTGATTCACATTGATTAAACTTTTTTCCGTTGCGATTGAACATTTAGCCAACACTGCAAGGAAATGTTGATCCTGCTGTTTTAGCTTCCTTACCACCGTCTATGCAACTTGATCTTCTTGGGCAAGTAAGTACAGACATTAACATGAATAAAATCTTATGCGAGTTTTAAGAGCCTTATTTGATAGAATTATTTTGTAAGATATGATCTTGTTTGTTTCCTAGATGAGAGAGAGGTTGATGGCAGAAAATCGACAAAAGTATCAAAAAGTCAAGAAGGTATATGTTAGTCAACTATATTTATTTATTTTCTACATTTTACCCTTTTACCCAAAAAAAAAAAAAAAAAAAAAAAAAAAAAATAGGACCCGAAAGATACTTTCATACCCTAAGTATCATTTTTTTCTTGTGTATTTAGGCCCCTGCAAAGTTTTCTGAATTGCAAATAGACGCTTATCTTAAAACAGTTGCCTTTCGTAGAGAGATAAATGAAGTGCAGAAAGCAGCTGGTGGAAGAGGAGTTGCTGGGGTCCAGACTTCACGCATAGCGTCTGAAGCAAATAGGGAATATATCTTCTCTTCTTCTTTTACTGGTAACAAGCAGTGAGTATCCAGTTGATGAAATACTTACAATGTTATTTAATATTTTGATATGGTTCAATAACATGCTTTACTATGTAGATCCGTTACATCTGCTGGAGTAGACGCAAACAGCACCGCGCAAAGCCAAGTTGCAGCAAGGACTTCCTCTATAGGTTCTGTTAATGGTGTTGCGTCAAAAAGTGCTCTCAGTAGTGCATTCGAGTCTTTTTTGAGTGAACGCAAAAAGGGATTTCATCAAGACATCGAGACATACAGGGATGAGATGGGACGTGTGCGAATGAACAAGAGGAAAGCTATGGGAATTCATATGACTCGTGATCTGCAAAGGAACTTGGATCTAATGAAAGAGAGTGAACAGAATCAGATTGACACAGGTAGCAAGCTTCCTGAAAGTTCAAAAGAAACAAATCAGGTTTCTGTGCCAGTTAGTGGAACTGTAATAGAGGTGTCGTTTGAGGATGATAATGAGCAGCAATTTGTAGACAGTTATGATGATGTGTTTGCTCGTATGGTTGGAGATTCTTTAGTAGCCTCTTCAGCTAATAATACATTGTCCGTGAAGCAAACTACTATAACCCTTTCAGAAAGGGAAGAGGGTTTGCCTGGAGATGTTGAAGGAGAAAAACCAGTTGCTGGTCATACTGCAAGTGATGAAAGTGAAGTGGAATGGGAGGAAGGACCGTCTGAGAATCCTGAGTTGGGACCTGTGCCTGAAGATGAGCAAACGGAAACTGCTTTAAGAGGTGATGAAAGTGAAGTGGAATGGGAGGAAGGGCCTTCTGGTAGTCCCGAATTGGGCTCTGTGCCTGAACTTGAGCTAGTGGAACCTGTTTCAAAAGGTGATTTACTGGAAGAACTAGACTTCCAGGAAGCAATTAGACTAAGTATGGAGGAGATGCGGAGTACGAAAGATATTGATGCATCATTTGATTTTGAAGAATTTAAAGATGACAAAAACATGGATACTGAATGTGCAGAAAGCGTTCTTCCAAACATAACATCCACCTATGCAGATGAAATAAATATAAGCATGGCTAATAGTTCTCTTACTCCCCAGTTAGACGAAACTGCTTTAAATGATTCAGATAAAATGGAAATGCAGACAGTGACATCATATCAAAGCGGTCAGAAAGACGACAATGAACTTTCAATGAAAGCTGGGGAAACTGGACATGTGGATATGGTGAACCCAACCAAAGAATCCGAAGTTGATTTAAGTAATGAGTTGCATGAGGGTAATTTTAGAGGGGACGCTGATGTGTCTACTTCACCTGATGTGGTCATTGCTGATGCTCATCAACACGAGCTCAAGTCTTTGGTAACTGACCATGTTCCAGAGACACTGGAGCCTAAAGGAATTACTGTTGAAGAATCAAAATCGGACTTTGATGTCGTGCAGAACATTACTGAGGAGAGGGACACTAATACTTCATACGAGCAAAGGAAAGATGGTGCCAAAAAATCTGTTATGCCCGACATGAGTGAGGAGCAGGTTAGTTTCACGAAGGCTAGTTTGGAGGAGGAAATGAGAACTTTAGACAAGGAGCGCAATGATCTGGGTGATGAACAGAGAAGGCTTGAGCGCAATGCAGAGTCTGTAAGTGGCGAGATGTTCACTGAATGCCAGGTAAGTAATATTGGTTGCTTAGCATCTTTTGTGGATTTCAATGAAATATGTGCTGATAGACTAGAAGTTTATGAAGATAATCTGTAATAGATGCATTCTAGTGGTGATGGTGACAAACTTTAGGTCATGATAATTCATAAAAGATGACACGCATCGTTAAATTAACAAATTTTTCTGGTTAATAAATTATTAGTGTCAAGTGTGGAGGATTTGATGCGCTGCTACCTATAAAACTGCAGCTTACAGTATTTTTTTTAAGGTGTCTATCATATACTCCAGAATGTTGATTTTCTTTATATTGATTCTAGGAACTTCTTCAAATGTTTGGCTTGCCATATATCATCGCTCCAATGGAAGCTGAAGCTCAATGTGCATACATGGAACTCGAGAACCTTGTTGATGGTGTCGTTACTGACGACTCTGATGTGTTGTTGTTTGGGGCTCGAAGTGTTTACAAAAACATATTTGATGATAGAAAATATGTAGAGACGTACTTTATGAAGGTACATATTATGTATGACCAACACAATCACTAAATTGAGTGAAGCTGGATATAGCTCAATGCCTCAGTTTTTTTCACTTAGATTTGTTATATGATGCTTATGTTTCAGTACCGGGAGGAATTGAGTTTCTTTTCTAGGTCTAGGTTGAGTTATATATTTGTTGAATATTATCTTCTGCCTATTAATGGTTGTGGCAGGACATTGAATCGGAGCTTGGGTTAACACGGGAAAAGCTAATACGTATGGCAATGCTTTTGGGGAGTGATTACACTGAAGGTATCAGGTAAGAAGCTCTGGTACATGTGGCTCTGTTATAGTTACTGTAGTCATTTATGGGCTTTTAAGCTGGACATCATTGGAGATTATATTCCAGATTTATATTCGTGATCTGATTACATTTTGCATCTTAATGTAGTGGTATCGGCATTGTCAATGCTGTGGAAGTGTTAAATGCATTTCCCGAGGAAGATGGCCTCCAAAAATTTCGTGAGTGGATAGAATCACCGGATCCAAGTATCCTTGGGAAGGTCAATGCTAAAGAAGGCTCAAGTACGAGGAAGAAAGGTTCAAATATCAGCGCTGAAGAAGCTTCTACAGCCGATGATGACATCAACTGGATGAAGCAGATTTTCATGGATAAGCATGTATTAACTTTTTACTTTATTTCTATGATGTTTTTTCCATTTCCTCTTCGTCATTGATTTTTCGTTTTAATATTTTGATTATAGAGAAATGTGAGCAAAAATTGGCATATTCCTGCTACATTTCCAAGTGATGTGGTAATTTCTGCATATGCTTCTCCACAAGTAGACAAGTCAACAGAGCCTTTTTCATGGGGAAAGCCTGATCTTTTTGTTCTCCGCAAGTGAGTTCTATTTGAAGTACTTTCATAAATAATTTGAGTTACCTGGTTTCCAATGATCTCTGCTTTTGTACAGATTGTGTTTTGAAAAGTTTGGATGGGGTTCCCAGAAAGCCGATGAATTGTTACAACCTGTTCTAAAGGAGTACAACAAACATGAGGTCCCCTTTCAGCATTTGTTATTATTGTACAAGTTCAGTTAAAGACGAAACTGACCACGAATTGCAATCATGTAGTCTAATTTTGACATTTTCATATTTCAGACTCAATTGCGTTTGGAGGCATTTTACACATTTAATGAGAGATTTGCAAAAATTCGTAGCAAAAGGATAAGCAAAGCTGTGAAAGGAATAGCAGGGAGCAAAAGCTCTGAGTTGATAGATCACGACGACCTACATCCAGCTAATGGAAAGAAGAGAAAGAAAGTGGATCACGAAAAGGGTAAAGATGATGTGGAAAAAGAGCAGCTTTCTGAGGATTCAGAAATCCTAATTTCCGAGGGACGCGGGAAAAAGACCAAAAAAGGTTCAAGTGTTAGAGGCAGAGGAAGAGGAAGAGGCAGAGGAAGAGGCCAATCAGCTGGAAGAGGTATGAGGAAAAAGAACAACCTAGAACTTTCTGGAACGAGTTCTGATGATGAAAACAACAGTGACTATGTGCAAGAAGTGGACGATGAACATACTAAAGGGCAGCGTGGAGTACGGAAGGTAATATCAATTGTTTAATTCTAGAACTCGGGTTACATAATAAGATGCATTGATTTTAGATATGTTTACTTATTTATCTAACCTTTTATCATTTTTTTGTGGTTCTGTCAGTCAAAACGAGTTAAGAAGTCAGTGATAACCACAAACAATGAAGACTCTGAAATGGATGAACCTAGAATACAAGGTCATGCAGAAGTTGCTGGTAATGAAGAGCCTTCCAATCAGGAAGAAACGTTGGTCAGTACTGCATCTATAGGTGTGGGTGGGAGTAATGATCACAGATCCCCAGTATCAAGCGGAATTCATCCTGATGATGCTGAACTGGATAAAGATTGGTCTCAAAATAAAGAAGACGGCCCTGAGGCTGAATTATCTAAAGAGTACCTCAAAATGGGGGGTGGGTTTTGCGCGGATGAGGAGGAGGGTGACAAGGAGCCAGGAATATCTGGTTGCAGCCCACTGACTGAAGAGTTGACTGAAGCATCCCATTTAGGAGAAGCAGAAGCATCTATAAGCCCAAAGGCTGGATCAATAGATTTGACGGCAACTACTTCCCAGGAGAACAACAAAGTGAATGATGTGATTAGACCTGTTACTTTCTTGTCTGCTATGCCCAACTTAAGAAAAAAGCGAAAGAAGGTATAAGTTTGACAACAAAAGCTTATTCTCATATCGGAGGTGATATGTACTCACGACTAATTACTGCCTGTACAACAACAATCTTTTTGAGGATTTTAGTTTTAGTCTAGTTTTACTGATTTAAGGAAGAGAGTGGGTGTAATTATTGTGGTGTATAAATCACCACGTTTTTTATTGGTAAGTTGCACAAAATGTATCATACTTTAGGCCAATCTAAATTTTTAGGTATTTAACTATTTTTCTTTTCAATTTTTTTTTGGGTAAAGGGTTTTTATCCGGTGAATATATAAATGAATGAAAGAGTTTAGGTTACAATGGAAAGCGGTAACGAGCCACCTTATAAAACCTAAACACGAGAACCTATATGCTTAGCGCAACTCTAAACATAACAACCACAGTGGACTATCACAACTTCTTAGAAGACATCAAAATCAAAACCAAAGAAATACTAAGACCACTAGGCAGTGAGAACAAAGCATCAGCCACCATCCATTAGAAGACTAGTTAGCCTCCAAGTTCTTCTCATTTGATCAACTCTTGGTTTTCTCTTGAAAGGGATTGATGCTAGTTTAGGACGAACAATATCGAAAATGATCTTCGCCACTTGATCTGGGGTTCTAAAACCGCTACCATTAATCCTATGATTACGTTCCTGCCACACAAAATACGTTGAAGCAGCTAAGATTAAGCGGCTAACAATAATAGTCACATTGTTTTTTTTTTTTGCAGTAGCAAGAAGCCATCCCATAATATCACTCCATCTCGAAGAGGAGAAACCAATATCAGCCATACGTAACACTTTATTCCAAACGAGCGAAGTAAAGGAGCATTCAAAGAATAAACGATCTTTTCAATTTAAGGTAGTTTTCGAAAGAGCATTAAAAGAAAAAGTAAATTCCCCTCTCTACATTAAAAGAAAAAGTATATTTCTTCATCTCATTTTATCAAACCACTTTCTCTTTCATAAAAACACATAGATCTACTTTCTCTCTCATCCCTCACCGGAATTACCATAACACCACTGGAAAAAATCATCGGAATCACAATCAACCGCTGTCTTCATCGATCACGCTTCTGTCGACGATCCGATCTGTTGCGTCGTCGATCTGACGACGATTTGCGCCGTCGATCCGTTGTTCCGCCATCTATCCGTCGTCCTCCGTCGATCTGCCTCCGTCATTGAATTATTGAATTAGATCTGTTGTAAGCAATTCACACTATCCATTTTTAATATGTACTTATTGAATTAGAGTATGTGTTGTAGATTTAATTCAGATTGGTTATACTAGTTAGTCGCCCTCCAACTGTTTGATAAAATCTTGTTTAGTTGTATTGATTTTATTTCATTATTTTGTTTTTTTTTTATTAAAGGTAGTTTGAATTAGGTTTTTAATGGATGTCCAAACTATTAAAACTCATAACATATACATGAGTTGTGATCCTGGTAGATTTAGGAATGTAAACATGTTGGTTCTTTGTAAGTAAATGGGATTTGTTATTAGAAAAGTGTAAATCCCTTGAGATTCTATTTTAGTTGTGTAATGTTATGAGAAAAGTGAAAATCCCGTGTGATTCATCAAGTAGTCACATGTTATTCAGCAAGAATCCCATGGGATTCATCATGAATCCCATGTGATTCATCATGAATCCCATGAGATTTACTAATCAATCACTTGGGATTCATGTTGAATCACATGTGATTCATTATGAATCCCATGGGGTTCAGGATGAATTTTAATTCTTTAATTCTAGTGTTTTACATGTTATTCAGCATGAATCCCACTTGATTCATATTCATTATGAATCCCATGGGATTGACTAATGAATCACTTGGGATTCACGATGAAATTTAGTTCTTTAATTATTGTGTTTTACATGGTATTCAGCATGAATCCCATGAGATTCATTATGAATCCCATGGGATTGACTAATGAATCACTTGGGATTCAGGATGAAATTTAATTCTTTAATTCTTGTGTTTTACATGTTATTCAGCATGAATCCCAATCCCATGGGATTCATTATGAATCCCATGTGATTGACTAATGAATCACTTAAGATTCATGTTGAATCACATGTGATTCATTATGAATTTTAATTCTTTAATTCTTGTGTTTTAAAAAGGTACTACATACTATAGAAGATGGGTCGGTGGTATGTACTTGTAGACATTTTGTCCGATACAGAAGAAGAACGCAATGAAAGGCGAAAAAAGTGAAAGAGAAAAAACACTTCAAGTTAAAAAGAAACAAATGAAGCCTTGTGGCTATTATGGAGAGAAGACCAACTTGCATACAAAAACAACTTGTCCGATGAACCCAAAGGCAAATCGAAAGGCGAAACCAATTAATGTTTGAACAAATTTAAGTTACTTATATTCTTGTTTTTTGTTAATTCTTTTCTTCTTTACTTGAATATTTAAATGATTTGATGTTTGAACAAATTTAAGTTATTTACATATTTGAATTTCTTTTGTTTAATTAGAAATATTCAGATGGTAGACAAAGAAATTTTTTGCATGGATCATGTTTGTTACTTATATTTAGTTTCAATAACTTGATCACATGGGTAATTTGTATGGATCGCATGAGATTCTATATGAATCATATGAGATTTATACAGAATCCCATGGGATTCATCAAAGAATCCCATGGGATTTCGTATAAATCTCATGTGATTCTTTGACGAATCCCTTGTGATTCATACAGAATCCCATGTGATGGTTGTATGCTTTACACAACTAAAAATGAACCCAAATAGAGTATCTTATAACATTACACAACTAAAACTGAATCTCAAGTGATTAATCCTTAATCCCATGTAATTCATGGAATCTTTTTATTAAAAAGTTGAATGTTGTTATAAAGAATCTCATGTGATTCTCTCTGATCCCTTGGGATTCATATAGAATCCCATGTGATCCATAAAGATACTTGACGAGTATCTTTTATGTGATTCATACAGAATCCCGTGGGGTTCTTTGATAAATCCCATGGGATTCATTATGTGATTCATACCGAATCCCATGGGATTCTTTGATGAATCACTTGTGATTCATCCTTTATCCCATGTGATTCATACAAAACAATACAATCAAGTCGCTAATAACCAAGTCCATTATTCTAAAAGTTATATGTTACAAGTCATAAAAATACTTGACAATTATCTTTTATGTGATTCATACAGAATCCCATGGAATTTCACATGGAATCCCATGGGATTCTGTATGAATCACATAAAGATACTTGACCAATACATATCATAAAAAGACAGATGTGACTCTGTATGAATCACAAGGGATTCATTTAGAATCACATGGGATTCGTCAAAGAATCACATGAGATTCTGTATGAATCACTTTACAAGACGAAAGCGATTGTCTGAGATACTAGCATCTTATTCAGCAAAGAAAATATTATAATTTCAACATTTAAATCACTTCAAAATGGTAAGTATTATTATGCTTGTAAAGCGCAAGTCATGCAGTTACAAAAAGAAGCAACTACAAAAGAGCTCGCTAAAGAAAAGTGAACAACAATGGCTGATGACAGTAATATTGGTGTCATACATCATAAAACGTTCTACCGCTATGTTATCAGCTGGTTTAGTTGCAGACAACTTCAACACCATCAAGTTATGGGTATATCTTAGGCAGAAGCGTTGTCGGTTGGCACATCTACACTCGCCTGCCAAGATACGTCACCACAATAAATACTATTTAAAGAAAAGCCACAAATATAAATTTTCGATGACTTTGAAACTTGTTTACCTCAAGGTATCTTTTTAGCATAGTTACGGTATGTTTGATCCCTGACTTTTGCGACAATGTAACAACAAACTTCCTATTAGGAGAACCAGTAGCAGTAGCATCACCAACACCTAAAATAAAATAAAAATAAAAATAAAAAAAACATTAAAAAACACTAGTTAATAAAAAAACATTAAGAATCCCATGAGATTCAGTATGAATCTCATGGGATTCAGAATGAATCCTATGGGATTCAATATTAATAACAAAGAATTAAGTTATAATTTTACTAGCAATAAAATTTTCGTTAACTAGCAATAATCACATAAGCTTATCCAAACATCCCCTAATACATGATCAACAAACACAAAAATAAGCTTACGCAAACACATTTAAATGGGACCTATGTGGTCCATACACCAAGCGACGCATAGACCGTAGACAACACATATCTGATCTGATATAGATTACTTCAAGTGCTCTTACTAAAGCTATTCACAACCGGAAGTACAGGCAACTAGAAGACCGTGAAAACAAAATTAGCATCACATTGAGTTTGAGTAAAGCACCTATGCAAACCTCATATTCCCTTGTATCATTGCTAAAAGATTGACTCTCAAATTATCAGAAACTTAGTTAGCCGAATGTCAATTACACAAAACACCATCTTATGAACTTACTGGATAACACATTTTTAACGGCCGTGAAAAAATGTGAATAGCTCATTTAAAATTGCAGTTTTTTATGGATTTATGAACTTACTGAATAGCACCTTTTTAACGGCTAATAAGTTTACAGTGATCAAGTTAATAGCTCATTCAGAAAGCCATGATTATAAGCTTATCAAAATGTTCAAATAAGCTAAAACAAACAACCCTCAATTGCTCCTACACTACATTTGACACATTAAAGTACAGGCCGTGAAAAAAACATTAGTACCAACTGCTAAACATAAAAGTTTCTATCAAATTCACTAACATTTTACAAACATATAGCATAGCCAAGTTTTGTGGTAAAAGTTTCTGATGTACACGGCCTACGCGCCAAAATGACAGGTTCAATACTTCAACTACATCACAACAAGATGTTCAATACACATTTCAACTACATCTAATCAATCATGACGTTATCATAACCTAACCTAACATCAAATCAATCACTAAACCTAACCTAACATCAAAACTATGACGTCATCAACAAATAAGTCAAACATAACCTAACAAACTAATAAGAAGAGATCAAATTAAATAAAATGTAACAGATAAAATTAACATATAAGTAAAATTATACCGAAATCCGATTTAGCCAACTGATTGAGTTTAGATGCTGCTATTTCATGACGTACGTCCATTTAATTGTAATAATTTAAAAAATTAGGGTTTGGCAGTGGTTAGGTGACGGTTTCCGGTGGTGAGAGTGTTTGAGATCTGATTTGGGGGTGAGAGCATTTGAGAGTGAGTGACTGAGTGTGTGTGTGTGTGTGTGTGTGTGTTACATGACAGTTGTGAGAGTTTGGGGGTGATTAATCTAATTTTGAAAAGATAATACCCTTAAGTATATTTTTATTTTAAAAGAGTGATTAATCTAAATCGTTAGATGGAAAGAGGATGAATGACTGAGATCTTGTGATTTATTATTTAGATAAATCTTGTTTCGTATGAAACTTTTGTCTTCATTAAATAAGTTTTAGTTTTTACTTATACAATCTTTCATACATATACAAACAAATACTACGAATTTACACTAGTATTATTAAATTGCTTGTCAAATACTTAAAAAGTAATATTAGAAAAGATAGCAAAGACTTGCTAATTGAGTTATACTAAAAAGTACTCATTCCGTCTTAATTTAAATGTTTCAATTTTATTTTGAGATGACTTAAAATAAATATTTATTTTGTATTTTAACCAATCAAAGATGATTTTAGTAGGTAAGAATGATATGTGATTGGTAGATAATAAAGTTAATCAGATTTTCTAAAACTTTGTGCAATATTAAGGTAGGACTGAGCATGTTAGACCGAAAACCGAACTGAACCAAAAAATCAAGCTGAACTGAACCGACTCGACCATATTCGGTTCGGTATCGATTCTATATACTAACGGTTTTCGGTTCTGGTTCGGTTCGGTTCGATCAAAAACCGAGAAAAACATACCTAAACCATTTAAACCGAACTGAACCAACCATATTCGGTTCGGTTTCGGGTCTATATACTAATGGTTTTCGTTATCGACAGTTCGGTTTGATTTTGAACCGATGTCAGCCCTATGTGAAGGTGAACATTTATTTGTGATGGAGCGAGTAAGTAACTAAAAATATGCAAAGTTAAAAGTATTTATATAAAACTTTAAAACGCGAAAGAAGAATACGATTAAATTTTGAACGCAAAGCTAAAAGTATTTATGTGAAACTAAAAAAAAAAAAAAAAACAAAAAAAAAAACAAAAGAAGAATATATTGTTTTTGTAAATGAAGATAGTAACGAAGATTATTTATGTAACTTATTGATTTTTGTTAAGTGAGGTAATTTTCAAGGATTATTTATGTAACATTTTGTTACACAAAAAGTTTGTAGACTTAACTTGGTCACTGTTTTTGTAATGGCAGTGTTAATCTTAGAAATGTTTTTGCATTTTTCTTGGAACAATAGGTGTAATCGTTAAAACCAAAGTGACCGCATATATATGCCATTATATATGGAGAAGGATCCTCTCAAGTTATTTTTATAACTTGAGTCAAGTTAAGGGGATATGAGCCATTGGATTTGATCCAATGGCTCAAATCAAATAAACTTCTTTTGATTTGAGCCATTGGATCAAATCCAATGGCTCACACACATCTAACTTGACTCAAGTTGTAAAAAAAACTTGAGAGAATCCTTCTCCATTATATATAGATAGTATAGCCCAGCTATATACCTTTTCTTTTTGGCCTGTATTGCGGCTTCTTTCCAAATACAAGTGTCTTCAAAATCACAGCTATATACGTGTCTTCAAAATCACATAATACTTCTGCTTCTCTTTTCCACGTGTCTCCATATCAAGCCTTCTATCAACAAGAAGATTATACCAACTCCATCTGCTAGAATTTTTTTTTGCAACAATACTTGAAATTGCAGGTATGTCATCGTGGGTTTTGAAAGCTGATTGAGAATTTGGTCTAATTTTCTGTGTTTATAGTTTTTTTTCTCTTAGGGTTTTGCTTAATTTGTTGGTGGTTATTCGTCCCAAAGCAGGGTGAAGATAATCAATAACTGTTCAGCAGAAACAAACAACAAGATCAGCAGTAACAGATACCACTAGGTGGTTACCGGATATCACTTGGAATCGTGTGATCACTTTCCAAAGTAAACTATTCAACCCTAATGCCTGGGTATCATGAATATCTACTTGGGATAAGACCAAATGCAGTTAGAGAGTTAGGCACAATTCTATAACCCTTTCGCTAACAAGTGTTTAGTGTTTTCTGTATCTTCTTCATGCATAATCAGATATCCTATTTATAGGATATTACTCTCAACCGTTCAAATGGAATTATGAGGATTAATCGGCCCATTAATCACCTCATAACTATCCCCATTATAGCCGTTAGTGGTTACATGACCAATTAAACGTGGTCATAATGCAGTTGTAACTGCCATTTAGCAGTACTTTCAATAAGCAGTACTTTCCACTAGCAGTACTTTCCACTTGCAGTGGAAATACAACCTATCAGTGGAAACACTGCTTATCAGTACTTTCATAGTACTAGTAGTGGATACACTACTTCAGTGGAAACACTGCCTATCAGTGGAAACACTGCTTATCAGTGGAAACCACAAGCAGTACTTTCCACAAGCAGTACTTTCCTCAAGCAGTACTTTCACCAAGCAGTACTTTCACCAGTACTACCAATACAAACCACTATAAGAGTCAGGGTGTTCATGGACCTTATGGGTGTACACTCCGTACCTCCTAACCCATTACAAGGTGTGAACTAATCCCACAAGTGCACTAAATTTTCCAACAATCCTCCCCAAATTTAGTTCACTTCCTTTGCATGAAAATTAAACATCAATCAAAACATGTGCATAAACGAAAATGTCCAGAGGATTGAATTTCCATCTTAGTAAATTACACGTTCAAATATTCGAGAATCAGGGTGTTCTAAGAATTGAACCCTTCAACCCATTTAAATACCTGAAGATAAAATACACACAAGTTTTCAAACACTTAAAAGCTCCTGACACTATACAAGCCATGTGTCCATATCCAAATTCATAAATGTTGCAAAAGCTAAAAGTCCAAAGCTTCCTGAAGCGGCAAAACTTCAACATTTACATAGGTGGTTCCTCTTTAGTCATGCTCCTGCCAAGCACTTTTTCAAAGAAAATATAACCATTAAGAAGTAAAGACTTCATCCTCCTTTCAGCAGGTTCTGAGCACAACCTTGGGATGTAAATAAAACATGTGCTCCAGTCCACTGAATGTTCAGCTTTCCACATTGAACTCAGCTCCCAAGTTTCCTTAGGAGGGAGTTGGGTGTCCTAGCATTCAGTGACTAAGTTGGACTTAAACCCATCCCTTTAGCAGACTTTATAACCAAGTCTCTAGCCAGACCCTTCGTCAAGTGATCAGCTAAGTTCTGTTGAGATCTCACAAACTCTATAGATACCACCCCATTCATGATAAGCTCACGAATCATGCTATGCCTGACACCTAAGTGTCTAGACTTACCATTGTACATCTGGCTATAAGCCTTAGCCAATGTAGCTGCACTATCACACCGGATAGAAATAGGTGCTATAGGTTTAGGCCACAATGGAATCTCAAGAAGCAAGTTTTTCAACCATTCAGCTTCTTTACCAGCAGCTGCTAAAGCCACAAATTCAGATTCCATTGTTGAACTGGTGATGCAAGTTTGCTTCTTGGATGCCCAAGAAATTGCACCTCCACCAAGTAGGAATACCCAGCCACTGGTAGACGAATTGTCTTCAGTGTTACTGATCCAACTTGCATCAGTATAACCTTCCAACACTGATGGGTAACCAGTATATGAGAGACTATAATCCATAGTTCTCTTCAAATACTTCAGTACCCTCTGAACTGCTTGCCAGTGATGAGCACTAGGATTACTAGTATACCTGCTCAATTTTCCCACTGCAAAACCAATATCAGGCCTTGTACAAGTCATGGCATACATCAGGCAGCCAATTACCCTAGAATACTCAAGTTGAGATACATCCTTGCCATGATTAGGCATCAGCTTCTCACAAGTATCCATAGGTGTACTCACTGGAGTACAATCAAAGTAATTGAATTTCCTCAGTACATTCTCAATATAATGAGACTGAGAGATAGAAATTCTATTACTTTCATGTTTAATCCTTATACCAAGGATAACATCAGCCTCCCCCATGTCTTTCATGGAGAACCTTGATGACAAAAATTCCTTTGTCAGGTCAACCTGATTTTGGTCAGTGCCAAAGATCAACATGTCATCAACATATAGACAAATGATGACTCCTTTACCAGATTCATCTAATTTGCTATATACACATTTGTCAGCTTGGTTAAGAACATAACCACTAGACAAAACCACTTCATCAAACTTTTGATGCCATTGCTTAGGTACCTGCTTAAGTCCATAAAGAGACTTAATCAGTTTACACACCTTGTTTTCATTGCCAGGCATGATGAAGCCCTGAGGTTGGTTCATATAAACCTCCTCTTCCAATTCACCATTTAAGAAAGCTGTCTTCACATCCAACTGATGAATAACCAGATTGTGAATAGATGCCATAGCAATCAGCAGTCTTATGGTACTGATACGAGTCACAGGGGCATAAGTATCAAAATAGTATATTCCTGACTTTTGTTTAAAGCCCTGAATGACTAGTCTAGCCTTGAACTTTTCAATAGTTCCATCTACCTTCATTTTCCTTTTGAAAATCCATTTGCAACCCAGAGGTTTGCAACCAGGAGGTAGATCTACCAACACCCAAGTGTTGTTGCCCATGATAGAATCCATCTCATCATTGATTGCTTCTTTCCAGAAAGCAATGTCCTGGGACTTCATTGCTTCTTCAAATGTTTTGGGGTCATCCTCAACAATGAAGCAATATGAGTATTGGTCTGAGACCTCATCCCTAGTACCTTCAACTAAGTATAGTTGAAACTCAGGTCCAAATGACTTTAGAGTCCTGACCCTTTTGCTCTTCCTGAGCACAGGTTCAGGTTGCTGAACCACAACCTCATCAGGGACCACTGATGGTTCACCATCAGGGACCTCTGATACACCAGTGTCATGAGTTCCATTAGGAATCCTCTGATTTGGTCTAGGGACTGATGAGAATCTATTCTCATCAAAGTCTGCATCCCTTGATTCAATTATAGAGTTAACTGAAACATGTTCATTAGGTTCAATAACATAGAACCTAAAAGCCTTGGAATGCTCAGCATATCCAACAAAGATGCAGTCAATGCCTCTTTCACCCAACGTCTTTTGCTTTGGATCAGGGAGTCTTACAACAGCCCTACAACCCCAAACCTTGAGATAATTCAGGTTGGGTTTCTTTTTAGTCCAGAGTTCATAAGGGGTAACCTTGTTCCTTTTGTTGGGAACTCTATTTAGCAAATAGAAAGCTGTTAACATAGCTTCACCCCAGAACCCTTGACTCAGTCCTGAATAGGACAACATGGAATTAACCATCTCCTTCAGCACCCTGTTTTTCCTTTCAGAAATACCATTTTGCTGAGGAGTATAAGGGGCAGTCGTTTCATGGATTATTCCAACAGACTGAAAGTACTGAGTATCCATGTACTCACCTCCCCTATCAGTCCTTAATCTTTTGATCAAAGACCCAAGTTGTAATTCAACTTCAGTTTTAAACACTTTGAATTTATCTAATGCTTCATCCTTGGTATGTAATAGATAGACATAACAAAATCTAGAAGCATCATCAATAAATGTCACAAAGTACTTCTTATTCCCCAAAGAAGGAGTGGCATGCAAATCACACAGGTCACTGTGAATAAGCTCCAAGATCTTAGTCTCACGACTAACACCCTGAAAGGGTTTCTTGGTTATCTTGGTCAACATGCAAGTTTTACACTTTTCAGTGTCCATGTCAAAAGCAGGGATTAAACCATCCCTAGACATATCTTGCATTCTTTTATAGTGAACATGACCAAGTCTAGCATGCCAAAGGTTAGAATCAGTCTGATCATATGTGGTCACAAAAGCTGAAATAACACTGTCAGTGGTAATATTAAGCCTGAACATTTGATTACATAAATAACCAAAACCAATAAAAACACCACATTTAGAAAGAACAAATTTATCAGATTCAATAACTTGTTTATATCCATGATTATTCAAAACACTACTTGAAACCAAGTTTTTCCTTATATCAGGAACATGAATAACATTAAACAAAGTTACAATCTTTCCAGAACTAAACCTAAGATCTACACAACCACGACCATGCACCAAGGCTGTTGACTCATTTCCCATGTGAAGAATAGAACCATCATTCAGTGACTCATAAGTCTTGAACCAGCTTCTATCTTTGCACACATGAACTGTTGCACCAGAGTCAACCCACCACGCAACATCATCATCCTGCACATAAAAAGATTCACATACATATGTAACATAATAAATCTGAAAAGACTTATTAAACATATTCTGACCTTTCAGTGAGTTGGCTGAACCACCACTCCCTGAACCATTAGTGCCTGATCCATTGGCTTTACCACCAATTTTAACACCCTTGCAGTCCCTTTTAATGTGACCAGTCTTGCCACATTTCCAACAAGTAGGTGTTGCCTTCTTGTTTGGATCTGCCCTTGTGTTATCATGATATTTGCGTTTGCCTTTGTTGTCATTGTACCTGGTGGAGTTGTTATGCTCCACCATATTGACAACAGATGCACCAGTAGCATTGCTACTCTTTGGCTTGTCATTATCCTGCACCTTGAGAGATTCCTCAATGTGCAGATGACTGCCCAACTCAACAAGAGTTAACTCCTCCTTCATATGTTTCAAGGTATGCTTGAAATCTTTCCATGAAGGAGGGAGTTTGTCAATGACACAAGAGACTTTGATAGCCTCATCCATGTTCATTTGGTGTTGTGTAAACCTTCCAAGTATTCCAAGAAGTTCATTGTATTGTTCCATAACTGGTCTTGAATCAGTCATTTTGTAATTTGTGAAATTACTAACAAGGAACTTCTTACTTGATGCATCCTCAGCCATATATTTGGCATCCAAGGAATCCCACAGTTCTTTGGAAGATTCAAAGTTCTGATAAATATCAAACAAAGAATCAGACATACCATTCAGAATAAGACCTCTGCATATGTAGTCATCATTCTCCCACTTGCTCCTCCTCCTGATTTGATCCACAGTAGCATCATCACCATCATCAGGAATTGGAGTAGTCAGCACATAGACCACACTCATGCTTGACAGCAAGAAGTGCATCTTCTTCTGCCACCTCCTAAAGTCCACCCCTTCAAACTTGTCCAGCTTAGCAAAGTTTGAAGCCATGTGTTTCATTGCAGCAGTTGCCATTGATTATCACTAGATAGTTTACTTTGATTGTTGGTGGTTATTCGTCCCAAAGCAGGGTGAAGATAATCAATAACTGTTCAGCAGAAACAAACAACAAGATCAGCAGTAACAGATACCACTAGGTGGTTACCGGATATCACTTGGAATCGTGTGATCACTTTCCAAAGTAAACTATTCGACCCTAATGCCTGGGTATCACGAATATCTACTTGGGATAAGACCAAATGCAGTTAGAGAGTTAGGCACAATTCTATAACCCTTTCGCTAACAAGTGTTTAGTGTTTTCTGTATCTTCTTCATGCATAATCAGATATCCTATTTATAGGATATTACTCTCAACCGTTCAAATGGAATTATGAGGATTAATCGGCCCATTAATCACCTCATAACTATCCCCATTATAGCCGTTAGTGGTTACATGACCAATTAAACGTGGTCATAATGCAGTTGTAACTGCCATTTAGCAGTACTTTCAATAAGCAGTACTTTCCACTAGCAGTACTTTCCACTTGCAGTGGAAATACAACCTATCAGTGGAAACACTGCTTATCAGTACTTTCATAGTACTAGTAGTGGATACACTACTTCAGTGGAAACACTGCCTATCAGTGGAAACACTGCTTATCAGTGGAAACCACAAGCAGTACTTTCCACAAGCAGTACTTTCCTCAAGCAGTACTTTCACCAAGCAGTACTTTCACCAGTACTACCAATACAAACCACTATAAGAGTCAGGGTGTTCATGGACCTTATGGGTGTACACTCCGTACCTCCTAACCCATTACAAGGTGTGAACTAATCCCACAAGTGCACTAAATTTTCCAACATAATTTGGGTCAACTACATATGGTTTCATGGGAATAAGGTGAGGTATGTTTTAGCTGTATATTTCGGTTGATTAGTTAAATGGTCGCTGGGATGTTAAGCCCACATATACTATTCCCAAAGCTTCGAGATTTCAGAAACATCAACCTATCAACATACACATAGACCTTTCCATTCATGGTATATATATATATATATATATATATATATATATATATATATATATATATATTATATATATATATATATATATTTTCATGTGGGTATTGTAATATGATAATTTTTTGTTTTTGTTTTATGTGTCGGGTATCTTTCTTTTTTTTATAGAGATTGTTTCTTGATTGTTTTTTGCAATCTTTTTGCAGGTTTTTGAAGCATCCGATTAAAACTAATTTACCCCTTCTCAGATTAGGGGATGTGATATGGCCACAGTGGACGATAACCTTTCAATATGGTCATTACACAAAAAGCTACACCGTCAAGATGGGGACAATTAGTTTTTTTTGGCAGGTTGTTTTGATTTTCGAATTTATAATGATCATACTGAATTGATTTTTTTATTAGAGTCTGATAGCAAATTATGTTAACAGATAGATTAATACAATGCTGTAAAGGTTGTCCGATATTAGGGGTAAGTGATACAGTTAGTTTTCAAGTTTTCGAATCAATTGCTTAAAGCATTCAATGGTATAATTGCTACTCCGATAATTAGAAATTAACTAATTGTATCTATCTTAAGTTAAACTAATTTTGATTTCATGGATTTGTTGAATAACTGATGCAGGTGTATCAAAAACATTCCCTCAACAAGCTGGTACTATTCGTAAGAATGGTTACTTTGTCATCAACAACCGTGCTTGCAAGGTACTAACTACTACTTTATTTGTATTTCTAATTCTATAGTTTAGTATGTTAATGTTCTGAATTTTGTATTGTTTTAATATATAAATATGATTTGGTATAAGTTATATAACGTAGTATTTTTTTCCGATATATTTGAAGTTTGATGGAATACTTTGTGAAACGGTTGGACTTATACGCGGTGTTGTGTTTAGCAGCTTATATAATGTAATTGCGTACTATTACGCGGTGTTGTGTTTTATTCCTGTTGCAGTCGGCTTGGATGGAGGTTTTTGTTGACGAATGGTAATAACTGAATACAAGGTAAATGATTCACTGTTGTTGTATGTTCTTGCACACTTTATGTGGAAAGGTACATGAGTTAGTTTATTGTCCACCTTCCAAACGGAGTCATAAGTTATGATGGTTTGAGACATGCATCCTACAAAACTGCACATACCATTGGCAGTATACCAACAACTGTGGCGTCCTTAGACACTTGCAGTTTCCCTGACTTTTAATATATTCACACATAGAATGGTGTGACGACTGCAATTTACTAATTGCAGCCACTCACCAGAGCATTGGGGGGATCTCAAAAGGAAGTTTAATCACATGTATGAAGGTTGGTTCAAATATTAAGACATTCAAATTCACAGTTTTTAAAGCAAGCTCAGTTATCAGTTTCTTAATCATTTTATGTCTTTATCATTATAGGTACTGATTTCTCGGGAGGCTGTGGCTCAACAGCAAATGATGGATCATCAAGTTCATCAATGTTGGCACAACAACGTTAGTCATGTTCCTTTATGCTTTTATCAGTTTCGTATACCTAATTTAAGGAGGGTTACTTTAGTTACCAAAGTTGTTACTTGGGTAGGTAAGGGATTAGGAATTAGGATTCGTTTGCTGCCAGGTGTTCCATCCTGTGATCAAGCTGTTTGGAAATCACTTTTACACTAGCATCACTTTCTATTAAGGTTTTTTTTTTTTTTTTTTTTTTTTTTTTTTTTTTTTTTTTTGATCTTGGTGTTGGCATACCCCAGACATGCTGACTGAAATTCCAGTAAAAGGCTCTGCAAGTGTTCCATCCTGCAAGTGTTGCCTCCACAAAAACGCGCTGCTAAAGGCTCTGCAACAATATCTGCCCGCATAGGTTAGTTCTGAGGTTGTCGATTGTCTATTTTGCATCTTTGTAACTCCCCTATTTATTTATTCGTTACAAACAAGTCGGGGGTGAACATAGATTGGAAAATTTCGGTGCAATATCGAATGGCTCTTTACTAAAAAGAGACCCGAAAGGTAATTTAACTTCATGTATAAGATTATTTAGGGAACAAAATGACCTACAATATTTTGTGTTCACATGTTCTTTGTAATTGGTAGGCTTTCTCATGGAATAAATGATGCGGTCGAGAAGCTATAGCTGCTCAAACGAACAAAGGCAGCTTCCTTAAGAATGATATAAATAGGAATAAAGACTTTGTCTTTAGGTCCATGGCTGGTTAGATTGTAGGCTGCCATCAGATGTCTTCAAATAACAATGACCAAAATGTATGCAAATATATTATTGATTTGAAGCTCAGTTATATATAGTTTTTGTTTTGTATAATTTTGTATCTACAGTCATATGAGGTCAGGGACGGAACCAGGGGGTGTTCCGGAGGGTCCCAGGACACCCATGAATTTTTGTCTCGTAGTGTTAATTTTATTAAAAAACCTCTATTTTTTATAAGTGCACCCGGTCCAAAAATGCTCCGCGTGTAGTCTTGTTTGATTTCTCATAAATGCACTTGGTGACTTTGTCTTCCAGTTTCGTCCCTGTATGAGGTCGGGCATTAGTTCACAAAATAATGTATCAAAACACTCCTCGTTGCGACGTTTTTTTTTTTTTTTTTTTTTTTTTTTTTTTTTTTTTTTTTAATAGAAACTACTATTCAGTTAACAACATGAAAATTATTTATATTTAAAACTAAATATCATTATTATTATTATTTTATTTAATTCAAAATATATAGCCCAAGTCGTCCATTTGAAATTCTAAAAAATGAGAACTTTGAGAGATAAACACACCAGATACGTATATCGGTATATGATTATATATAAAAAGAAACACGAGTTATGAGTGGTATATATAATACCTAGCTTCATAGCCCGCCCAATGGGCGGGCTAGCTCCATGATATTTCTTGATAAGAATATAGATATGTAGCGCGTATGAAGCACTTCTTTATAAACAAAATAGTTCACCTTGTTATTAAAAAAAAAAAAAAAAAAAAAAAAAAAAAAAAAAAAAAAAATTGTATGTGAATTTCAATCATATAAGAAACCTTAACTACCAAATGATCACCATTTCATCCATTCTAGCAAACTTTATCATATAGCTCCAATGACAAGTCTGTGAATAAATAAAAATAAAGTGTAGAAATTAATATCTAAAATCAAGGCAACAAAGATCACATATGTTAGTAGTATGGGTTGTGAATGACATAGCTCCAAATCACATAGATCTTTTGATTTGGAATATGTATACAATAGTTATAGTACTTCTATGAATAAAATCTTGTATTTGTTTGTTCAAATTACCAATGGGGGTGTTTTTGGAATATGCACAAACTATGTAAAAACTCTTGTTTATTAATACCATTGTCTTTACCAAATAAATTAAACTTGATCAATACTTCAACATAGGTCACAAGAACTACAACTTCAGAGAAGTATGGATGAATTTATGTGGCTTTTTTGAGCATTAACATGTACCGAACCAATTCAATTATTTGTGTATGGATATCATGTATATACCAATTGCTTAATCAATAAAGTTTGCATTTTGGCACAATTGAACTTTATAACGCTAAATGACCCATACTAAATTTGATATATATAAATACTCTAGTAATTACATTCATGAATCTTAAAATAATTTCAATACCTGTATTCACATTCTCGTCATCTCGAACATCATTGTTTCCAATTGCTATTGAGCTTAAATTCTTGCAAGGTTTAACTAATCAAACGAAACAAAATCTTAATCAGGCAACCAAAAAAAACTTATTTCGAGTTCCAATTTTTGAGTTTGACCAACATTTAAATTCTTATTTTTTTATTTGCATACATTAATAGAAACTTGATTATCACCTTGAGTGAAAGATACTTACAACAAGTTGAAGTGAGGATATTCCAGCTTCCATACTGGCAGCAAATGCCATAGCTGTAATAGTTATCCAATGGTATAGTCCAATCTTGGGTATCGCCGTCACAATCATAGTGGCATATTTCTATCTTTACGTCTTATATAATACTTGTAACACCCCCGAAAATCTTAATGACAGCGGAAGACTAATTCGGGTGTTACTTGAATGGAGATCATAGTCAATAATCATAGAAAACGACTCGAAAGAGACGTTTTATTAAAATAGTTATCATTCATCGAAAACTCATAGTTTGTTACAAAATATTGTAAATAGATCAAGTGTTTTTCCCAAAAGAAATATCATGAGTTTGAAAGAAATGATAACTTTTATGTTTTACACCACCAGATAAGCCTTGCCATGCCCCGTTCCGCACCTTGGTCATAATCTTCACTGATTACCTGAGATAACATGCTTAAAAAGGTCAACAAAAATGTTGAGTGAAATCCATAGGTTTAAAATAAGTTTGAACACAAGTATAAGATCATGATCATTGTAAACTAACAATATCATAAGAAAAATATCACAGATTATTATGCGCTAAGCTCATGAAACCAAAACTCAACTGCATACACCGAATTACCAGTGTACGTAAATATGCCCCAAAGGAGGTAATAGCCAATTACCTAAAGAAATTCGATATGGTGCGCCCCGGTTATTTCTCTATAACCGAAACGGGGTTCGTTATTCCCCATAGTACTATTCACGATATCTACGTTCACTCGCGGTGACTAATGGTTCATGATCAGGGGACTTGTGGCTAACAACTTAGGCAATACCAATAATCAAGAAGATGAAGCATTTATGAAAAACCCTTGTGTTCTAGTTTAGAGCATGTATCTCCCTCGCGGGGTTTATAAAAATAAGTAAAAGCGAGGCTATGAACTCACCTTGATAATAATGCACACGCACAAATAGATCAAGCACAATGTAGCGGAGGTTCCAACTCGAAACCTAAAATGATGAGATGGCGAGTCTCAGTAATGAGCATTTTGGTTCGCGACCAAAATAATAGAGCATTGAATATTCTTATTCAATAGATCATTGGATTGTCCAATCCAATAGTGTGCGATCGTGATTAACGTTTTAAGTTAATTTACATGCTACATTGTCTTAACTAGTGATCGTCACTTACGCATAAGTGAAATGTCCCCCCCCCCCCCCGGTTGTGATCGTAATAAATTTGTTGATCATTTTAACGTGTTGAAATAAATTCCCCGTGTGTTTTATCGGATTCGATATATATATATAATTATAATCTTATAATATATATATATATATATATATATATAAGTAATACATTTACCATTATCCGAAAATAAAATACTCATAAGATCAAAATACTTGTTTTTACGAAGTTATTATGGGTTTATAAGTTTTTCTAAACTTTTCCCGAATTTACACTTTTTACCCTTGAGTTACAAAAAGTGCAAGTTTAGTCCCTATACTTTTAGAAAATGACACTTTGTACCCATAAATATTATATGCTTAAAGTTTTCGGATTTGACACTTTTAGTCCCTCGGTAAAAATTGATTTTTACAAAGTTAACTTTTATTACACTTTAAAACATTTACTTATCTAGTTATAATTTATTGAAAGTGTAGGGGTATTTGTTGCCAAACTGTGAAAGTTATAAAAATAAAAGGAAGGAAAGTGCCATAGGAGGGTTTCGAACCCAGGACCTCACGCCTATAAACACACGCTCCTAACCAACTGAGCTAGGCTCTTTTTGTGTTTATTCTTCGTAATACGTTGTATATATAGTATAGCTTCTGCGTTAAAAATCCTTGTATTTTGGCTACTGTGATCGTGCATGCATGGTTTCACTTTCTTGTTTTCTTCTCTTCTTCTCAAGCTAGTTTAAGTTATGGTGAGACTCACCTTTTATCTTAGTCCTAGCGTATCATGGGTTCAAATGATGGGGGAAACGAAACAAGTTTAACTTAGATAAAAACGCGACTTTAATCTCGTTGGTGTGTGTCGGGTTTGTGCTTAACATGTTTGCTTGTTATAGTTTTACCACACTAGAGTTTAGTTACTTAATCGGTGCTTGAAATAGTGTCTAATATTTAAGATGAAAACGTTTCTAACGTGTATATATGAAATACTAGACATCGAAACATAATAGGAGTTGTATCGAAATAGGTTCGAGGAAAACTTACAATCACTCAAGAGAGTGGTGTGGAAACTCGGGCGAGAAGTGAGACACCAAGATAACTAAACCGAATGCAACCCAAGTCTCCTAGTTCCCTTTTCTTCTAACGTTATTACCCCGAAATCCTTTTGTTTTTCCTTTCTTCTTCGAACTAAACCCTTCCACAGTGGACCTTTTATGTTTAGAGGAAGAATATGTTTGAAAGAGTTTTTGTGATGTAGTGTGAATTTTTCTAAGTGTTGAGGAGTTTATAAAGAGAGTATGAGTATGGCTTGCCTAATATTTTACTTGTAGTCTTCCTAATTCTAGGCTTAATAGTCACATGTTTTATTGAGTTTGTCCATGTTTGTGTGAATGTTTCTTGGCGTGGGATTGATGGCAGCCAAGTCTTGAGGGCATGCAATGTCTAGTAAAATCCAAGTTCTTGTTTAGGGGACATGTTATCCAAGGGTTAATCAAGTCAAAGGATTAGTCAAATGTTTAGGTATTATAATAATGCTAGGGTGGCCAAGGTATGGTGTTGGTCTCTTCTTGCTTACCCCTACACGCCAACATGTGATCAAATAGAGTAAATATTTATTTGCTTTGTGTTTTTGAATTTCTAGCTTGGTCCCTTTCTTGTTTGCTTGATCGGTTCCACAGAAAGAAGCACAAAAAGAAAAAGTCATCTACTAACTCTTCTAATGTAACTCTTGGGCTTGGTTTGGTCTTGCTAGACAAGGCCCAAAAAGGGAAGAAATAAAAAAAAAAAAAATGGTGTTGGGCTAGAGATACATTCCGGCAAAGGCCCAAATAAAATTATAGCGCGGACTTGGCCCGGTTACGAGGCCCGTTTACGTGTCGGGTTCGAGTGGTGAAAAGTCCAATGAGTTCCGAGGCCCAATACGAATATTATATATTTTTGTTATTTTTAAATTCGTAATTTTTACAAATTTTTACGTATTCGTTACGTGTTTTAAGGTTATCAAGATCGTGGGGAAATTTATTTGGATCACAACGGTATATTTTATGAACGCTCAAGCTACGTTGATCATGCATATGCCAATTGATATGCAAATGTGATGTTTAGAAAATTTCATGACTAAATAGATCGTGATTAATTCTTGATTAAAACGTTAAGTACATTGAAATTTTCCGGGAGCTTACAGTACCTACCCCTTAAGAGAACCGCGTCCCGCGGTTAAAACTCGCAGAGGCTGTCATGGATGATCTAGATGAACAGGTGGGGATACTTGGAACGCATTACATCCTCGCGCTCCCAGGTGAACTCTGCACCTCGTTTCTTATGATTCCATCGAACTTTAACGATAGGAATGCGGCTTTGCTTAAGCCTTTTAACTTCTCTGTCCATGATCTCGACTGGTTCTTCGACAAAGCTAAGTTTGTCATTGAGCTGGATGTCCTTGAGTGGTACGACTAGAGTTTCATCCGAAAGACACTTTTTAAGATTTGAGACATGGAACGTGTCATGTACTCGGCTAAGTTCTTCGGGAAGATCAAGTTTATATGCCACTGGACCAATTCTTTGAAGAATTTTGAATGGTCCGACGTATCGAGGTTTGAGCTTTCCTCGTTTTCCAAATCTGACCATCCCTTTCCAGGGTGATACTTTAAGCATTACACGGTCTCCGACTTGGAATTCCATTGGTTTTCTTCGAACATCTGCGTAGCTCTTTTGTCTATCTCGAGCTGCTTGCAATCTTTGCCGAATTTGCATTATCTTTTCAGTTGTCTCTTGGACAATTTCGGGGCCTGTAAGTTGTACTTCTCAAACTTCCGCCCAGCAAATTGGCGATCGGCATTTTCTTCCATAGAGTGCTTCAAAAGGAGCAGCTTTAATGCTGGCGTGATAACTATTGTTGTAAGAGAATTCAGCCAGAGGCAAGTGCTTATCCCATCCTTTTCCGAAATCAATCACACATGCTCTTAGCATGTCTTCCAGAGTTTGGATCGTTCTTTCACTTTGTCCATCTGTTTGAGGATGGTACGCGGTACTCATATCTAAGTTGGTACCCATGGCTTTTTGAAGCGTTTGCCAAAATCTTGAGGTGAATCGGCTATCACGATCAGATATGATTGAGATTGGTACACCGTGACGAGAAACAATCTCTTTGATGTACAGTCTAGCGAGTGTAATCATCTCGTCGTTCTCCTTGATTGGCAAGAAATGAGCGGACTTTGTAAGACGGTCTACAATAACCCAAATGGTGTCAAAACCATTAGAAGTTTTTGGCAACTTTGTGATAAAGTCCATTGTGATTCTTTCCCATTTCCACACGGGAAGTTCTGGTTGAGTTAGCAATCCAGATGGCTTTTGATGTTCAGCTTTAACTTTCAAGCATGTCAAACATTTACTGGCGTATACAGCGATATCAGCCTTCATATTAGGCCACCAGTACAAAAGCTTTAGATCTTGATACATCTTGTTGGGACCAGGATGTATGGAATACTTTGATTTATGTGATTCATGCATGATGAGTTCTCGGATACCTCCAAAGAGTGGAATCCAGCTTCGATTTTTGAAACATAGCGTTCCGTCAGATCTCTTCACAAATCCATTCTCATTCTCCGGCATGCCATAAATCTTCTCATTCGGCCTATTTTCTTCTTTAAGGGCTTCGATTTGAGCTTCAAGAATTTTCGATGGTAAGGGTGAATTGATTACCATTCCCAGTGATCTCACTCTAAGTGGCTTAGGGCGATCTTTTCTGCTCAAAGCATCGGCAACAACATTTGCCTTTCCAGGATGGTAACGGATCTCGCAGTCATAATCACTAAGCAATTCGAGCCAGCGACGTTGACGCATATTCAATTCCTTTTGATCTAAGATGTGTTGAAGACTTTTGTGATCAGTGTACACTATACACTTGGTTCCGTACAAATAATGTCTCCATAATTTGAGTGCAAATACCACGGCGCCAAGTTCTAGATCGTGAGTAGTATAATTCTTCTCATGAGTTTTGAGTTGTCGTGACGCATAAGCAATCACTTTGTTCCTTTGCATGAGAACAGCGCCTAAACCCATATGTGAAGCATCACAATATACTACAAAATCTTCGGCTCCTTCCGGTAGTGCCAAGATAGGTGCTTCGCAAAGCTTGTTCTTCAGGAGTTGAAAAGCTGATCCTTGATCGTCTCCCCATTCGAATTTCTTCGTTTTCTGGGTTAACTCGGTCAGTGGTTTAGCTATTTTCGAGAAACCTTCGATGAATCTTCGATAATAACCAGCAAGTCCTAAGAATTGACGAATTTCAGTGGGATTAGTGGGTACTGGCCAATTCTTAACAGATTCAATTTTTGCAGGATCCACATGGATTCCTTCACTGTCAATCACATGACCAAGAAATTGGACTGTCTCAATCCAAAAATCACACTTGGAAAACTTTGCGTACAATTTTTCATCCTTGAGTAACTTCAGGACAGTCTTCAAATGTTCCGCATGTTCTTCTTTATTACGAGAATAGATAAGAATATCGTCGATGAACACAATGACGAATTTATCCAGATATGGTTTGCAAACTCTATTCATGAGGTCCATAAATACAGCAGGTGCATTAGTTAAACCGAATGGCATTACTTGGAATTCATAATGGCCATATCGAGTTCTAAATGCGGTCTTGGGTATATCTTCTTCTCTTACCCGTAACTGATGATATCCAGATCTTAAATCAATCTTCGAGTATACACTCGAGCCTTGTAATTGATCAAACAGATCATCGATTCTTGGTAAGGGATAGCGGTTTTTGATTGTGAGCTTGTTCAATTCTCTATAATCGATACACATCCGGAATGATCCATCTTTCTTCTTAACGAATAATACCGGAGCTCCCCAGGGTGAGGAACTTGGTCTAATGAATCCTTTCTCAGATAGCTCTTCTAGTTGTTTGGATAACTCTTGCATTTCTGAGGGCGCTAAACGGTACGGTGCTCGTGCTACAGGAGTAGCTCCAGGAATAAGATCGATTTGAAATTCGACTTGTCGAGCAGGTGGAAGTCCAGGTAAATCTTCTGGAAATACCTCAGAAAATTCCTTGATTACAGGTACATCCTCTAGTCGTTTCTCTTCCGACTTCTTTTCCGTTACTTGAGCTAAGAAGGCATAACATCCTTTTTCCATGTACTTTATTGACTTCGCACAGGATATGATACTTAAGTACTTTCTACTTTGATCTCCTTGGATGACTAATGTTTCACCGTTGATCGGGATATGAACGGTTTTCTCGTCACAAACGATCCTAGCACGGTGTTTGGACAACCAATCCATGCCAATTACGACATCGAAACTTCCAAGTTTGATTGGCAAAAGATCTATGAGAAACGAATGATCTTGTAACAGAATAGGACAATTACGGATTATGGTGTTGGTTCCTATTATTTTCCCATCGGCAAGTTCTATCTCATAAGTTGTATCTAAGGCGATTGGGGATATTTCAAGTAATGGTGCAAAAGTAGTAGATACAAAACTCTTATCGGCTCCAGAGTCAAACAAGATTTTTGCAGAATGATTGTTAAGAGAATACGTACCCGTCACAATGTCAGGGTTCAACGGTGCATCTCCATCTCCTAGCATGTACACTCTTGCACGAGCATTGTTTGTTTGAACGACATTTAACTTTGGGCATTGACTCTTGAAATGACCAGGTTCTCCACATCCATAGCAGTTCATGTTCGTCACAGTGTTGCCTCTTCCAGGGTTTCGACAATGTTTACCTTGATGACCTACCTTGTTGCACTTATCGCACTTCACAGTACAAGGTCCAGAATGGTGCATCAAACATCGGTTACACTGGGGATGTGGTCCTACATACCCTTTTCCAGCAGTGGGTGCAGCATAAGCCCTCGCGGCTTCTTGCCTTCGGTTTTGCCGATTGTGGTGTTGATTTCTGTTGTGGTGATATTGATTGTTGTTGTTCCGATTGTTGTTGTTGGATCGATAGTGGTTGGAATTTGAGGTTTTCCGATCATCAAACTTCCTTTTGTTGTCACTTGAGCCTTGTGCATTTGCAAGCTTTAGTATTGGTTCCATAAGGCGGTGGGATACAATGACAACTTCTTCAACAGTTTTTGGCTTCGAAGCGATGACATCTCCTTCGATGCTTCGAGGTAAACCTCCGATCAAAGCTTCCAAAAGCTTTTCATTGGTGGGAAACAAATGAGGGCATAGAGCTCTTAGCTCATGGAATCTTTTGAAGTATGTCTTGAGATCATTACCTTTAGCAGCCAAGTGGTAATACTCATCTTCGAGTTTCTTGATCTCAGTTCTCGGGCAATACTGTTTCATTAGCAGTTGTTTCAGATCTGACCATGAAATCTTACAAGCTTCTTCCATTCCAATTGGTTGAGCATGGCCTTTCCACCAAGATAACGCATCTTCTAACAAAGTTCCAGTTGCAAACTTGACTTTGCAATCATTTGTGCAGTCACTTAGCAGAAATACAGTCTCGGTCCTCTCAAACCAATGAAGTAAACCAATAGCACCTTCAGTGCCCTTGAAGAATGTCGGCTTGCAGTTCATGAACTCTTTGTAATTACACTTGCGAGTTAAAGTGGACTCACTTTGATTTGTTGGAGTGTTAGTTGCATTTGAGTTTGCCATTTCAAGAAGACGTGCAGCTTCTGCGACACGATTCTCTTCAGCAATGCGAGCAGCTTCAGCCTCACGTGCTGCTTGAGCGACACGCTCAGCTTCAGCCTCTCGAGCAATTCGGGCGTTCTCAGCTTCTCTTGCAATTTCAGCTTGCCTTGCAATTTCAGCTTCACGCGCCTCTTGGGCAATTCGTTCAGCTTCAATGCGTTCAGCTTCGGCTCTAGCAGTATCAGCGACATGTTGTGCTATAGCTGCGCTAACACTTTCAGCGACCATTTTCTGAATAGCTGCGGGAGTGATGGTGGATGAGGTAGCTTTCTTCTTGACCATTTTTCTAAAATTTCCAAGAATAAATACCAAGATTAAGAAATTATCGATCGATGATAAAATTGATTTCATATCATACATATCATAATAGTCCAGATTACCACTATGATATCGATATGAACAACAAGTGAATCATGATTTTTCTCAACAAATCATAATATATGTATAAGGACATAAGGATTGGTTCGGTATACATCACCGAGGAATAATAACATAACATTAGAATAATAGAAATACAACCATGGAATACATCGTTACATAGTTTGTTCACAACCATAAGTTACATCATCATAATTCTTGTTCCAAGGTTACAAACCAAAAAGATACAAGCCTTAATGCCTCATATGGCGGCTTTATGATACATACTAAGATAAAGATGACTAGGATCTACGCATCTCCCGATGCGTCATCCTGACGACGACGAATCTCCTCGACCATAGCTGTCAAGTCTCGAATCTGCTGCTCACGGGCTCGATCTCTCGCCTCGAGGTCATCAATCCTCTCCTCCAGAATAGCAGTGTGAGCATGAGCAGATGCAAGCTCGTGATGTAGAACTCTCTCTCGACCCAAAGCAGTCTCTCTCAAAGTGCTAGCATCACGAATAGTAGTCTCCAATCTCCGAGTCAATTGGTTAACGGCCTCTCTTGCCTCCACAATCTGCGTACTCATCATATCAAACACGATCTCGATGGAGTAGCGACCTACCACAAGGTTCTCGACTTCTTCCTCCAAGCTCTCTATCCTCACTAGTGGAATCTCATCATAATGTGCCATGAGCTCATTCAGCTGATCTTCGTGCCTGATAAGTCTTGTAGCCAACAGAGGAATAGTGTGGTGTACTGGTTCACCGGTAACAGGTATGACTGGAGCTGGTGCAGTAGTCGAGCTTTCTCCAAGCTCAAAGGAACTAGGTGCTCCTTCCTCTTCTCTCCAACGTCTAAGTAAAGGTATCAAGAATGACCATCTCCTAGCACCGGATTTCTTCCTTGGTCCGGCCTCGTTGTCCACTTGAGTAGGCTTTTCAGGATCAGATAGTGATGGTGGATAGCACTTGATGCAGAGCGGTAAAATTGGCTCACTAAAAGTGTCCAAAGGAGGTGATGCTGTCGGTGGTGATGAAACAGGAACAGTAGTAGTCTGATGGTAGAACACAGTAAGTGGCAGTGGTGGTGAAGTAGCAGTAGGTGGAACAGCAGGTGAAACTGGTGATGACTGAGCAGGTGGTGACTGAGCTGGTGATGACTGAGCTGGTGGCATCACATGAGTCATAGTGATGGGTCGCACACGCTTCCTAGCAGTGCGTTTGAAGGTCTTACCATTAGGATGTAGTCTATAAGGTACTCCAAATGGCTCAGGCTCATGAGGCTTAAGAACACGAATCCTACGTCGACGACGACGGATAGCTCGGGAAGATGATCCAGAAGAATCTGATGAAGTAGAGTCAGTGCTTTCTGATGACTTGGATGATCCATCATCCACAGCAACATCTGAAGCAGGTAGCCATTGCTGCGACTCATAGTACTGATCTAGGGTCATGGAAGCAAAAACACTGTACTCTTGAGAATGAGCAGTCATAGCTGGAGCAGTAGGAGTTCGGGCAACTTCACCTTCCTCAAAAGGTTCAGTTTCGTCCGAAACAGTAGCTGGTATGACAGGACTGGGATGAGCTGGCATAGTGACAGTCGTAGAGGACATGGTATCATCCATCTCAGTGTCTGAGGACAGAACAACTGGGTGGGATGCAGACATGGTACTGTAACAACCCATAAATTAATGTAAGTAAATGCCAAATAATATAATTATTTTAGTTAGCTACACATATTTGCCAAGCAAATCTCCATGTCTAACTAAAATGAATGCAATTTACTTATGATCTAGTGATGCATCAATCCTGATACATAGAGCGGTCACGGAAGGGCGTAAGGCAGTGGTGTAAAATAGTCCCGTTTTAAAAGTGCGGTTATAGTCCAAATGATTTTGAAAAAACTCTTTGGTTCTCTATAACCTTGGCTCTGATTACCAATCTGTAACACCCCCGAAAATCTTAATGACAGCGGAAGACTAATTCGGGTGTTACTTGAATGGAGATCATAGTCAATAATCATAGAAAACGACTCGAAAGAGACGTTTTATTAAAATAGTTATCATTCATCGAAAACTCATAGTTTGTTACAAAATATTGTAAATAGATCAAGTGTTTTTCCCAAAAGAAATATCATGAGTTTGAAAGAAATGATAACTTTTATGTTTTACACCACCAGATAAGCCTTGCCATGCCCCGTTCCGCACCTTGGTCATAATCTTCACTGATTACCTGAGATAACATGCTTAAAAAGGTCAACAAAAATGTTGAGTGAAATCCATAGGTTTAAAATAAGTTTGAACACAAGTATAAGATCATGATCATTGTAAACTAACAATATCATAAGAAAAATATCACAGATTATTATGCGCTAAGCTCATGAAACCAAAACTCAACTGCATACACCGAATTACCAGTGTACGTAAATATGCCCCAAAGGAGGTAATAGCCAATTACCTAAAGAAATTCGATATGGTGCGCCCCGGTTATTTCTCTATAACCGAAACGGGGTTCGTTATTCCCCATAGTACTATTCACGATATCTACGTTCACTCGCGGTGACTAATGGTTCATGATCAGGGGACTTGTGGCTAACAACTTAGGCAATACCAATAATCAAGAAGATGAAGCATTTATGAAAAACCCTTGTGTTCTAGTTTAGAGCATGTATCTCCCTCGCGGGGTTTATAAAAATAAGTAAAAGCGAGGCTATGAACTCACCTTGATAATAATGCACACGCACAAATAGATCAAGCACAATGTAGCGGAGGTTCCAACTCGAAACCTAAAATGATGAGATGGCGAGTCTCAGTAATGAGCATTTTGGTTCGCGACCAAAATAATAGAGCATTGAATATTCTTATTCAATAGATCATTGGATTGTCCAATCCAATAGTGTGCGATCGTGATTAACGTTTTAAGTTAATTTACATGCTACATTGTCTTAACTAGTGATCGTCACTTACGCATAAGTGAAATGTCCCCCCCCCCGTTGTGATCGTAATAAATTTGTTGATCATTTTAACGTGTTGAAATAAATTCCCCGTGTGTTTTATCGGATTCGATATATATATATAATTATAATCTTATAATATATATATATATATAAGTAATACATTTACCATTATCCGAAAATAAAATACTCATAAGATCAAAATACTTGTTTTTACGAAGTTATTATGGGTTTATAAGTTTTTCTAAACTTTTCCCGAATTTACACTTTTTACCCTTGAGTTACAAAAAGTGCAAGTTTAGTCCCTATACTTTTAGAAAATGACACTTTGTACCCATAAATATTATATGCTTAAAGTTTTCGGATTTGACACTTTTAGTCCCTCGGTAAAAACTGATTTTTACAAAGTTAACTTTTATTACACTTTAAAACATTTACTTATCTAGTTATAATTTATTGAAAGTGTAGGGGTATTTGTTGCCAAACTGTGAAAGTTATAAAAATAAAAGGAAGGAAAGTGCCATAGGAGGGTTTCGAACCCAGGACCTCACGCCTATAAACACACGCTCCTAACCAACTGAGCTAGGCTCTTTTTGTGTTTATTCTTCGTAATACGTTGTATATATAGTATAGCTTATGCGTTAAAAATCCTTGTATTTTGGCTACTGTGATCGTGCATGCATGGTTTCACTTTCTTGTTTTCTTCTCTTCTTCTCAAGCTAGTTTAAGTTATGGTGAGACTCACCTTTTATCTTAGTCCTAGCGTATCATGGGTTCAAATGATGGGGGAAACGAAACAAGTTTAACTTAGATAAAAACGCGACTTTAATCTCGTTGGTGTGTGTCGGGTTTGTGCTTAACATGTTTGCTTGTTATAGTTTTACCACACTAGAGTTTAGTTACTTAATCGGTGCTTGAAATAGTGTCTAATATTTAAGATGAAAACGTTTCTAACGTGTATATATGAAATACTAGACATCGAAACATAATAGGAGTTGTATCGAAATAGGTTCGAGGAAAACTTACAATCACTCAAGAGAGTGGTGTGGAAACTCGGGCGAGAAGTGAGACACCAAGATAACTAAACCGAATGCAACCCAAGTCTCCTAGTTCCCTTTTCTTCTAACGTTATTACCCCGAAATCCTTTTGTTTTTCCTTTCTTCTTCGAACTAAACCCTTCCACAGTGGACCTTTTATGTTTAGAGGAAGAATATGTTTGAAAGAGTTTTTGTGATGTAGTGTGAATTTTTCTAAGTGTTGAGGAGTTTATAAAGAGAGTATGAGTATGGCTTGCCTAATATTTTACTTGTAGTCTTCCTAATTCTAGGCTTAATAGTCACATGTTTTATTGAGTTTGTCCATGTTTGTGTGAATGTTTCTTGGCGTGGGATTGATGGCAGCCAAGTCTTGAGGGCATGCAATGTCTAGTAAAATCCAAGTTCTTGTTTAGGGGACATGTTATCCAAGGGTTAATCAAGTCAAAGGATTAGTCAAATGTTTAGGTATTATAATAATGCTAGGGTGGCCAAGGTATGGTGTTGGTCTCTTCTTGCTTACCCCTACACGCCAACATGTGATCAAATAGAGTAAATATTTATTTGCTTTGTGTTTTTGAATTTCTAGCTTGGTCCCTTTCTTGTTTGCTTGATCGGTTCCACAGAAAGAAGCACAAAAAGAAAAAGTCATCTACTAACTCTTCTAATGTAACTCTTGGGCTTGGTTTGGTCTTGCTAGACAAGGCCCAAAAAGGGAAGAAATAAAAAAAAAAAAATGGTGTTGGGCTAGAGATACATTCCGGCAAAGGCCCAAATAAAATTATAGCGCGGACTTGGCCCGGTTACGAGGCCCGTTTACGTGTCGGGTTCGAGTGGTGAAAAGTCCAATGAGTTCCGAGGCCCAATACGAATATTATATATTTTTGTTATTTTTAAATTCGTAATTTTTACAAATTTTTACGTATTCGTTACGTGTTTTAAGGTTATCAAGATCGTGGGGAAATTTATTTGGATCACAACGGTATATTTTATGAACGCTCAAGCTGCGTTGATCATGCATATGCCAATTGATATGCAAATGTGATGTTTAGAAAATTTCATGACTAAATAGATCGTGATTAATTCTTGATTAAAACGTTAAGTACATTGAAATTTTCCGGGAGCTTACAATACTACTGATAAATCACCAAACCAAGCCTACTTAAACGTGGGTGTTGCATCAACAACCATAAAAGAAGAATGGGTGTTATGGATTATGTATAGTTGAATGTAAAACATACCATCAAAAGTAGCAACACAACATCTAGTGTTAACGTGTAGTATATTTGCAGCACGCTCTAAGATGTCGTTGATGCCGGCTTTTTCAAGCCCTCCAGAATTAGTATAGAACTTAAACCCCTTTATAGTGCAAGGAAGATGTCTTGGTGACAAAAGAGTTATAGATGAAGCATCCAGTAAGTTAACTCTTCACATTCGAAATGACTACTAATATCTGTTATCATGATAGCTCCATCAACTGGACACATGAAGCCTTCATTTTTGGTCAATGTACTATTGAACATTGATGGCATGGATCCTAACCTAAAAAAATGTGATTAAAATATATTGAACAGATAATGTCCAAAATTAAAGAAGCATAAAGGATGTTGCTGCCAGCAAAACTATTAACTTACCCAAACACTCCTAGACCCCGCATGTCGGTGTTCTCTTGTGTTCTTCCTGGATGTTGGTGTATGATCGGTGCAAAACCGTCAAGTTATCTCACGCAAGCTAGCCACTTGTGAATGACCAACCGTAAGAAACTCAAAACAGCTCACACACCAAATGCAATTTAGATCAGAGGAATATAGGGGATTCCTGGGTCGTTAAGTCCCACGGAGGATGAATTGGTGTATAAACACTTGATCAGATGATAGAATGATCACTAAGGATAGTGATCAGTAAGGATATTGATGGATAATTACCTAAAGAAAAGATTAACAAATTACAGCGACTTAAATGCAAATTAAAAGAAATTAAAAAGTTAAAATATATTAAATAAACGCTATCACTATTTTTACAATGATGTTTTTATGATTTTATAAAATAAAATAACTTAAATAAACTATTTTAACTAAAACGTAAACTTAAATTACTTAAAAACGTGACTTAAAATGAAAACGTACGTTATGTACAAAAATTACGCTGGAGCGCAAGATAAAACGTAAAATTTATGAAATAAAAGGCCTATGAATGTAAAACCAATTTTCTTACGTACTATATGATAAAAGAACATTTTAGAAAAAAGATTTATATTTTTTAGACTTTTATATTTTTTATTATGAATTAAATAATTTTTACACTAATTAAATGTTTAAAAATACTAAAACTAATGAGAAAAATCTGAAACTTTTTTATAAAATACTTAATACTAATACACTTTTATAAAAAATACAAAAACTGAAAAAGCTAGTAAGAATAAGCTAGAAATAAGCTAAATAAGGCGTATAAGCTAAAATGGACAAAGTGTGGTTATATATTTGATTTTGCAAAATAAAACCAAGACAAGTCCCAAGGGCGCTTGGTATCCAGGTACACACTAACACTCTTCTAAGGGGGAGGTCTCAGGTTCGAGCCTGCCTACCCCCTTTTTGCAAAAACATTTTTTTTCTCGATTTTCTTTTTACAAACTTAATAAGCACAATAAAATGAGCACATTTTATAACTAGAACTTTTTATAAAATCTACTAATAAGCTAAGAATAAGCTGAATTTTCTTAACAGTTAACTAGAATTTTGAATAAGCACTAGATTTTAAGCCAATGGCTTAATAAGCTAATGAAATAAGCTAAGTTAACTGAGAAGAAACTAAATAGCTTATAATAAGCTAATATCACAACTGAAAAAAGCAATAATAATAAGGAATAAGCACTTCAAAATCCAAATAAGCATGAGCTATGACTGATTGCACATGACACTCATTTGGTTTACTAAGCACTTATAGGCTACTTTTAAGCACTAAGATAAGCTAGAAAATGGAAATAAATGCTTGGATAAGCTAGATGACCAGCTCAGCTTTTCAAAAAGCTAAAACACTCACAGTTTTGTCCACTATAGAGCTTATGAGAAGCTTATGAAATAACTGATAATTACTGAGTAAATAATGTACTAGTTAATTGGACAAAACAAAAAGCTTATTGCAGGCTTATCAAATAAGCTGCAAGTTGGAATTTTAAGCTTGTAACTTTAAGTTAGCTAGGTTGGCTTTCTAAAAAACTAAAGTACATAAGCTAAAGCTCTGTGAAACTTGGTAACTAACTGTGTGCACAGGGGAGGTTTTAGAAAAAGGTCTTAAAGTAAGCTAGAGAATAAACTATCTATAAGTTAATTTTATGAAAGCTAGTATTTTTATATTTTTGTTTAGCAGCTAAATATTAATTTCCCAAAAGGGCATAAGCTAAATCCTAATATCTAATCCTATATAAAATTATTCATTTTATTCAAAAACGACTTAATGGAAATTTGACTTTTTTATAACACATGCAGTTTGACTAATATGAAATTAGGATTGATTTTACTAACTACTTATGTTATATTAAGCTGAAATAAGATTAAATTAAGTTAGAGTCCTAAGTTTTAAGCTAATATGTAGAATTAAGCAATCCAATTTCTAACAGTTAACTCTTGATATAAGATTAGAAGCTATGTTGACTTTTTATAAAACAAGGACTAGTTTTTAATGTTTACTTGAGCTAGTAAATGCTATTATGACTTAGAACAACAACAATTAACAATTCAAATACCTTCTAACTCAGTTTAACATACAGAACCAAACATCCCTTTTAGAGACTGTTAAGAAGCTTTATACACTACAACAAGTGTTTAATCCAAGTGACCTATTTATTAACTGATAATAACCATATTGAGACATGATTGAACTATAATTAACAAGGTTTGATTACTAATAATGGAACATGCAAATTTCAAAGAAAAAGGCTTACAAAATATGAGTTCATGCAAAAACAGGGAACTGAGGATCAAGAAAACTTCCTATAGCTTACCAATAAGCTCTAAACCATTAATCCATCCAAAATTAGCTCTGCATCATTCTTTATCTTCATTTTTCTTGCTTTTTTATTTTTCTACTAATTTATTGGTAATATTTGGTATTTTCTGAGTTTAGAATCTAAATTGGAATTTTAAGGTTTCTGACAGCTTATAAGCTTTATAAGAGCTTAATGTGAGCTTATAAGTACAAAACAACAACTACAATCATCATTCAACTATATTGAGATTTTTGATATTAAAAGTGCATAAACTGAATTTGTACTTGGAAATTAAAATTCACTACTTAAAAAGGTTTATATTACAATGAAATTACATAACAAAGTGCTTGGAAGCTTAAGCATAAACTGTAATTTTAAAAACAACTATTTCGACATGAATAAAACTAAATTACACTACTTAGTTCTTCTCTCTGCTTTTTTCTTGGTATTTATTGATCTCTTTTTGTCTCCTGTCGACCTCTGGTGAAATCCCACTTAAATCCAACCATTGAATCGATCCAAATCATCACAACTGCCATTTGGCATTTTTGGCGGGAAAAAGTCTTGAAGCAGGTAACAGCATTAAATGAGGTTATGGGCTGATATGTGAGGTGGAAAGGTTGATGGTGATGTGGTAGGCAAGAGCAGGAAAGGTGATAGTAGCAGGTGGCAGGGAAAGAGTGGACACAGGTGTAGGGAGGTAGGGGATGAACAGTACTGGCGGGGGTGTTTTATTTTAAACACTGGTTGGGTTGTGATATTGGGCCTGGGATAAGCTGGGTTGTGTTTAGGACTTGGATTTGGTTTTGGGCTTTAGTTTAATATAGGATCCGTTTGGTTTGGTAGTAATAACAAGCCCAAGGACCAAATATGTAATTCTGCCAATTTGAAGGACTAAACCTGCCATTATACCAAAGTTAATACAAGGGCCTAACTTGCCATTCATTAATAGTACAAGGACCATTAGTAAAAAAATCCCATTTTTTATAATTCCAAGGACCTTTTATGTCATTTTTGAAACTTAAGGGACCAAAGATGTAATTTTCCAAAAGTTTATCATAAGGACCAATTTTGTCATTTATGAATAGTACAAGGTTTATTTTTGATAAATTTCCATTTTTAAATTAACCAAGGACTATATTTGACATTTTCCAAACTTGAGGGACTAAAGTTGTCATTTTGTAAATTTTAAACTTTAAAGGGTTTATTTTGACAACTTTTGAATCTCATGGACCTTAAATGACATTTTGATTTATTTTGATTTACCAGGGACTAATTTTGACAACTTTTGTAACTTGGGGGACTAAAACTGCCAATTATGCAAACTTGATACGTTTTTCATCTGATTTTGGTATTTTTGCATTTAAAACACATAAAACACTTGTTTGTGATCTTTTCATCATTTTGATGCGTTTCTGAGTGTTTTCAGATGTTTTTGCAGTCTAGATAGTATAAAAATGATGAGTATTTAGACACTCATCAGTGTACTACTCAGCTCAGTGATGTGCTAAATCCTAAAACAAAACAAAAGAACACTCACAAACACGGATGACTTATGCACTTCGGTATCCTTTCGCTTTTAAAAATGAATTTGTCAATAGTGACATGATAAATAAATTTTTGTGGACCAAATCCACGTCATTGATATTTATACTGTGATCATTTAAAGATTTGTCACGCCAACTATATACGACATCTACATGCATGCCAAGTAACTAATCAATGTTAATCAAATGTAACCTATTACATGAAAGTATGATCCTCCTAGCACAAATATTTTTGCCTTTCTAGAACAATGAACCGTTGATGCGTGCACTATCAAAGCTAATATATGTCAACAGTCCAGATCTAGTCCTTTTTGTTGGCAAGGCATTGGTCGGTAATGATTCCGTTGATCAACTATTAAAGTTCAATCAGGTCTTGACGAAGTACCACCATTTCACATTATCATCATACATGTAGATTAAGTTTATACAGTTGGTTAACAACTTAATGTAATTTCTTACAGAAATTAGCTGACCTCTCACCATCACCGAGCCCTAGGTTGATCGATGGAATCTTGCTAACCAAGTTTGATACCATTGATGATAAGGTAAAATTCAAACATATCAGACATAATCTTTTACCTTATTTTTTTTCGAAAAATTGGTTAATGTGTTTGTCTAATATGGCGGTGTAGGTTGGAGCAGCACTTTCGATGGTTTACATATCTGGAGCGCCTGTGATGTTTCTTGGATGTGGACAGTCTTATACTGATCTGCAGAAGCCGAACGTCAAGTCTATTGTGAAGACTTTGCTTAAATGAGCTTGCATGAAGTCGTCCTGGGTCAGTTGTGTGTCCTGGATCCGCTTGACCGCTTTACTTTCGGTTTGTCTGTGTTAAATGTTGTTGGTACACATCTTTGTGATTCATACTCTATCCATGTCTTGTGATTCGACTTGTCATTGATGAAATCCAGTTTATTCTTAATAGCTTGATTTTACAACTGGGCCAGTGTAAATTCTCTTAATCGACTGTCATCTACGTGCTTGCTTTTTCTTATGCATCCTACTGCATTACTGTCATCGAAAATCTTGTATTTGTCGACTGGAAATATGCTTGAAGTTTTATGTAAAAGGGTAACTTGCATAAACACTGCATTTTCTATTCACACTTATTTGCATACATCTCTGTAAATTATAGACCTTCCGGAGCTACATAGTTCGTTGATACCCCTTAGCGAAGATGTCTCACGACTTTATTCGACAAACCAGCATAAGTGTCACACCTTAATCATTTGAACACATAAATGACGACATACGACTATTGCTGATAACTTTCTGCAAAAATGCATCTTCAGATGACGGTAAATAAATATAAAAAACAATCGAATTGTAGCTGGTTTGGTAAAAATTGAGATGGTTCTGTTAGGACTTGCAAATTGAGTCATGGACTAAAACTTTCTTTGTAAGTACAAACATGTTACTACTCACTCCGTCTCAAAATAACGCCCACTTTTGTTATCTTCTAAACATCTGATCTGACCTTGGATATTGGCAATTGATGGTTACTCTAAGCAGATATTACAAATTTCAAAATTAGATAGCAACAAATGTTAACAGTTTCGATGTAAGTATGTAACGGTAATAGTTTGACGAACCATTTGGACTGCAACGAGTTTGACCTCAAAATTTCAACTCTCTTTTGAAAAACTTATCAGAAAGTTTTAGAATGTTTCATGATATTATATGCACGTAGGTAAAAGTTAAACAAGATTTAACTTTTTTGTCAAATTATATGTGAAACCGAGATCCCTTGCTTATCCTTTGACATTTTGACCCCTCTTTCGAGCAACATGATGGGTCTTACCCCATCGAGGCTGCATCAGCTAGATGTTGCGTGTTTGATGAAATAATGCTATTCGTTTGAACCAAGTGATATTTTTCATTCTCGCATTGATCATTAGTATAGTTGGCAAAATGGGTAGGTCGTGCAGGTTAGGTTGTGGGTCAAAATGGGTCATGTTGACCCATAACTTTTTATGCTAATTTTTAAGCATGAGAAAAACCAACATGTTCTTTTGTTTGTTTGTTTCTATACCTGATGCACGTACATACATTTTCTAACATACAAATACAATCCATCAATATGGGAGTTATAATAGAATATACATATGTAGGTATACAGTTATAATAGAATGTAACCTATTACATGAAAGTATGATCCTCCTAGCACAAATATTTTCAAAAAGTTTCTTCTATCATAAGGGGGAGGATAAAATGAAGCTAAAAGCTAACATATCAATAAGTGTATGATGAGTGTCTAAATACTCATCATTTTTGTATAATCTAAACTGCAAAATCATCTGAAAACACTCAGAAACACATCAAAATGATCAAAATACCACAAATCAGTGTTTTATGTGTTTTAAATGCAAAAATATCAAAATCAGATGAAAAATGTATCAAGTTTGCAAAATTGGCAGTTTTAGTCCCCTAAGTTTTGAAAGTTGTCAAATCTAGTCCCTGGAATTCAAAAATGTGAAGTTTTGTCATTCAAGGTCCCTGAAGTATTCTAAGTTATCAAAAATGATCCTTGAATGATTCTTTGGTCAATTGGCAAGAAAGGTCCCTAAACTTTGGAAAATTGCAAAATTAGTCCTTGGACCTTTTAAAATGGATTTTATGCAAAAGTGGTCCTTGTATTATCAAAGTTTGTCAAGTTTGGTCCTTGAGAGAGCATTGGAAAAAGTTCAAGTTCAGTCCCTAAAGTTTGGTAGATTTGCAATTCTAGTCCTTGTATTCTATTAAACCAAACGGATCCTTATCATATATCAACCCAAGCCCAAAATCCAATCCCTTGGCCCAATCCATACCCGGCCCTTTGATATCACACTTTGGTCAACGCAAGTCAAACCAAGAGAAAAACGCGCCAAAAACCGGCCACTGTTCATCTCCTCTCACATATCACTGCCAAACCAGAAACCAGAGATAGTTTTCCATGATTTACTCAACCTCCCTTTACCTTGTTCCCTCCACCTCCTCTAAACAACAAACCCTTTAATTATTTCAACCCACCCTCATTAAAGCTCAAAACTGCTATGAAGAATTTTGGCGCCAAATATCCACTTGGACGGTTTTGATTCAATTAAGTGATTCAAGGGCTCAGATGAAGTGGGATTCAATCAGAAGCACATGGGGAGTCTGAAAAGTCTATAAAGATGAAGAGAGATGCAATGTATCAAGTATCTAGAGTAATTTTAAGTTTTCCTTAGTCGTTTTCTTTAATCCAAGTTTTATATTGTATGTTTTCAATTCCAAGTGTTTTGTTTAAGCTTATTAAGTATATTTGAATCCTTTTACAAGTATCAATTTCAGTGTTCAAGTTATAAATTCAGTTTTATGCAATTTTATGCTCAAAAATCTCATGTTATTTGAATGATGTTTTTAGTTGTTATTATGGACTAATTAAGCCACATAAGCTCCTATAAAGCTTCTTCAAGCTTTTAGAAACTCTAAAAACCAGTTTAGAATCAAAAATAGAAAATCACTAAAAATACCAATTAAATAGTTCAAAAATCAAAAATCCATTGGAAATGGTGTACACAGCTGGAGCAGGGTGAATTGTGGATGGCCTTGGGTTAGTGGCTTAGTGGTAAGCCTATAGGAGTGTTCTTGATTCCTTGTTCTCAGTTTTAAGCTTGGAAAGCTTTTGTAAGCATTTTCATTTATTTTTGCATATCACTGTGGTAGTTGTTTAATAGCTTAAATTTCTGTGTTTTCTTGTTCATTAGTCTTAGTTAAGTTTAATTGAGTGGTAAAATTAGTTTGTTGTTCCTTTAAATTTGTAGTTTGTGAAAATTTAGTTTTTACAGTCAAAACTGCATCATTATCATTTCTTAGTGTATTGTGGTAATTGTTGTTGTTTAAGGTTTAATTAGTTCTAATAAATGTTCTTATAAGGTCTGAAATCTAGTTCATGGTCTAAATTTGTGATTTGCTTTGTAAAACTTCAAAACAGTCAAGATAAGTAGTGTTTGGTTCTTGGTGTTTGAAGGTACTTTGGTCTTTAGCTTTGTTGGAATTCTGTTTAACTTGGTCTAAATAACTGATCTCAGTCACAAGAACAAGTGATCATAAGCAAAAAGTCAAAATATCTTTGGATCAATTATTGTACTCACCGTTGGATTTTACAAAAGACATGATCATTGTTTTGTGTTTATAACTTGTTAATCTTGCTCAATTCAGTCTTAACATACCTTAATACAACATATTCAGTGATTTAAATCAGCTTAAAGTTCACTGTGGTCAACTTTTTAGTTGTTCTCAAAAGTCAAAATTTTCATTAAGGTCGTTTTTGAATAAAAAATATAATTTCATTGTGGGTTTAATAATAAGTTTTAGTTTATAAGCTCTGGGGGTATTATAGTTTGGTTGCTAAACAAAAATACAAAAATGCTAGTTCTCTGTTTCTCAGCTTTTTAAGTGCTTATTTTGCTGCTTATTTTGGATACTTGCTCTGAAAAGTGCCCTGTGCACAGTTAATGGTTCCATTTTGAAAAGCTTGCATAGAGCTCTATAGTTGTCCTAATCTTGTGAACTTTGGTTCTTTGGGTAGCCAACCTAGCTATCTTGAGGTCCCAAGTTCATTTTTCCATTTTCTAGCTTGATAGATAGGGCTGCACCTAGCTTTTGTTTTGTCCCATAACTCAGTATCAACTGAGTCAGTTCAAGCTAAGCAGTGGTTTTGTACCATTTTCATGAGCTTGTCAAAAGCTCTACAGTTACTCTTAGCTTGTGATATTTAGCTTTTTGGAAAGCCAACCAAGTCAACTTGTCAAATCAGTCTTTGTTTTGAGCTTGTGAGCTTGTTTACTCAGCTTATTCTGCTCTTGAAAAAAACCTGCAGGCCTGTTTAGTTGAGTGGTAGAGTCAAAAGTGCTTATTGCTTATTTATAGCTATTAAGTGTGCTTATTTGTTCTTATTAGTTTCATTTGAGTATCTGTATCTTGTTCATAGCTTATTATACCCTTGGCTTTAGCTTGTGAGTCTATTTGAGCTTAAAACACCCAAATAAGCTCATAAGTCAAAACTGTTGGGATTTTAAGCCCTCAAAACTGCTTATTGGTGACTTGTAAAATTTTTGTCTTTGTTAAAGTTTCATATAATCAGTAGTAAAGTATCTTTCAAAAAGAAAATCCAGAAAAAGATCAATTTAAAATCAGTGATAGTGTTTATTTAATATTTCTTAGCTTTTTGATTTTTCTTTTAAGCTTATTAATAAGCAAATCTTGTTTTTCTATTTTTCTTAGTTTTCTGTCATCATATAGTATTTTTAGAAAAAGTTTCATATTTTTCTCTATCTTTTTAGTATTTATTATAATTTTAATTAGTTAAAAATAGTAATTAATTAGTAATAAATAATTAAAAAGTATAAAAAATATATTTTCTGTTTTAAAATTAGTTTTATCATATTTTAGATTTTTCAAAGTTAAAATTTTATTTTTCCAAGTTTATTTTATATTTTCTAGTATTTAAGTGTATTTTAAATAATAATTAATTAGTAATAATTATATAAAAAGTGTGAAAAATATATTTTTAGTTTTAAAATTAGTTTTATAGTATTTTAGATTTTTTAGAATCATAAGTTTATTTTTCTAGCCTTATTTCCTATTTTCTTTTATTTTAGAGTATTTATTAAATAGTTAAAATAGTTTTTAATTAATAATAATTAATTAAATAGTGTTAAAAATAATTTTCTTTTTCTAATAATTTTCTTTTACTTTTAGGATTCCAAAAATGTTATTTTCATATTTTTAGACCTTTTATTTCCTAGCTTTCACTTTTTATTTTGAACGTATACGTAGTTTTTAAACTTACGTTTACGTTTCTTTCATCTGATTGTTGTGCTTTCCAGTTCTGTATCCTATTCCTTCCCAATCAATCAGTAGTGTAATATTTCTAATCAAAACCTTTAAAGATCACTATCCTTAGTGATCACTCCATCATCTGAATCAGTTTTATACACCATTGAGTCTCCGTGGGACTAAACGACCCGGGAATTCATTCTATTCTCCAGGACTTCATTGCATTTGTGCTTAATCTGTTTTAAGTCTGTTACGGTTAGCCATTCACAAGTGGCTAGCTTGTGTGATTAGACTTGACTGGTTCAGCACAGATCAGTGTACCAAAGATCAATTTCATAGTATACTACAGATCCACATAAAAGGGTTAAAACTTACCCTATTCCGCCTTGATCAGTTAAATTCAAATCAAAACTCCTTATATGACCTTATTATCTAGTAACAAACACAATAAAGAGTGGACAAAGATTAAACTTGTCAAACCTGGCTCTAATGCTGATTCAAATATTCTGCAAAACTAAGTGATATAATAACACACATTCAAAATAAAAATCAAAAACATCATTTGAAATTGAAATGGACAATAAAAAACCATCATTATTAATGGTTAAAAAAACAATAAAATTGAGTAACTGAATTTACCCAGCCAAACTGTGATCATCTATATTGTGGCGATTGTTTTGATGTGGATGGAGGCGATGGATTGTTTGCTGTGATAAACATGGTATAGATACAATAAATCACGATTTGAATTAGGGATTGTGTTTTGTTATTAGGGGAGTTTGAATTTGGAAATGTCGATTGTGTAGGGGAGGTGGTTTTAAATTTGATAATGCCAAGATATTTGGTGATTTAATTTAGGTTGAATTAGGAAACTCATAATGGTTTGAGAAGCTGGTAATGGTTTTGTTAGTATATCAAATTAGGTTTGCAATGGTATATAACAGATGGTTGCTTGGTCTAATGGTTGAGTGACTTCTTTGTGAAAGACACAACTAGGGTTCGATCCCTGCCAATTACTATTATTTTTACATATCGTTAGGAAATAGTGCCAAGTCATCATTTCCATGTCATCATTTCCATGTAAGCATTAATGATGTGTCATAGTTAGTCTCATATATACGAGGCTACCCTCAACCCGTGCGATGCATGGTCTAGTGGTTGAGGGGTGATGTTTTTATCCGTAATGTTGTATATGATGGTATTTAGATACCTATTAGAGAAGTTGCATTGTATTTATTATTTAGATGGCTAATAATGTTATTATTACTTTAGTTTATATTATTTTAGTGGAATCTATATTTAGATGCATAATAATATTACAAATTTATAGCAAAAGACAAATATTTCTATAATAAGCAATTTATGATGTCTGAATTTTAAGCCTTGCTATTTAGGGAATTGTACTAAATACATTATAAGGTAGTATAAATATCTAACACGTACATTTGAAATTTCAACATATGTACGATCATCACAAACATTTAACAATTTCCGCTAATCAAGCTATATATACATTTTACGTGTGAAAAAATAATAAAAGCCAATTACTGCTCCTTTCGGTACGTATGTAAAGTTGATTACTTGATTCAATCTTGGTAATTTATTCAGTACACAAAAGATAAGATATGCTTATCTCTAAACTATAATGAGAAAGCTAGTTAATTAAACTATACTTAGATAACCCATATCAATAACTTAAGCCATGCATGATACATTTGAGAAGATGAAACTACTATATATTTATGTGTCATTAACAACCTTGCATCATAATCTTCATAGGTTACATTTAGCTTTTTTTTTTGACCATTCTATTCAGGCCCTTCTTGCCAACAAATGAGAATTAATTGAATACAAAGATATGATCAAATAATCTGCTAAGCATCGGGAATCCAAATGAAATAATTGAAGCCTGAGGACTATCATCATCAATGGTGGACAATAGCAGGGAGAGACGATCACTGAGGTCATCGACCTCTTTGTGCAAGCTACTAACGTAGTTCCAAGTCTATTGTAATACTTTTGAAGCTGATGCCTACACCAAAACAATACATACCTGTAACAAAACCATCCCATAAGTTCACTTAAAAATTAAAGGTTATTGGTAATTTCTTGGTTATTCATGAATCGAAGTTAATGAGCCATGCACAATGATATATAGAAAATAACCCCTGTTTCACAAATCACATTACAACACAAAAGATTAAATATCCAAATGGTTCAAAAGTTTCATTCCTCTACCTAATCACTCAAATGGATCATACTTCGTTTTCCTTGACAACTGGTCGATCATCTTATGTACGTTATAATATGCATGAAGAACAACTTAAATGTTTTGATGAGAAGGTTACAATTCACTTATGGCAACACAATAAGCAAAAAGTAAGTTGCAGTATTACCATGGTAAACTCTACATTTTAACCCACCAAAAATAAATATGAAATCATGATAAAAACACAATTCATCACTGAACTACTATTATACATACTATATAGTAGTTAGAGTAATATATTTCAGGAGAAAGTAAACGGCATGCAGATACTTAATTGAATCAAGGACCATTTATTTGACTAATCAAACGAATGTTCTTTCATGTTGATACTCCCAAGTCAGCACTTTGGTTGCAGTATAATCCCAGAAAACTTGCTGCACGATAATAGGCGACATTGCTTTGTATGAGAGTGATATTTATAATCTCTTAGTTAGTGTGTTTGTCACATGATACATTTATTTCATTGACTTATCAATAAATAGGGAGATTATTTGTATGCCTGAAACTCTTGCAAGTGGACATATTCGTCTTCCTCTTTAAGACTCCACATTAAAATAGATGTTAGATGAATGGTTGCTCGTTTGTATTCCAGTAACCGCAGCCTTTTGGATGATTTCGATTGTAATTGATAATTGATATAGGTTTTATGTGGCTTGAGTTGTAGTTATTTGGGTATGCATAGACATGTATGTACCGTACTTTTGGTTGTGCACAACCCCCCTTGCACATTAAATTAAGGGGGATAAACTTTAAGTATTATAGATGTATAGATATATATCATGTGTCAATGTCTCTAATATCTGTCTAATCTCCAACGTCGAATGGGAAACTCCAGAGGAACCTTTTTATAATGGGAAGAGTAAATTGCAAAAATCGTCCTCGTGGTTTAGCCAAATTGCAGATTTCGTCCGTACTGTTCATTAAGTGCAAAAACAGTCCTTATTTGACACTGTTTCGTCCAGTTTTGGTCCTCCGAAACTAATACCGTTAGTTTGTGCTCGTTAATGAACAGTACGGACGAAATCTGCAATTTGGCTAAACCACGAGGACGATTTTTGCAATTTACTCACAAAAATGAAAAAAAGTTACTTGACGATAAAAATTATTCAAAAAAAAATCGAACAAAAACGGATAAAGACGTTATTTTTTTCCCGTTTTCATTTTTTTTCCATTTTCATCCGATTTTATCTGTTTTCATCCATTTTTGTTTGTTTTCTTTTACTTTTTATCAGTTTTTCTTACGATTTTGTTTGTTTTTATCCGTTTTGGTTTGTTTTGTCCATTTTTCTTACGACTGTTTATTTATATAAATGGGAAAGAAATTACGTTTTTGTTCGATTTTTTATATAATAATTTTTTATATAAACAGATAAAATCGGATGAAAATGGACAAAAATGAAAACGGGAAAAAAATTACGTTTTTGTCCGTTTTTATCCGTTTGGCTTAGTAGTTTGATTAGATTGTACATTGTGGTTAAATTGTTGTATATTTTAGTGAAGGGGTAAATTAAATAGTGTATTAATTGTATGTCTTGAATAGTGTTTTTTAGTTGTATTTGTGCTTCAAATAGTTTGTACATTGTGTTTTATAAATTATATTTTTTATCAAATGGGTGTTTTAAATACGACATTAATTACAAATGTTGACCAATCAATATGTGTAGGTGTTTATGCATAAAGTAATTATACATATAGCTTAAGTAGTTGTATTTGCTTAAAATCTATATATGGAAATCTTAAAAAATTAGAAGAGAGAGAGAGTCATCCCTCCATTATAAGTAATATAGACTAGCCGAGTACCCGAGAGAGAGAGTCATCCCTCCGCGGCGACATAGTTGCAATGACATACTCGTCTTTAATGACATAGTTGCATATAGATGTTCGGTGTTGTAAAAATTGGCATAGTCTAAAAAATCGGCTAAATCGAGGCTAAATCGAACAAAAAATGACTAAATCCGCCAACTCGGTTAATGCGGGTCAACTTTTTCCAAAAATTAAAATTGAGATTTTTATTTGAGTAAATTGCAAAAATCGTCCTCGTGGTTTAGCCAAATTGCAGACTTCGTCCGTACTGTTCATTAACGAGCACAAACTAACGGTGTTAGTTTCGGGGGACCAAAACTGGACGAAACAGTGTCAAATAAGGACTGTTTTTGCACTTAATGAACAGTACGGACGAAATCTGCAATTTGGTTAAACCACGAGGACGATTTTTGCAATTTACTCTAATGGGAACTAGTGAGTTTCTAGCTGTGGGCCTGTGGTTAAGCAGAATTCTATAACTATAGATGAAACTTAGGTAAATTTATTGAGAAGATCGAGTGTTATATCTAAAATTTAGAAAAATCAAAATTGTATTTCCTTTAATCAAGTATAAATAAAACTTTAAAGTTTTGGGAAGGCCGTAGCCTTACCCGGTCTCCATTAAGGTTCGTCAATGCTAGTAGCCCACTTGCACCAAAATTTGAGTGATATTTTTTGTGACGGAAGTTAATATTATAATGTATTTATTTGTTCTTTGTAATATTAGCTTTTGGCTTTAATGTCAACTAAAAGTTATATACGCCTAATGAAAATATTGTCCTTAGATAAATTAAAAGGAGATTAGAAGATACTATTCAGTATAATGAGTGACAATTTGCCGCAACCAGGTCATCGACTGCTCCAATACATAGCACAAACCGAATGGTTATACAATGACATGAGCAAAATCAGGATTTTAAGTTAAGAGAGACCGAATTTAACGTAAAAATAATAGCAACATATATCACATCAAAAGTAACTTTTTTTCTTAACTCATCGTAACCTAACACCATAATAATCACAAGTAAATAAGCTAATTAGAAAAGAATATTTTGATAGGTAAAGTATTTTAGTGTTATATCATATTGGTTAAGTAATCAGTTTTTTAATTTTTAACAAAATATTGTTATGAATAAGAGATGTTAGGTGCAAACACTATTAGAAAAATAACTACTGCGCTTAATAATTATTTAACAAAGTGAGCTGATTACGGGTGACTCACCACTTACCGTTCATCCTATTAGTTTCAGCTCGTGTATTATGGTAACGCAAAAATAATAAGTTAATCTCATCTATTGTAATTATCAAGGTTGCAAAAATAGCTAAGCGGTAGCTGGGAGGTCGGGTACCGACTAGCGATTAATCGGTTAGGCAGGGATTAATCGGATTTGACTTTTTTATATATAAAATTATAAAAATTTGAAACTATATGCCCGATTTGGCTGATCTAGCCAAAGTTTTTTCGATTTGGCCGATTTATGCTTGATTTGACCGATTTCAATCCGTAACTGAGTTGGCCGATTTATCCGATTTTTGTCTGGTTAATGCCCGATTTGACCGATTTTTATCCGATTAATCGGTATGTTAACTGATTTTTGACCAAAACGATTAATAAGACCGATTAGTGAAAATCAGAGCGGTTAATCTCCACCTAACGATTAATCGGCCGCCTAAACTGAATTTTGCAACTGGTGATTATTATTGTTATCATTAAATGATACTCACCTACTTTTATCAACAATAATTCCATATAAGAATTGTAATCTTTAAATGATTTAATAAGATGATAAACAAAATAGGTAATGAATGGTTATGGGACTTTCTACTTTAGAGTACTTTTTATATTAAAAAGCAGTGTTGCAAAAATCGGCCGAATCGGCCGATTAATTGGTAATCGGTCATATACCTTGTAGAATTTTGAAAATCGGTCAAAAAATCGGCCAGGTAAAAAAATCGGCCAAAAATCGGTCAAAAATCGGCCGAATCGTTCAAAAATCGGCGTAATCGGTCAAAAATCAGTCGAATCAGTCAACTTAAAAAAATCGTAATTTCACTTATGACGCACAATAGGGATCGTTTATTTCACTTATAACGCACAATGTGCCTCATAATCTGAATTGGAGCCTTTTATTGAGGTTTGGAAACATAGTAGGCTTGGAATCAGTTAAGATCTTTAGTTTGGTCTTCAGAAATACCCAAAACTTGCAGGAAATGCCAATCCGATTAATCACCGATTAATCCCTCCTTGACCGATTACTCGCTGCAAGATGGTCGACCGCCCGACTACCAATTCGCGATTTTTGCAACATTGTTAAAAAGAATGTTTATGACAATGAAGTTGCTTCTACAGACAAGATACTTGATATCAAACTAAACAAAAAGAAGTTTGCTTAATAAGTTATGAGGGGTCAAATTCAATTCTTTATGTGACATGATTCTAGCATGTTAAGTTTGAGCATGGTTGTCTTATATAAGAAGACCAAAATTAAATGTATAATTTTTAGATATTAGACAACCGAATTAGTGTATAATAAGACCAAAATTAAATTATTGATGCCAAAATAATGTTTGTCACGTTAAAGGTTTTAGATGCGATAACGGATACGGTAAGAAAAAAATGACATTTCGTGATTTTGAGATTAAATCAAATTAGTAACTTATACTCACTAAATTGCAACAAGATTTACTTGTGTTCTTAGATGTTGACCGAAATGCACCAATACTTTGTTGTTGTGAGATAGCACTATTTCCGGTCTCGTTTGTAATGGGAAATAGTGATGGAAAGGTGTAATGTGAACGTCCCCCGCCACCATCATGTATGTATTGCATGATGAATCTTTCTTTATTTGTACCTTGTTAGTAAAAAAATTGTTTGTCAGATCAAAATGACTGATCTTGGTTGTTAATCCGATTTTACTCTGGGTTCGATAAACTTGAGTTGTAGCTGATAATCAAGTATGAACGACAATTTTGAGAATCTTAGAGTATAAAGTGTGGGCGTCTCATAGAAAGGTGCTATCACCATACCGGACTGGCACTTGGCTAGGTGCCATCATCACCACCCAATGATGTTAATTAGTTTTGCCATTATTTTTATTTTAACCTAATTTTTAGAATTCGAGCTTTTGCATAACCGTTGTGTTTTAGTCTAATTAATCTTGCTAATTGTTTAATATAATTGTCGTTAGGAAAAAAAAAACCTTTTAAACATGCTTTTAACACTATCAATTTACATACGCTTCGTTATTCTATCTCTACTTCCAATCGTACTTCACCAAAATGAATAACGATAGACTCGATCATTAACATGCTTGAGATTTCTGTCAATACAAATTCATGCATCAACGTCGCAATCCCCAAAGCCAACACCCTCAATTTGGCAATTCATACAATCTTCGAACGATGAAACAAGAACATTTCGACCAACTCCAACAGTCCAACACCTTCATGTTTCAAACCTACAATCAAATGACACCACCAAAATCAAGCCTCTCACAACTACTACTTTCACAACCAACAGAAGAAACACAAATAAGTCGTGAGTCATCTTTCTCACGTAGAAAAGGAAAGAAACCAGCCAATCCCAGGAAACCACAACCACCCTTACACAAACGACTCCCTCAAAAGAGCTAATGTTGGGTAAAAAATTTATGAGGAACCGACTAAATGACCAGGAGGCATCTACATTTTGGAAAAAGATTCTCACGGGGTACAACAAAGACGCTCCATTTCACCATGCCAATGATTTGAAAGTGGACAACATTGCATTGAATCTTAATTGCAATTAGTTCAACACCATTTATAAACGTGTAAATTATCAAGATCAAAGTTAAGTTGATATACACAATATATTGACATCTTGATGACGAAAAAAACATTCACCCAATAGTTAGCATGGACTTTCTTGAAAAAGAAAAGAAAATGGTTGGGTCTCGACCCCGTTGTCTCCAGAAGAAGAAACAAATCACAACAAAGATGATGAATAAGTGAATGAGTTAATGATCCGGTAACACGTCCCTCCGCTAAACTCGTAAAACTTTAGGGGAAATGATCAAAGAATTATTATGACTAAAGCGGGAGAAGAAAATGAAATTGATTAATGTCCAAAATACGAATTAAATTAAGTTAATGAAGTTGGAAAAATTAAAGTTTCTTGCCACTGGCATCGGATGTCAAAAGGGAATGCAACTTTGATCATGGTTAAGTTGGTAACCAAACAAGATATCCGAGAATAATTTGGACGTTAATGTGGTATTTATTTATTTTGCTTTTGTTTTATGTAATGTTCTTTGTTTTGTTTTAATTAATGAAAAATGTTGGTGATTTAAATGTCATAAAGCTATTTTGAGTAATTGTGATTTTTTAGAGACTAACATGGTTCATATCATACTCAGTTGTGAGTTAGGGAATTGTGAAGTGCACACTCGTTTGAGCTGATATGTTTCCACCACGACAAAAACGTAAAGGTAAGGGGTCTAGGGGGATGCGACCCTTGTAGGGTCAAGGGGTAGCGCCTCTTGCGAGGTTAAGGGGCAGCGCCCCTTGTTGGGGTTCCGCTCCCAAGTTAGCGGCGAGGGTCGAAGGGAACAACCCCTCGCTGGAGTCTGGGAGGAGCGTCCTGAGTAGGGATGAGCAAACGACCCGACCGGACCGACCGACGGACCGGACCGACCGACGGACCGACCGAGACCGGACCGGACCGACCATATTTGGTCCGGTCCTCAGTCTAGGCTTTTGGGCTAATTCGGTCCTCGGTCCGGATCAAAAACCGACTATTTTGGCCTTGTTGGACCGGACCGACCGACGGACCGACCGAGACCGGACCGGACCGACCACATTCGGTCCGGTCCTCGGTCTAGGGTTTTTGGCTAATTCGGTCCTCGGTCTTGGAGGTCCGGTCCGGTCCGGTCCGCAACCAATGCTCAACCCTAGTCCTGAGTAAGGTTCGGGGCGGCACCTCAACTCACACGGTATATTTGGTGCTCCAAATTAGTTACCAACCATTGCGTCTGTTGAGACCCAACTGTCTTTTACCACCTTTTGTTATTAGTATAAGTTTTTGGTGTCATTTTACAGGAAAAAAAAAAAAAAAAAAAAACGCGATAGAGATTTCGTGTCTAGAAACAGATTTGATTGTCTTATTTCTATATAGATTTCGTGTAACCTTGACCACAAGGGTCAAAATAATGTATCTGAAAATTAGATTATATACGATTCCGTCATACTATTATCATCATACTCACCTCGGTTTATAACAAAAAATATGCTGGTTTAAGAGAAGTGGATAATAAACTAAAACTCTGAGGCTTAGAATATCATGGCACAATGTTATGAGATCAAGGTTATAAATAGCGCGAGGCGCGGTGTGGCGGCATGACCAAGCCTCATGCCTTAACAGCGAAGACAAAGCTTTTGCGTTTACAAGACGTAATAACATAAGGCGACACAAAATATAAAAATATTTATATATATTTATATATATTTATATTATATTTCATATATATTGAGTTTTAAAAAAAGTGTCATAAGACGACATAACATGTGATGTGGCGGCATAACATGCCTCACATTTTTGTGAAGCTTTTGCGCTCTTTTTAAAACCATGTATGAGAGTCCCATGGCTTCATGCTACGTGAAATAATGTTTTTTTTTTTTTTTTTTTTTTTTTTTTTAGTGTTATATGACATGTTATATAATAGTAGCCGAGTAATATCATTTTTTATTGTAGGTTGAGCCAGTATATTTGATGTTCTCAACCATAAAATAGACACATTTATAATCATTCTTAGAAAAATAACTTTATGTTATGATTGCTTCTAAACTTGGAATTCTATCATTTATAAAGGGAATTTAGAAAATCTTCAAGTTGCAAAGAACAAGATCATAACCCAATATTACAAAAGTCATTGATCGATCAGCTCACGTAAACAAAAGAGTATCCTAATCAATGACTACAACCGCTTAAACATACAAATCAAGCTGAATTTATATAATAAATCGTGGAGGTTGTGTTTTGAGCACAAATTGTACGTTTTAGACTTTTGGATAATGAGAATAGATAATTGATTGCAACAAATCAATGGTGCAAGAATTTTGTTGTGGTGAAAATTAATTAATATTCTTGATATTTTGCAGATCAGATAATTAAACTAATTAAGAAGATTATTGCTATATGTTATTAAACTCAATGATACCCGCTATAGCGACGCCGGTGTATATTTACTAGTTTTATACCTTTATACACGTACAGGAATTTGGGTTTAATTTTTGTTAGATTAGTTTGGTTTAATAAGGAACATAAATAAGATTATATGAGAAAAGTACGAAACTATATAGATAAATGTATTGAGTGCATTTGTTATATTAGTTTTAGGTTAGAAAATATTTTCATTTAAATTAATGTATCATATTATAATAACATTTACTATGTAACTTTGTGTAACTTCTAATTATAATGATGGCTTTCCAATAAATTGTTAAATCATTTATTTATTTTGCATTTATAAATTGTCATCAATTTCAAGTTAAATAGCAACAACTTGAGTCATTCATTTAGTTCTATTACACTAACAAAAATTTCTTTTTATTTAAATATCGCGTACCATCTATTATTGAATCAACCCATTTTCTATAATGCAAATCGACATATGGTTATTAGAAAAAGATATTGTAAAAAAAAAGAATCAGATGTTTGTACAAAATGGTGTTAAAACTGCTTTTGATTTACTCAAATTTTCAAGTTCATCATGTTCCATCGAGATGGACAATATTGCCTTGGTGGACAAGATTGCCCTTTTAATTTGTCTAATCCCATAAGGTGTATATATACGAGGTGGAGAGCCCGCGCGTTGCCGCGGTGTGTTTTCTTAAAGACGGGTGCAGATATAATATGTTTAAAGTAAATGTACAATCTGTGCTTTTCTTTTGTATATCAGTTTAACATTCATGGGGTCTTGTTTGTATTTGTAAACCACGATCATGAAAGCAAAGTTTCAGACAATCACATTTCACCAGCATCAACATAAAAACTAAAGTCTTGTCTGTAACAGCATCATTCAGTGGAAGTGGTACCCGAGAAAACCTCAGTAACAGTTCCAACATAAAAAACAAATGCTCGCGTGTAATAGCAACATAAAAACAAAAGCCACACTAACGGAAGAGTTAATTTGCAGAAAAATTCATGATAGCCCAATGGAAGTGGTACCTGAAAAACACCATGGCTGCAACCATATGGTCACCCCGCCAAGGTATGTTTTTCAGCAAACTTCAGTTACCAAGACAAACAAAAACTATCAAATATTATGGTTCCTTAGCCTTACAACAGTTTTATTGAAGGGCATTTAAGCATAGAGAAATCACCAACATACATCATTCATGACTAACCGCTAGTTTTTTTCCCCTTCCCTTTTGACCAATCTTTGGCAAATGGTTTCATACCTTTCTCTTCACAAAAATGAGCATTGGGAAGGCCAAGAACCTTGACCCTGGCATTAAAAGCCTCTTTGGCAATCTGTCTTGGAGTTTTATCCATGATATCATCAGTTTTTTGGGCAAGCTGTTTTGGAGCTTTAATCCTCCTAACATCTTTTTTTTAGAGCCTGAGCCATAGTAATCAATTGGAAGGTAGTCTTCCCATGGCATAGGAAGTTCAGGACCTTCTGAGCCTAGTTCACTGCTTGAAATGCAAATGATTTCTTCACATAAAAATAAAAACAAAAAGTCAGTGTATGTGCTTATGGTGTGCCCTTCTGATATAAAGATAGAAATGAAAAAGAGAAACCTTTTTTCTTGTTGGAATTCATGGTGTGGTTTGTTTCAGATTATTGTTTGTTGAAAGAATGTTTGGTGGAGAGGCTTTTTATAGATGAAATTTCAGATGAGTGTTTGGTTTATGAATGTAATATGTGAAGACAATGTCCAGCCATGAAGAAAAAAATAGTGAATTAAAGCGGTCAATGTATACAGTCTTGATGTGATTAAAGCAGACAGTATACAGGCTTCAGTTGAGTGTTTTTGTATGATCAAATTTCAGTAATGGAATATGTACAGATGTGCAGTGCATGCTTGAAGAAAAAAATAGCGAATCAAAGATTCTCATTTCATCAAAAGAAGCAGTCAATGTACTATGCAGTGAAAAAAAGAGTGAATACAAATTGTGCAGTGCAGGCTTGAGAGCAATCAATGTGGCATGACAGATTATGAATTGCATATTGCATGCACATATTCTCAAGCACATAGTTACCACATATGAATGGTGGTCACACAAAACATTTTGCAACAACAAATAATGGAGTAAATTTTACCTGCGAACACTTTGGTACAAACAATAGAGCCGGTAGGTTGTTGCATCACCGCCTCCAACCTTACATGGGCTGTATGTATAAAAGTGACTTTCGGACTGAAGTGAGAGCGATATTCTTGAACCTGTGAGAAATATAGTGATTAGATCGAATCACAATTAGAATGACCATACAGTTTTATCCCTACAACTATCATGATTACCTCAATTGCAACCTAAGCGACGCAGGCCTCTCCTAGATGATCTGCGATTCCAGTACACACCTCAGAAGCTGCCTGAAGTTGACCAAAAAGCAAACCAAAATCTGAACACAAATTTAGAACCCCAAATTAGATTTTCCAACCATAATGCTATTACCGATAGGCCAAAAATATAAGAGTAAGACCAATATTAAAACGGGCGGACAATCTTGTAATCACCGGGTGTATTTGTTGTAGTTGCAAACTGCATTATCAGCTATTTTCCTATCTTTTTGGGCTTCCTTCTCTCGCTCATTTCAACTTTCATATTCATGCTAATCAGTTAGCAAATGATGTTGACAAACTGGGAAAGAATTATGCTGATCCTGCCACACAAGCACCACTATTCTCAGACATTGGATTTAATTAAATGTCGTCTAAAAATGAAATATTAAGAAGTATGTAAAACAGAACACACCTTGTTCCTGATGGAGTAGAACATAGGTTGTTCCTCATGGCATACAAAGATTATAAGTATATCCAACAAAACATTTATTGAAATCCATAACTTTTAACCGATAAAATCTTAAATAAGCAATTCGACTGTTTAAAAAATACTCATTATAAACAATTATTAAGCTAACGGATAAGCAAGCAACAATTAAACAAAAAAATGGCCATTAAGTGAATGTGGGTAAAAAATGGAACAAATAGAGCTTTACAGTTTCGTTACTGTAAAAGAGGCTTCTAAATAAGAGCATTTGATGACCCGAAAGAATATAATGACGCATATCAAGTAACCCACTGTAGACTGTTTGTTCAGCTGCAATCCAGGTTTGTTGATTGAATGGCATGCCAGATCTAGGATGATCTGTAAATTGCACAAATGATCCCAGGTTTGACGTGCCATTCAACCAACAAAGCTGGATTGTAAGTAAACAAATGATCTGCACTGGTTCGACTCGCGTGCATTTAAGATATATTGTGTTGGTTCTCTATCTACAATGGTTAAATTCTGCAACTATCATGTTTCTAGTTTTTTTTTTTTTTTTTTTTTTTTTTTTTTTTTTTTTTTTTTTTTTCTGGTTTCATATTTTTACATATATATTTTTTTTATCTGGTTTCATGTATCTTTTTTCTTCATAAGAGCAGGTTCTTTTTTTAAGGGAGTGCATTTGAAAAAAAAGGCAAAGTATGTGAAAGGTTGTCTAATTAATGATTGTTTATGGGGAAGGAAACCCATCATTACTTTCTATTGCATTTGGTGGCTCTAGGGTGGCAGTCAAATCAAATGCCTCATAAGTCATAAGTCATGTACTATCACACTATAGCATCTATAAATTAACCAAAATCTGCTCTTTAAAACACACGCATAGCAAAGAAGATCTATTTTTTTTTAAACAGAAAAAAAGATGAAAACAACAATGCCTTTCTGTGAAGAGCTTGCTGCTGCTAGTTCTAGTCTTGTTAGGGATATGATGGTTGTTCGATTTCAGAGGGAGGTGACTGTGATTATGGTGGATGAAGGAGAATTAATGAAAAAAGCCCAAGACATTAGGTCTCGTGTGGCTGAGAGGGACTATGTCATTCGAGAGTTGGAGATTTTGTACCCTTCTGATTCTTGTGTGCAGAGTATTTCAGAGTTGACCAAGTTGCAAACTAAATATTTGAGCGAAGCCTCAGTGCTGTTGGTGAATGTTATGAAGAAGCAGAAGCGAGCACAGGAGCTTCGGTCATTCATTGAGAAGCTGAAGGGGATGGTGTATTGATATGGTTTATTATGGTGTTTCTGAAATCTATTTTGGGTATAAGCAATGTTGCCAATGGGTAAGGTTGTTGGGATATGTTTTCTAAGACTTGTTAATGTTTATGTTTTTGGATCTTTGAACATGTTTTTTTTTTTTTTTTTTTTTTTTTTTTTTTTTTTTTTTTTTTTTTTTAAGTAATTAATGAATTTAAGTTTTATGGTGCCATATTAATTTTGTTGGAACATACCTGTTTTTGATATATATTGTAGCTTGTTGTCTTGCTATGATGGCGTTGCAGGTATGCAGTGTTTAATTGATCTTGGGAGCCTTTGGTTTGTTCCATAAGTAGTTCTCCACTGGCAGTGCAATGCGCAACCTGTTACAATAAGTTTATTGTTACTATGTAAGGATTAAAATTAAATCTTAAAGGTTTCAGAATCATGATAACTGAAATTCTAGTTTAAATGTAAAGGACGATTCAAATGGGAACTTCGAACTTTAATGTAACAACAAAGAATGAGATAATCAGTTTTAGAGAGGCAGCTACTTAAATATGTTAAATGTAAGTCTTTGCTGTTGTAGATTGATGATCAGGTATATACAGCAAAAAAAAAAAAAAAAAAAAAAAAAAAAATCCTTGCATTAGTAGCTGATGGTAGACAAAAAAGAAAGTATCATACATAGTTGTATAACCATTTGAAATTTCTAAAGTAATTCTAGGACAATTGTGAGTCATATTATCGGCGATTTTTGTTGACACTGCCTATTTTATGTTGGTAAAGTGTAGGTGCATGGACATGCTTTAGAAGTGCATATATTTATTGTGCAACACTATCATCATAAGTAAATGTGCGTAGGTTACATTTTTTGAGTAATCTTTCCATCTGGTGGAAAGCTTAGTATATAGTTGAACATAAAAAATAGATAAAAGTTATACCATTTGAGAGAGAATCTGCTGCATATCTTTTCCATTGTCTTCAACCACCAAAGCAGAAAAATCCTGTAATGACACACGTATGACTGCTTGAATGAGTGCAACAGTAGTAAGAAACAAAAAATGAGCATATGTAATAATACATGGAAACACAGTGCAGTGTTTGTAGTGAACTAAAAGGACATATGCAAATAGTAAAAAACTTGGCTTTTAGTTTTGAATGATAAGGTCAGATATTGCATAAGTAAAATGCATGTATTGACAGCAGCACATGCGACCAAAACTGTTTTCATTTGTGGAGGAGGAGTTGATGTAAAAAAAATAGTATTTGGTTTATTGTGTGTTTTAAAAATGGTTTACTTAGATGGTATCACATGAAAACGACATCATTTATCATGCCTTTTAATATATATAGAGGCCCAGCTCTGCGAGTATGGAATCGGTACCAGAGACCCAGTATGGCTGCAACCACAATGTGGATGTGGGTGCCTTGCCAACACATAGGAGTTGATAAAGCACACCGACCTAAGACATAAATGCAGAAAACTACCGCCATAGCCCTAGTGACCTTACCATACATACATAATCATCACAACATCAACTGCACTTATTAACAAACATGCCTTGGACCAAGGTAAGAAAAACACATTCTATAAGGCCAATGTACAAGCCACACGAAACCGACAACAGTCGTCATCCTTTTAATATATAGAGACGCTCAGATCTGCAAGTATGGAAGCGGTACCAGAAGCCCGCCATGGCTGCAACCACAATGTGGATATGGGTGCCATGCCAACAGACGAAAGTTGATAAACTATGCTCGCCAAAGACATAAATGCATAAAAGTATTGTCATCGCGTCAGTGACCTTATTATATATTATATATTATATATATATATATATATATATATATATATACATAACAATTAGCAAGATTTCTCCTACTAAGCTTCTTCATCAAGTGCCGTTAGCCACTCTAAAAAAAATTATAAAGCAATGTTGCGACATTCTATTGTGTTTTGATGAACAGAGCAACGCAAAGTAAAATAGAAAACATAATATATATTATGGTCATACCTCATTGGCACAACATTATTGGGATAAAGCCACCAGATAGCCATATTTGTGTAAACTACACGACCTATCCTATTCATCTTCACTGACACCGTTCGTTTACCTTTTAGATCCCAACGGGTATACCTCCGGAAAATTATCCGGCGAGATTTTGATCCGAAGATAGTTTCAACGACAGTCTGAAAACAATGGTTACACTTGCAGTAGTTGTAACCTCAAACAGATACCAAAGTAACTTGTTAAGAAAAAGGATGCATCCACCGTGGCTGCAACCATGATGGGTTGCTCTGCCAACATGCAGATAACCTCATCTTCTTCAAAGGCATTCCCACCCATGGAAACGAATACCACCAACCACTGATTGAAAGCGCAATAAGCAAGTTATAAGCATGATAATTATCATACCAAACACCCGCATAACTGCAGATGTGCAACAGACACTACAAAATGTCCCTTGGATAGGGTATATCATGAGCCAGAAAGTGACCTTGTCTATCTTTCTTAAATGTATTTGATGTGGATAAGTGTTTTTCCAAATATTTATAAGGCTAAGATTTGCACATGTAAAATCTGAAACAAAATACCGGCCATGGCTGCAATTCCAAACTGCCCTGCCAAGATACCAGTATCAGCAGATTATGTGAACAAAACATTAAGTTGCATACAGGTATCATCATTGCCTTAAACAAACAGTTTTTTTTGTCGTGAGTGCAACTAATGAAGGTTAACGGTGAAGAGTCACAATCAGTTTTACGACAAAAGTGAAAATGTCGCTGGACAGGTGGCTCAGATGGGTGAATATTCAATCAAAGAGGATACACTCGCCATGGTTGCGACAGTTGTATGTCACCTCGCCAAGATACAGGTCATCTCACGTTTACCGAAGAAATCTCAATTCATTACAGCCTCGAAAAAGATATACAAAGGGTGACCATTTAGCACGGTAGCCAGCCCAAAAACTGGAATTATACAAAATAACATTCATGGGGCCTTCTTATTCATGATAGGCCAATGGAAATGGTACCCAAAAAACAGCATGGCTGCAACCATATGGTCACCCTGCCAAGGTATGTTTTTCGGTAAGCTTCAGTTACCAAGACAAACAAAAACTGTCAAATATCATGCTTCCTTAGCCTACACTGCACATAATACAAATGACAAAGCCGCACGTAACCATGTTTCTACACACACCAAAGTGATCGCGCCGTGTAAATTGCTGCATTTTGCGTCGCAACATCAACAAAGCAAAAATATACAACCAAAACGGCATCCAACCAGCCGTGGCTGCAAACAAGACACTGTTATGGCCCACCAAGATACAGGTCACTGCCATGGCTGCAAGCTCAGCAAGCCTACCGTGCCACAGCGGCACCTGAAAACATGGCAAACCCACAAAAAATTTTAGTAGTTATAATATTTCAGTAAAATCTAATTCACGTAAACTGCTTAAGCATAAGATATAAGATACCATTTCACCAACATGAGCACATGGCTGAACCTTTTTTTACACAGACTAAATTGACATCAATTATGAAAAGAGGAGTTAATTTTATCATCACTAAATTGATATACAAACTTGAAATTAGAAAATGCCCAAAATAATTTTACAAAATAAAAAACCCTAAATTAAACCTAAACCCTGATTCGTATGAACTATTTAAAAAACTAAACCTAAACCCTCACAATAACAAACGTAGGCAAAAATTAAAGGAAAAAACATCAAACCTAGTATCCAATCTTCCAAATACTAAACTTGTTGAAGTTTATTGGATCACAAATAATTGATCTACCTAACTCTAATTATACAAATATAGGATATATGAAGCATAAAAAAGGATGTGGACCAGAAGAATATCGCGCCTCTAGCAACCACCATATGGCAAAGAGACATCCACAAACGCAAAAAAAAAAAAAAATTGGTTTGATGGTACGGCTGACTGTAGCTCCCTCACAATCGTTTGTAGTACCAACGAATTGCATTTTCTTATGATCAAAATATCGCCGGTTAATTTTCCGGAGGTATACCCGTTTGGATCTAAAAGGTAAACGAAGGGTGTGAGTGAAGATGAATAACTTGGGTCGGGTAGTATAAACAAATATGATTATGTGGTCCACCCACGGGTCCGGGTAAAAAAAAACAAGGCAAAGTACTATTCATAAGAATGCCCCATGAATGTTATTTAGGGGAATACATATATAATATATATATATATATCTATAACATATATATAACAGGATGCACATGATGTCATTAAATACCCGAAATGCCACATAATGCCACCTCAATGCCACGTTTTGCCCAGTCAATGTCACGTAATGCCAGGTTGGCAATTTTTCGTTTGTGTATTATAACTTAAAAAATATGCGCAGGTGAGGTTCGAACTTGAGTCTGTTTGATAGCATTTAAACGTCTCAAGTAATGAAACCAACTATGCTAATTTATCTTTTAGTTTCATATTCCAAATCATAATCTATATACATAACTGTTTTTCTCTTTTCTGTATTTATCTTCTTAATTATATGTGGATATATATTAGGAATATATATGGTGATATATTATAATATATGGTGATATATTATAGGCCTATATTTGGGCTCGGTTATCAATTTGATTATATGCATAATTCTATAAAATTTTATCTTAATCTGTAAGCTATATATAATATATTGTATTGGCATTACATACAAACGTATTCAATATTTTTTGAGTCAGTATACACACACAGTTTATTCAAAGATGCAGTCACAAAGACAATCGAAAAGGATTACAAGAGCTAAAGATATTAAGAGTGGTACTTCTGTTTCTAAAGGTATTATTGTGATATTTTATGTTTGTATTGTTTTTGTATTATTGGTTCTGATTGAAAAGGTATTATTGTGATGGTTTTGGTCTTTAAAGGTATATATTTTTTTTTCAAACAGATTCACGTACCAATAAGAAAGCTAGAACTATCGAAGTTGAGATATTGGAATCAGACACATCAAGAACCACAAACAGGTATTGTATGTTGTTTTTGTATATGGTTTTGTATGTTTAAAGAATTTTAAATATTAATGTGCATTTGTTGTTGTTTCAGAAATTGAAGCTTTAGTTTCACCAAATCACCCACAAGGTATTTTTTTTTAACTATTTAATTGTTTTTTTCCCGTATTTTTGTGTTTTATGTTTTAACATATGTTTTTGGTTGCTTTTCTATCAGAAGCTGCTAAAACTGGACATCTACAAACACATTTGATGGGCAAAATTATGACTGAAGTTAAACTGAACAAAAGTGACAAAGGGTTTTCAAAAGTTATTTTGTTGCTTATTAATCATTCAAAAGTCATTAACTGAAACTCTTTTGTTTTTGTAATTTTTTGGTAATTTCGTTAATATCAATCTATTTACAGGAGGTTGTTCTGAAAAGGAAAACAATGCAACCAAAACTCCCATATTGGAAAGTGACACACCAGGAAGACAAGCCTCATGTATAATTTTTAATTTTTTTTAAAGTGGATTTGTTTTATTTGAATTAACACAAAATGTTTTCTTTATATTTTTAACAACAGCTGTTAAAAGTCACAGTAAGAAAACAATTGGCATGGGTAAAAAAGTGTTTGAAAGTAATACATCAGGAAGGAACTCTCAAAGCCGTTCACGGAATGTGCCGACAGTATGTGATGGTAAAATCTTTTTACTATTGTGTAATTTATATTGTTATTTAAATATAACTTTAGATACCAAAGGCGTATGTTTAATTTAGATTTTTTAGCTTGCCGTGATATACTTTTGTATTAATTTGTAATACTGTATTGTTTGATTAGAAACTCTAGATGCTCCAATTAGTAATAAGACGTTACAACAGAGTTGTTCATTTTCTGCAACATGTCCATCAGCAAACACTTGATCGACGTTTATGTCTATCCCAATGGTAGAAAGCGACACACCTGGGAATCAAGCTCTTAAATATGGAAAGGAGTTGGAAGGTATTGTTAGTTTAATTTTGTTTGTTATGACAACTGTTTAGCAAATATTATATAATTTCCCATTACCTAATAATGTGTAGGAAGAAACAGAAACTCAAAAATGAGTTTTGGTTATCAAACATCTTCTTTACGCCCCCAATCAAGTTCTGGAAAGACCAGAAGCACCATTCATGATTCTAATTTCAAGTATCAAGGTAATAGTTCTAGAGTGAATAACTCTAATCTAGGGAAATCTCAATTTGGTGAAAGAAATATTCAAAGGAAGAGTGCCAATTTCCAAAGCAGTTCATGAGGTATACATATTATTTATTACTATTAATAATAGCATTGTTTATAAATATATTTACCAACAAATGTATGTGTAAATGTTTACAGGAGTAAACATACATGAACAACAAATAACTCCTTTAGAGAACGTTGACCCCATGATTACTAACATGGTATTAAATTGGAGATGTATATCTATTTGGCATTCTCACAAGTTGAATAAAGAACATGATCCATATAGTTTGGATTTTGTTTTTCAAGATGAGGGGGTAATTTGAATTTATACGCGCATAATTTTTATATATTGAAAAGTATTGATCATAAAATCTAACATTTATAACTGTCTAAACAGTCCAATCGAATCCAAGTTTACATAAAAAGAGAGCTGATGTTTAAATTTGAACCACTTTTACAAGAGGGCCAATGTTATATCATCTCAAAATTTGGAGTGGCTGAAAATGGTGGTAGATTACCATTGTTACCACACAGGTACAAAATTTGTTTCTACAAAGGGACCGAAGTGACCAGAGTTGAGCAAATAGACGATAATTATGTTGGTTTTATTTATGAGCCAGTCACTCATATCTTGAATACAGATAACGAGTATCATGAACATGATTGTGTAGGTATGTGTTGTTGCTATAAAAAATTGTAATTTTACATTCAAAAGGTGATGTTTTAGTCTTCTTTATTTTTCGTTATTGTTGGCAGATGTTATAGGAACAGTAGTAGCTATTGGGAAAATTGTATCAGTCAATAGCCATGGTGGCCGGAAGATCCGCATGAGTGTTGTGATTGAAGATGCTCAGTATGTGTTATTCATATTTATTTACACAAAATATTATATTAATGGTGCTGTTATAATTTAAATAAACACATATCTATTTCAATCCACACAGGTCTCTCAGGATTGATTGTACATTTTGGGATAAATGGGCATTAATGTGGAATGATTACGAAGAGAAACTTGATCAACTTGGACATATAGACTTTCTATTGGTGTTGGGGAAAGTCAAATATTGGGATAGTAAGTTTTTTTAATTTTTTTTATAAATTTAGCGCACCATACCCGCCATTAAAATGAGTATGTTTTTTCATTCATATGATTTAATTAATCTTACACATAACGCAGATACGCCATCTATACATAACGCTTTATTTGGCACAAAGATTTTCATTAACAGGGATCTGCCGCCGTTGGTTTCATTCCGTAAAAGGTAACGTGAATAATACAAGTTTATATAAATAAGTACGTACTTTGTTAAAAGTTAATAAAATTCATACATAATACAGCTACGAATCGCAAGAGGGATATGACCCTAGGGAATTCAAGATTGAAGCATACGACCAGGTCAACCACGTAGTTACACCAGCGGAATTCATGCAAGGATGTGTGAAAAGATTGGTAGGCATGATTCGCAGTATTGAACCGGTAACTTTACAAATTTTACTCTAATTATTGATTTAGGTGTTTCCGACTTAAATGTGTCATTGTTTAAACAACATCAAATTTTTCCTAACATTAATAACAAAAATAGGATACATGTTGCGTTGTTTACGCGACAGTTCACAGCATACAGTATGAGAGTGGTTGGACTTACATTGGTTGCAAAGCATGTAATACAAAAGTAACACCAATAATGGGAAAAGGAAGCTCCAGTTCAAAGAATAAGAATCAGTTTTGGCATTGCAGAACCCACGGACAAACATACGCAGTTGCATCCATGTATGGAATACAGTCTGTTGAAATATATTGTTGAGTGTGTAACATGTTTTCAATTATCGTATTTAAAAAACAAAACAACTTAATCATTAATATATGTGCTGGTTCAAAATCATTGTTCGAATATTCGATGAAAGCGGCTCCGCACAAGTGATTATTTTTGACAAAAATGTCCATAAGATGATTGGGATTTCAGCGTGGGAGATAATGGAAAAACAAGGCATGGATACAAATGAATATTTTCTGAATGAGCTCAATGCAATAATAGGGAAACCGTATTTGTTCAAAATCAAATATACCAAATTTAACCACAACAATAACATGCATATATATCGCAGTGAGAAAGTCACGGAAGATGCAGAAATAATCAATCACTTCAAAGATGGTTTCCTAAGTGACGAGGTATAACATATTTTTTGTAAACATAAACTAATGGAAATGGTTATAATTTCAAATTAATAAACACTCTTGGAATATTATTTACAAAATAATATTGTTTTATATGTTACAAAATAGGATTCTGGCGATGATTTGCAAGTAGCTGAAAATGAATTAGAAGATTCCAAATCAGAAAATGAAGATGCAACAGGGGATTCTCAATATAGTGAAGAAGAGACCCCATGTGAAGAAGATGTAGTAAATGAGGATGACGTGGAGACTCACGAGTTTGTGACAAAAGAAACAAAAGATGAATTTACAACAACATTTTCGAATGAAAATGAGGTATGATACATTATGTTTTAAAACAAATTTGAAATAAAAAATTTAATATAATTAGTTGTTTTTACACATAATAAACAATTACCATGAATTTTAATTTAAATTTTGTGAATATGTTGACTAATATTATTACAGGATGTAGAAAATCATAATGCAAGCCCTCCAACTGAAATCTCAAAGGTATTTAACGTTGACCTTCTACATATACAGTACACTAATGAATGATCTAAAGACAAAATGACCTAACTTTAAACACAATGACTACAAACAGGAAGGTCAAGTGTGTTTGACACATACAGCCAATGAATCAGAGAGCGGAATCGAAGAATAACATGAAGAAAACTACACACCAAAAAAGAATTGTAGTAGCCGCTTTGGAGTAGAGCATTTTATTATAATAAACAAACAATTTTTCACATATTGTTTCACTTCTTTTCACATGGATTTCTGTTTTACAATTGATATTATTTGTTTCTTGAGTATTTGCATTAACAAGTTAATCTAATAGGGCTTTGGAGTAGAGTGTTTTGTTATAATAAACAAACAATTTTTCACATATTGTTTCACTTCTTTTCACATGGATTATTGTTTTACAATTGATATTATTTGTTTCTTGAGTATTTGCATTAACAAGTTAATCTAATAGGTTTTAACTATTTTCTTATCGGTTATTCTTAAAATGTATATCACTAAATATTAATGCAGGAATAAATATTCGAAAATTTATAACACATTTAACAAAAAGCATTGCATTTATATCATTAACAATTACAATATAATGAAAAATTACACATCAAAATCAAAATCATCATTAGAAAATGCTAAATGTACATTATCATAGTCAAATGTTTCAAGGTCATCTTTTTCAAATTCATCATCGAAATCAGAAGAACTACTTTCATATAGTTTGAGCGGAGGCATCGAAGCAAGTTGGTTAGTATGATCTTCACATAGGCGTTGCCTTATTGACCTTTCAGCTTCAATTTCTTCTTGCTCAGTTAAAAATTTATTAATATCATCCTCAATAGGATAATACCAATAATCAGGAGCCCAAATATCATCCTTCGCAGCATTATCATCCTTTTTATTAGTACAATCTACATTTTTTAACATAAGAAATATCAAAATTATTGTTGACAATATCAAACTGAAGTTGTATTCATAATTACCCAACAACTCGACAAATATTATTACACAAAAATAAATCTAACAAAACAAGATTAGTATACCTTGTGTTTCAGACGACTCTATAGCCAATTTTTGTTTCATACATTGTTTTCTGAAAGCATAAACATCTAACACTTAGTTAATCCATACAAATGAAACTAACTAATAAAAATACGAATACAACAAGACAATATAAACATACTTGATAGACTTCTCAGAGATGTTTTCATATAATTCAGACTGAATTCTTGAACTTTTGTTGCATGCATCTATTTTTTTGGTTTGAAAAAGTTATGAAAGGAAATTAATTTTGATTTAGCAACTGAGAATGTTTGGTTGAACTGGAAGGCAATGGTGCCTTATATAATAGATGGAAGAAAAACCAAAAGACAATATAGGAAGATTGCATGACATTTCTTATCATTGTATATTTTCTATAAAGATATTCACACATATTTAGTTTATAATTATTGCGATCTACAAATCTAAAACTAAAATTAATAACACCAACAATTAATGTAAAAAAATATACAATTATAATTACAAAACTAACACTTATATTTTATCATCACTATTTCCATGCAAGAGATAATATCGTAAAATTCAAATTTAAAATAGATAAAAAATCATCTACAAAATTAAAAATATATTACCAAATCACACTTATATTTTATTATTATTATCTTTATGACAGAAATAATAACTTAAAATTCAAATATAAAATAGATAAACAAATCATATACATAATTAAAATTATATTTCCAATTTTTCTAAATTAATACTAACCAATATCCACATATACACTTTAAATTTTAAAAACGTATCAAAATAATATTCCAAATAAGTATAAGATAATTACGTATATTGTAATAGTCATGAAATTCATCCAATTTTTTTTTAATCGATATATGAAACATATCTAATCCAAAAATAATATGCTATGTAAACTGTATAAATATTGGTTTTTCCATAAAACCTATTCATATTGGTAGTTTAATACACAGATAAGCAACTGTATAAATATTGTGTTTGCATCCATTTTTTTGGTTTGAAAAAATTATGAAAGGAAATTAATTTTGATTAAGCAACTGAGAATGTTTGGTTGAACTGGAAGGCAATGGTGCCTTATATAATAGATGGAAGGAAAACCAAAAGACAATATAGGAAGATTGCATGACATTTCTTATCATTGTATATTTTCTATAAAGATATTCACACATATTTAGTTTATAATCATTGTGATCTACAAATCTAAAACTAAAATTAATAACACCAACAATAAATGTAAAAAAAAAAAAAAAAAAAAAAATACAATTATAATTACAAAACTAACACTTATATTTTATCATCACTATTTACATGCAAGAGATAATATCGTAAAATTCAAATTTAAAATAGATAAAAAATCATCTACAAAATTAAAAATATATTACCAAATCACACTTATATTTTATTATTATTATCTTTATGAAAGAAATAATAACTTAAAATTCAAATATAAAATAGATAAACAAATCATATACAGAATTAAAATTATATTTTCAATTTTTTTAAATTAATACTAACCAATATCCACATATACACTTTAAATTTTAAAAACGTATCAAAATAATATTCCAAATAAGTATAAGCTAATTACGTATATTGTAATAGTCATGAAATTCATCCAAAAAAATTTTTAATCGATATATGAAACATATCTAATCCAAAAATAATATGCTATGTAAACTGTATAAATATTGGTTTTTCCATAAAACCTATTCATATTAAACTCTAATAAATCAAAACAAAAATCGCAAAGCATGGTTAAGCCAAAACGCACAAAGGTATGTCAGTTTAAATTTATTCAAAGATTTCAATATCCCTATATTACTACTACTCTAATCGCATACAAAACATTAACAATCTAAAGGCAAATTTGCAGATAACAAAAAGCACAACAACATTAAAGCCAAAAGCTACTCAGACCAAGGATCTTGATGAAGTCAACCAACATATTATTATATCAGAAGATGAAGAGGTATTATTAACATCTTCTTTTAAAAAAAACATAATCCAACTAACAAGTAACGTTAATAATTGTATAATAACTACAGAGTGTTCATGTGACCCGTAGAAGACGTCGGTTAAACAAAAACGGCTACTTTGTTAACCATCCAAAAAGTAATCATGATATAAAAACTGATGATCAAAGAGTTGCTACAAACACAGAAAAGAAAAAGACAAATACTCAGAATAACATACATGTTATTGAGGTGAGTATTTTCAAATATTAGCTATATGTATTTTTTTTTAAACTATATATATAATAATGTATTGTGCAATTTAGATATCCGATGATGAGAAACCACTATTGTTTAAGGGTACAAAAACAAGCTCAGATGTATTACCATCGTCTATTAAAAATAACTATATGCTATACGATGAAGAAGACGATACAAAAGGTGATGAACAAAGAGTAGCTACAAACAAACAAAATAAAACCTCCGATACTCAGCATGACATACATGTTATTGAGGTGAGTATTTTCAAATATAAACTATATGTATTTTTTAAATAAACAATACATATAATGTGCTTATTCACAATTTAGATATCCGATGATGACCAACCATTATTCTTTAAGCGTACAAAAACAAGATCATCATCTGCATCGTTTTTAAAAAAGAACTGTATGCTATATGATGATGAAGAAGAAGAAGATGACGAAGTTACTAGCAAACAAAACAACACTGATGATGGCATCTGGGTTAATATCAATGATCTAGAAGAACCTTTTTACAATTTAAAAGTTTATAACCAAAAATATATTATTCTAGATGAAGAAATACAATTCATCAACAGGTATTCCAATTCAAAAAGCTTCCAAAGATTTCTTCTTAAATTTTATGACCAATATATACTTTAAAATTAAAATAATTAAAATTAAGTATATTACGCAGGTGATTACAAATATACAGTTATTGACGAAGATAACGATAATGATACGTTACACAAACATAACATGAGTGACGAGGAGATGTGGAATGATATGCTTGACATTGATGGAAAATTGAATGGCAAAGGTGTGGTTAATAGCTTCAGTGAAGACGAAGCATGGGAGGTCGATTCAAATGCATACAGTGACTTTTCTGTATCTTCTAATGACAACCTATGCCATTTTATAAGTGATGAAACAACTGATTATGAGACCACCGACAACGAAGATACCGATGAAGATTTCTGAACAATTTCCTTTACCTTTCTTTTGTTTATTAGATTTCATGTTACTGAATTAAATAAATTTTTATTAATAAATGTTATGTTTCACTCATATTGACATTTATATTATATGTTTTTGTTCTTTGTTTAATATATAATTTCAGTTTATAAACTTGAAACTAAAACTTTAATCTAAACATGTTTAAAATTCAGGATGAATATGTTTTAAAAAATAAAGGCCTTGATAATGAATATCCATTTGTTAATTACAATATATACCCAAAAATTAAAATTAAACAATTCAAAGTGTTAAAATCCTAATAATAATTGTCATTAACTTATTTTAAAATATACAAATATAGTATTTTCATAAATACACTAACCATATAATATATATATATATATATATATATATATATATATATATATATATATATATATATATATATATATATATATATATATATATATATATATTAAAATTAAAATAAAACAATCCAAAGTAATAATATTTTTATAAAAATAAAATATTCCTTTACTAAATTAACAAACCCTACTAATAATGATCTATTCCTTTATTATTTTTAAAAATACAAAAACAATATATATATCAAAATTAAAATAAAATAATCCAAAGTAATAATCTTTTTATAAAAATAGATTATTCATTAACTAAATTAGCTAAAAATGTTGAAAATTTAAGATAAATATGTTTTAGAAACTATATATATCAAAATTAAAATAAAACAATCCAAAGTGATAAACTTAAAAAAAAATAGATTATTCGTTAACTAAATTATCAAATCATAAATTTAAAAAAAAAATAGATTATTCGTTAACTAAATTATCAAATCCTAATAATAATTATCTATTTCTTATTTTAAATTTGCGAATTTACTATTTTGAGAAACAGAGAAACGAAAATACCATACAATTTAAAAAAATCACTGAATTGCAAACAAACTATTAAACCATTGTACAAATCTTCAAAAACAACTACCAACAAAATCCTGCATTTTCAATAATGCAAAACAACAACATGGATATTAGTATTCGCCACCTGGGGCGACCATCCATGATGCTGAACAACATTGACATCAGTAAACGATGTTCAGGACGCAAACCATCCATCCAAACGATTGATATGAGTAAACGATGTTCAGGACGCAAACAATCCAACAAACCAATTGACATAAGTATCAAAAAGGCGGGACATACGGCTGAATCACTTCAACCTTCAACCAAACAAACCAATAACATTGATGTTAGTCTCCGAAGCTCAGGACGACCAACTGAACAAAAAATAATACTGATGTTAGTCTCCAAAAGCCAGGACGACCACTAATACACACTAACCAACCTGTACGCCGTCCTAGGGGTCGACCATGCAAACCTCCAACCGAACCATGTAAGATAACAATGATATAATTTTTTGTTTACATTAATTCAAATGTTACATTGCATCAACCAAACCATGTAAGTGCTAACAACAAAAATTACATTGCAACAACTATTGAAAGACCCACGGATATTGAAGTAACACGAGGTGCTGCAAATTCAACAAAACGCAAATAAAAAAGGCTAAAGCTTAAAACCAGATTAGGCAAACGGCAGAGCTCGGAACATTCAAAAATAGATACGTTTGTAGGGATTTCTAATGGTACACTCACAAAATCTTATATTAAAACAAGTGTATTAAACATGCTTTCAACACTTCAAATATTCATAGTTTAAAAATTTATGTTCAATATCTAGACCATGGAGACCCAATGTTCGCATGCCAATCTTGTGATGCAATACTTTGGAATAATGAGAGCATGATAGGAAATACACACACGAACTCAGAGTCATTTTCAATTTGTTGCGGAAGGGGAAAAGTTATATTGGGCGATGAGGTGCTCAATCCACCATCATTATTAAAGAAACTTATTAATGGTGAGCATCCAAAAAGTAGTACATTCATCGATAATATCAGACGTTATAATTCCATGTTTGCTTTTACTTCCATGGGCGCAAAACAAGACACATCAGTTAATCAAGGATACGGTGCGTTTTGCTATAGGATACACGGTCAAAATTATCACTTGATGGGTTCTTTATTGCCAGAGAAAGACAAAAAACCAATGTTTGCGCAGCTATATATCTATGACTCCGAAAATGAAATCCAAAATCGAATAAATAGTTTCAGGTATGTTAATTTACGAAAGCACATAAAGATACCAAACATTTACTATTGGTTTTAATATATTATAAATATAAAACAGGTCTCATCCATCACGGTATATCTTTTGCAGTGACACAACAACAACAACAACAAACAACCAATTAGTAGACCATAAACTCACGGTTGAATTACGTGACATGCTTGATGAAATCAATCTATTAGTAGAATAGTTTCGAATGGCTGGAGAACGTTATGTGGCTTCAAACAAACGTAATAATATCAGATTACATCTTATTGGTACAAGAGAACGCGATGGAAGACGCTACAACCTACCAACAGCCTCTGAAGTTGCTGGTCTGATAGTTGGAGACTTTGACACAACAACAAACAAACGAGACATCATTCTCCAATTGCAAGAAGGAGGTGTTAGAAGAATTAGTGAATTGCATCCTTCATACCTGGCACTACAATATCCATTACTGTTTCCCTAAGCTAAAGATGGTTATCACACTGACATATACCATGCCGGTATCACAGATCACACATCAACAAATAAAAAAACAAGAGTAACAATGAAGGAGTATTTTGCATATAGATTGCAAGATAGAGCCGGAATTTTCCCCATGATTCTCAACTCAAGGAGATTGACAAAGCAATTTATTGTGGACGCATACACTATGGTTGAATCTGAAAGGTTGTCGTACATACGTAAACAACAAAAAGAGCTAAGGAGTGAAACGTACTCTAAATTAGTCAAGCTGGCAGAGGACGAAAATTCCAGAATAAAGCTACGGGGGAAAAAGTGATATTGCCATCATCTTTTACAGGCAGCCCAACGTATATGATGCAAAATTATTTAGACGCCATGACAATTTGCAAGGTTTATGGATATCCCGATTTGTTTATAACGTTCACATGCAACCCAAACTGGCCAAAAATCGCACATTTTGTGAATGAGAAGGGGTTAAAATCAGAAGACAGACCTGATGCAATAACACGAGTATTTAAACAAAAACTTGACTCCCTCATGCATGATTTTAAAGACCGTAGTTATTTCGGCAAGCTCAAAGCAGGTAAGTTTGAAATTTACATTTTATAAACATTATTATTTATTAGAGTATTCAACAATATTTTATGTGTAACACATGACATAATTTATATCATAAAGCGGTTTGCACAATCGAATTCCAAAGGAGAGGCCTCCCACATGCACACATTTTGCTTTTCCCGGAGGAAAAAAATAAAATGACTACAACAGCACATATAGACCATTTTATTTCTTCAGAGATACCAGACAAAAAAGAGGACCCAGAGCTGTACGAAACTGTTGCAGACCACATGATGCATGGCCCTTGCGGACGAGACCGCCCCAGCTGCCCGTGCACAGTAAAAAACAAATGCACCAAAAAGTTTCCAAAATAATTCAACGATAAGACATTCATTGATGAAATTGGGTATGCAATTTAAAAATGAAGAAACGATGGATCTACAATTACCAGAATCCGAGTAGATCTGCATAATGGGTACATTGTACCCTACAACCCCGATTTACTACGATGTTATCAATCCCATATAAATGTCGAATATTGTAATCAAGCAGCGTCTATAAAATACCTTTTCAAGTACATAAATAAGGGACCAGACATAGCAACAGTGGCACTTGAAGACGAAGATGTTGATGAAATAAAAGATTACTACGACTGCAGATACCTTTCAGCATGTGAAGCGGCTTGGAGGATTTACGGATTCGACATACACTACAGATTTCCTCCTGTAGAAAGGTTGCCATTTCACTTAAAAGGAGAACAATCAGTTATATTTGATGCCATGAAAAGCATCGATTACACATTAGAAAAAGCAACGGTGAATGAAAACAAGTTTATAGCATGGATGGAAAGAAACAAGACAGACGAAGAAGCACGGAAGCTGTTTTATCACCAGTTCCCAGAACATTATGTATGGAAGCAAGAAGAAATAAAATGGCTACCAAGACAAAAAGGTACATGCATTGGAAGAGTGCATCATGTCTCTCCTTCTTTTGGGTAATTCTTCTTTTTACGAGTCTTACTCAACAAGGTCAAAGGTGCACAGAACTGGTATGATTTTAAAAAGTACGAGGGTGTCACATATGCTACATACAAAAAGGCTTGCGAAGCTAGAGGTCTACTCGAAGATGACAAGGAATATATAGATGGACTGATGGAAGCAAGTAGATGGGGGTCAGGAAACTATCTGCGCACATTTTACGTAATGCTTATTATGACAGACAGCATGTCTAGACCAGAGGTGGTTTATGAAAAAACATTGCATGTATTGTCGGAAGATGTAGAAAATATTGAACGTACCATAAGAAATGATCCATGTGTGTAATATATATACACTTTAAAATTTTTATCAAAAAAACAAATATTCACACATTACAACTAACAATGTTGTTTAAATTTACAGAATTGGTGCTCTCAGATATTCAAAAGAAGAATATATGCCTCACATATATCGAACATATGCTGCTTTGTAACAACAAAAGCCTTAAGAACATAACAAACATGCCACTACCAAACGAAATGTTCACAATGGCAAATTACAACAGATTGGTTTCAAGTGAACTAAAATACAACGTCAATGAATTACGAAACTAGCACACCAAATGGTACGGCACATTGACTCACGAGCAAAAAGATATATACCACACTATCACAGACTGTGTGTGTTAGGAATTAGAAATTCCCAGTATTAAAGAGTCGGTCACCTCAAGTATATGTAATCGTTAGAAAGCTCGTAGTCGTAGTTCTTTTAAGTTAAGTAGTAATTTAGTTTAGTAACACCGTGGAGGACGGACGGGTCTTTACCCACTGTATGCCTGATCCACAGCCCAAAGTGTGGCGATTTGTGTAAGACTATAAATACTCTCTACCTCCCAAGGTAGAGAGTTGGAGCTCATAATAATATCTTTCACTTTCTCTCACTAAGTTCCCTAAACCTCTAACTTTCTCTCTCTAGAATTCCATCTATATGCTACTTTGCGTTATGGTTTGATGTGTATGTGAAAAGTTAATTTCTAACAATTGGTATCAAGAGCCATGGTTAGATCATATCTTGCACATCTTTGGATTTATAGTGGTTTTTAGGTGGTTTTTGAGTTTGAAAAAGTTTAGTGGTTTTTGCATCATTTGGTTGATTTCGTGTGTTAAAGTTTGAATTTTGTTGGTACTTTTGTGTTTGGAATCATCAAAAGTGTTTAGGTTTTCATTTGGTAAGCTTGAATCATCTTGGTTGGGTTGTTTTTGGATTGAAAAGTGATGTTTATATGGTTTTTCATGGTAGCGAGTTAGCTCACGGATAAGTTTTCTTCTTAGCGACTTGCTTCACAAAATTGTAGCGAGTTACAGTGTTAAATCTAGCGAGTTAGATCTAGCGACTTAAAGTACAAGTAGTGGACTCTCCACTACAGGTAGCGACTTGTGGTAGCGATTTGGTCTGTAGCGAGTTGCTCTTTAGCGACTTGCATTGTTGGCGACTTGAGTAGCGAATTACTGCTGAATTTTTGCTAGCGACTTGAGTGTTAGCGAGTTGCTCTTTAGCGACTTGCATTGTTGGCGACTTGAGTAGCGAATTACTGCTGAATTTTTGCTAGCGACTTGAGTGTTAGCGAATTACTACTTAGCGACTTGCTTTTCTGTTAGCGAATTGGGATTCTAGCGACTTGGCTGTCTAGCGAATTAATTGGTAGTGACTTAGTGCATTTGTCCCTAGCGACTTAGAGCTTTATCATCTAGCGACTTGAGTGATTATTTACGGTTTTCTCTTGATTTAGTAAAATCCCGTGAAAGAATCTATTTCCCGGTTTAATCATTGAGTTATAAAATCCCGTATAATCTGTTAACATGTCTACCAACGTCCCTACTGTCATCTCCACTGTTGCCGAGGATGTACAAGCAGCTGGTTCAGATACTCGTCCACCCATGCTTGACAGAACTGACTACGATTCTTGGGCTCAACGAATCAGATTGTATTGCCTTGGAAAGGAAAATGGTGTCAACATTCTCAAATCCATTGATGAAGGACCATATCGTGTTGAGACGACCAGAGACATACTTGATACTAATGAAGATGGTACTCCTGTTTACGGAATGGACAGACCTAAGATGTATGATGAGTTTGATGATAAGGAGAAAAAGAGATTCGATGCAGATATCAGGGCTTCAAACATTGTTCTTCAAGGTCTTCCTAAAGACATCTACAAGCTGATCAATCACAACACTGATGCAAAAGCAGTTTGGGATAATGTAAAGATGCTTCTCTCAGGTTCAAAATTAACCATGGAAGACAGAGAATCACAACTCTATGACGAGTTTGAGCACTTCAAGATGAAACCAGATGAGAATGTCTATGAGTACTATGTGAGATTTCATAAGTTAGTTAATGACATGAGGAACATCAGAATGACTATGCCTAACATTCAGTTGAATTCAAAATTTGTAAACAACATGAATCCCGAATGGCACAAGTTTGTTACCGCTGTGAAGCTTACTAAAGGATTGAATAACACAAACTATGAGCAACTCTATGCCTTCCTCCTTCAGAATGAGAGACATGCCATGTTTGAAAAATTGATTCTCAATCAGTTCAAAACTAACCCAGGAGAGACAAGCTCGTCTAATGATTCAACTGCCTTCTACTCAAACATCGGAATCAAAACCAAAGCTTCACAAGTCATACCCTTGGGTAATGGTAATCACAAACTCATTCCTGATCCTATGTACAAACAAGCTGATGCTGATGCACACGTGGGAAGCTTCATTAATCAACTAGCTCTTCTGATTAGCCAAAACATGAATTCTCTCCCACAAACCAACAACAACCTCAGAACAGCATCTAACCCACACAATCAAGCTACTGTTAAAGATGGAAGGATCGTGGTGCAACCAGTTCAGGAAAGACAGTATGATCAGGGAAGGGGTGGTGCTGGTAGAGGCTATGTGGGCAATCAGAATCGAGGAAGGAATGGTAACCAAGGTCAAGCTAAGCCGATCAAATGCTATAACTGTGGTGGTGAGGGACACATTTCAAGGAACTGCACATCTCCAAAGCGGCCACAGAATGCTGATTACTTCAGAGATAAGATGCTGCTGGCACAAGCTCAGGACAATGGTGTTGCGTTGGATGAAGAGGAATTGCTGTTTCTTGCTGAGGGTAATGCCAAGACCTATGATGCAGATGTGGATGAGCAGCCTATTCAGGAGATAGGTCACAATCATCAGAACGCCTTTCAAGTCGCTGACTGTGATGCTTACGATTCTGATGTAGATGATGGACCTACTGCACACACAATCTTTATGGCTAGCATCTCTCCAATGGTTTCTCCCAAGATCTCTTCTTCACCACAAGCTGGCACATCCAAGGACAAACTCATCTCTGAGGTATTAAAACTATACGATGATGCTGATGTGCAACAGATGCATGACAAAGTACAACCAACTGAAACTATTGAATCAAATATTGAAAATATGGGTAATATCAATATTGTCCCATACGATCAATACGTGAAACAAAGTGAAAGTGAAGTTGTACCAAGTGATGCATCTTCTGCAGTCAACAATGACTATGTCTTTGATGAATACACTGCATGTGCTCCTGATGATTCCATAATTTCTGAACTAAATGCCTATAAGGAACGTGTTGCTATTTATGAACAACGAGCAAAATTTGAGTTGACCACTCGTGAGCAGGAAATGGATGTCCAAGTAAGTACAGTAATTAGAAAAAGTAAGTTTAGAGAAGAAGTATTGAAACAAGAATTAAATTCCTTGCAAGAAAAACTTTCTAAAACAGCTAAGCAAAAACAAGAACTTCAAGAAAATGTGAAAATGCTTAAGCAAGAATTTAATGCAAAGGAATCAAAACTCTTGAGAGATTTTTCTAATCTGAAAACTTTGAAAAACAAACTTGAAAACAAGTTGTATTTACAAGGAAACACCATTCAGACTGCTCACATGATCACTAAGCATAGAGTTCTAAGCGATAAGCATAGCGTTCCCCTTGTAGAGGAACCAAATCCAGAGGTAATTAAAAAGGCTAGAAATGCTCATAAGGTAATTTACGATGGTAATGAAGTTCTTAAACCTAGGCAGAAACCTAGTTGCGTTGAGTGCACTGAGGAAGATAAGATATTAAATGAAATCACTAGGGAAAAGATGAATAAGAAGCAAAATGATCCCAAATGCAAAGAGAAAAACATAATCTTCTCTCCTCATGATTACAAGAAGGAAAACTGGATTTCCTTGAACAAGTTTAAGCCTCAGACTCTGTTGACTCCCGAACAAGTCTTCTGGAAAATGGATTTAGATAAGCAGAAAGCCGAAAATATTATAGAAACAAACCCTCCCCTTCGGAAAATGCCTAGAGCAACTGTGTATCCTCCTAATACACCTATGCATCTTGTACCTAGAACAATTGCTACTAAAAGCAAGACATTAATTAGCCAATACGTTATATTCCAACTATTTGTTGATTTTGAGAAAACTTGCAAGAAAAGGATCACTCCCACTGGTATAACTGAAGGTGAAAGAGGTTTTGAACAAATGAAAGAATGTTATTTAACTGAGGTCATGCCTTTCTTTAAACTTTTAAAAGATCACTTTGAGAGTCTTAAAAAGGGGGTAGAAGCTGATATTAAGGGTATGGAAAAGGAATTTGATGCAATGGTTGCTGAAGTTAGTGATTATGAGCGTGCACTAAAATATAATGAGATTGAGAGAAAGAACTTGCATACATTAAATGAGACTCTTATTACTGAATGTGTTGCTCAAGATATCTTTTTTACTGCTTCAAATTGCTCCATTAATGCTTCTAAATTTCATGAACTGTCTGTTGCCCTGAAAGTCTCCCATGATCGTGTCATTGAGCTTGAAAAAACTAATTCTAAACTAAACGAGAAGATTGAACTGGATGATCACGACACTTTAGTTAAACATTTTTCCAAATTAGAAGTTGAGCATTTTAATTTACAACTAAAATACCAACATCTCAAAGAAAATGTCAAAACTTCAAATGTCAAGACATCTTCAGATGTTCCAGAGTTTGATGCAGTTTTTCAAATTAACAAACGTGATGAACAGATTCAAGCTCAGTGCAACACGATCAGAAAGTTGAAAGCCCAGATCTCTCAGTTAAAAGGTCAAACAAACAATATGACAGGTTCCCAAATGCCTCCTCCTTTAGATTCTCAGATTTCTCAAACGTTTCATCTTCAAAACCTAGTAAATGCTTTACAAAAGGAAAACGAAAGTTTTCTAGAAGAAAATGAAAAGGTTAAACGTCATTTCAATGAGTTATTTGAGTCAATTAAAGTCACTCGTAACAAAAACCACGAACAAGTAGCTTCATTGCAGAAGGAAATTGAGAATCTGAAGAGTCAGGTAAAAGGGAAAATGCCAATGACCAATGGGGAGAATGTTGTATCAAAGGTTCACTCTTGCAATAAATATGCGTTATCTGTGACATATGTCCCTCCTCATCTAAGGAACAACAAACTTGCCATTCAAACATACTTCTCATCCCTTAAGGATTGCCTAGAATGTCTGCGTGAGATTGTTGAAGAGGATAAGCTAGAGAAACCTCATGATAATGCAATTGGACATGCTTGCTTATATGCCAAACGATCTCAAGAAATCTTAGAATGCTTGATCACAATATGCCCAAAGTCATTAGGTGAGAGAGTTAATCCTTTGATTCCATGCTCAATGCCTAAAGCTAAGTATGATATGCATTCGATTCCCAATGTTTTGAAAGTAAACCGTAGTGTGCCTTTAAACAGTTCAGATTCCAGATCTGTCAATGCTAAGAAAGAGAACTCAAGTGTGCCTTCTAGGAGTACAAATCACAGTGTCTCTAGTTTTATGAAAATGAACCCAAGTGCACCTGCATGTAGTTCAGACCCCAGTACATCTAAACAGGTGATGCAAAGAGTAGTTAAACCAACTAATGTTCCCATTCCCTCTACAGGAGTAATCAGTGACATTAAACGGAGCAGGTCAAAGTCTCAAGACAATACAAGGAATGATAGGACCTCTCAAGTTAAGAATGTGCACTGGAAGAGAGTAGAAGAACAATCTAGGAACTTTAAGCTTGAAATGAATAAAACGAATCGTGTTGATTCTAGTATTAGCCATAGGCGTACTGTAATTAATTCGAATTCCGATACTATTTGCAAACCTTGTAATGATGTCTGCTTGAATTCTGTTTCTAATCATGAATGTGGTGTTACTATTCTGCCTAATGATGATAATTGTCCAGTTAATATTGCTAATGCTAAAATTCATGCTAAGAAGGCTAAAAGGCAAAAACGGAAGAAAGCTAGAAAACAATGGAAACCCACAGGAAGAACATTCAGCAGAATAGGCCTTTATTGGATACCTGTTGGTCATAAGACTAATCAGATAATGCCCACTAGAAAATGGATGCCTACTGGTAGAACTATTCCCTTAAGAAGTGGTCACACTGTAAATAGGGTTAATACAGACACTAGTATTGCATCTATTCACAATGATTCCATTACCTCACTGTCTGATATGAATGCTTCTATTTCTGATGTGGGTGGTCCAACTGTTGCTACTAACCAAATGGAACCCATTCTTGCATGGGGATCCCAATCATCCAGTTATCCATTCTTGTCTGTGTTCAACTGCAGATCGTTCAAATCGTTCTGTGGTACCTGGACTCAGGCTGTTCCAAGCATATGACTGGAGACCGGTCACGGCTCATGAACTTCGTGAGCAAATTCATCGGGACTGTTAGATTTGGTAATGATCATTTCGGTGCTATTTTGGGTTATGGAGATTATGTTGTTGGTGATAGTGTCATCTCCAGAGTGTATTATGTGGAAGGTTTAGGTCATAATCTGTTCTCTGTTGGTCAATTCTGTGATTCTGATCTAGAAGTAGCCTTCAGAAAACATACTTGCTTCGTTAGAGATCTTAATGGTAAGGAACTGTTGAAAGGAACTCGTGGCTCAAACCTTTACACCATCTCTATCGATGACATGATGAGAGCTTCACCAATCTGCTTGTTATCAAAGGCTTCAAAAACAAAGTCATGGTTATGGCATCGTCGTCTCAATCACTTGAACTTCGGCACCATCAACGATCTTTCCAGAAAGGACTTAGTTGTAGGGTTACCTAGACTAAAGTATGAAAAGGATCATCTTTGTTCAGCATGTCAATTGGGAAAAAGCAAGAAGTATGTCCATAAACCCAAACCTACTAACTCTGTCACAGAAGTTCTTCATATGATTCATATGGACTTATGTGGACCAATGAGGGTGCAAAATATCTTTGGGAAGAAATATGTGTTAGTTGTGGTTGATGACTATTCCAGATTCACCTGGGTCAAGTTCTTAAGGACAAAGGATGAAACTCCTGATATCATCATCAAACTCATCAAACAGCTGCAGGTTAGACTAAACAAAACTGTCAGAATTATCAGAACAGACAATGGAACTGAGTTTGTCAACAAACAACTTAGTGAATTCTATGAAAGCGTTGGAATCAGCCATCAAAGAAGTGTTCCACGAACCCCTCAACAGAACGGTGTAGTTGAAAGACGAAATCGTACTCTTGTTGAAGCTGCTAGAACAATGCTGATTTACTCAAAGGTTCCAATGTTTCTCTGGGCTGAAGCTATTGCCACTGCATGTTACACACAAAATCGTTCCCTGATTCACACCATTCATGGAAAAACTCCATATGAACTTGTCCACAACAGGAAACCCAATCTATCTTTCCTTCGTGTGTTTGGTGCCTTGTGCTATCCAACTAATGAGGGTCAAGACTTGGGCAAACTTAGAGCTAAAGCTGACATTGGAGTATTTGTAGGATATGCACCAAACAAAAAGGGATACCGAATCTACAACAAAAGAACCCGAAATATCATGGAAACAATTCACATTACGTTTGATGAGCTGACCGGTCAAATGGCTCCTGGACACTCCAGCTCAGGACCCGCACTTCAAAACAGTCCTATTGGTTCATCCCTTGTTCCAAACTCCTCTCAAGAAACACCATATGTACCTCCATCTGAAGATGATGTAAAGAAATTTTTTGATCCAATGTTTGATGAACTGTATGAGTCTACTACTAATGAGGTGCTGATCCCTACAACAGAGGATGCTCAGATTCCAGTGAATGAAGTCAATCCATCAGTTTCAATATCTGTAAGTCAAGAAGCACCTGCTGCTGATCCTTCAGTCTCATCAACAAATCATCATTCTTCAAATGTACATCATGGAAATGTTTCTGGCATCAATGATGAAGTTAATCCCTTTGCGACTCCTGAAGATGCTCCATTTGAAAACATATTTGCTACTCCTGAATCATCATCTGAACCATCTTCTTCAGAAGACATCGACTCAGCTACCTCAGTTCCTCAACAAATGCCACATGAACACCTCAGAAAATGGACTCACGATCATCCATTAGACAACATCATTGGTAATCCCTCTCGTCCTGTATCAACCCGGAAGCAACTCGCAACCGATGCCTTATGGTGCTTCTTCAACTCCGTACTATCTAAGATCGAACCAAAAGATGTTAAAATTGCTATGAATGAAGATAGCTGGTTCAATGCTATGCAAGATGAAATTCATGAGTTTGATCGTCTTGATGTATGGGAGTTAGTACCTGCTCCAGACTGTGCTATGATTATAGCCCTAAAATGGATCTTCAAAGTAAAACTTGATGAGCATGGCGATGTGTTGAAGAACAAGGCTCGATTAGTTGCTAAAGGATATCGTCAAGAGGAGGGTATAGACTTTGAAGAATCTTTTGCTCCAGTTGCTCGAATCGAGGCAATCAGAATCTTTTTGGCTAATGCTACAAGTAAGAACATGGTGGTTTATCAGATGGATGTGAAGACGGCATTTCTGAACGGAGATCTTAAAGAAGTCGTCTACGTCAGCCAACCTGAAGGTTTTGTGAATCAAGAGCATCCTACTCACGTTTATCGTTTAAAGAAGGCTCTGTACGGTTTAAAACAAGCTCCAAGGGCATGGTACGATACACTGTCAAAGTTTCTTCTGTCAACCGGATTCATCAAAGGAGCAGTTGATCCTACATTGTTCACCAGGAAGTCAGGCAAACATTTGATTCATGTTCAAATTTATGTTGACGATATTATTTTTGCCTCGACTGACCCAATGGAATGTGATCGTTTTTCTAATGAAATGAGTTCAAAGTTTCAAATGTCAATGATGGGACAAATGTCATTTTTCTTGGGATTACAAATTTCACAAAGTCCCGGAGGCATTTTCATAAATCAATCTAAATATGCAACAGAGATTTTAAAGAAATTTGGATTTGATTCAAGTGACCCTGTTGACACCCCCATGATTGACCGAACCAAACTAGATGAGGACCTCTCAGGGATCATGATTGACCAAACGAAATATAGGAGTATGATTGGATCCCTGATGTATCTCACTGCTAGTAGACCAGACATCTTGTTCTCTGTGTGCATGTGTGCTAGATACCAGGCTAAGCCTACTAAAAAGCACCTTGAAGCAGTTAAACGGGTCTTTCGGTATCTCCAAGGAACCATCAATATGGGACTATGGTACCCGAAGGACACCGGTATGTCACTAACGGCCTATGCAGATGCTGATCATGCAGGTTGTCAAGATACACGTCGAAGTACGTCTGGAGGTGCTCAGTTTTTGGGTGATAAGCTTGTGAGCTGGTCTTCAAAGAAGCAAATGAGTACTTCTATTTCCTCTACAGAGGCTGAATACATAGCCATGTCATCTTGTTGTGCTCAAATCTTATGGATGAGATCTCAATTATCTGACTATGGCTTTGAATTCAACAAAATCCCTCTATACTGCGATAATAAAAGTGCTATTGCTCTCTCATGCAACAACGTTCAACACTCAAGAGCAAAGCATATCGACATTCGACATCATTTCATCAGGGAACAAGTGGAAAAAGGTGTGGTGGAACTATATTTTGTGAGGTCTGAATATCAGTTAGCGGACATCTTCACCAAAGCTCTTCCAAGAGAACGTTTTGAGTTTATTCTTCCACGTCTTGGTTTGAAAAGCCTTCAACCAGAAACTCTCAAACGTCTTCAGGAGGAAGACGAGGAGTAAAGGTCTTTCTTCATCTATCTCTTGTAAATAGTTATTCGAAAAACAAAATAGAAAATTATAAAACTTTCAAAATCCATAAAAATCTGAAAAATTCGAAAATTCTTCAAAAAAAAAAAAAAAAAAAAAATTGTCATTTTTATCATGTTTTTTCTCAGTTCGATAATATCTACGGTCTTTGTGCTGTCATTCAAAGAATGACACGGGACTTTAGATGTTGTTCGAATTCTTAAAAAAAAAAAAAAAAAAAAAAAAAAAAAAAAATCAAAAAATCAAAAAATATTTTTGGGAGAAAGAGAAATGGTTTATTGTCATTTTCAGGCAATAACCCGGTTTTAAAAGAAAGAACAGAGCCATGTTTTATCATGTTTTCATATTCCATGCTCTGATTCTATAATCATTTATCTGCTGAAAACTAAATGCTTTGAAAAATAACTCGGTCTCTATTTTTGATAATCATCAGGACTTATTTGTCAAAATCTCTATCTCTCAATCAACAACCTATGTCATTGATTGTGGGGGAGAATGATTTCAATTAAATTAAAAAGTTATTTGGCATCAAATTGTTTTCAAAAGATGTACATGCATGTTGTTTTCAATGGAGTTTAAAGTCTTAAAATCCGATCCTTATCAGTTCAAAAGTTTTCATAATCAAGTCACAATTCTCCTTAAAAGCTTTCAAAATCAATTTAAATCAATAAGAGATCACAAATCTCAAATGATTTGATAATTGTGATCGGGGGAGAATGTGTGATTTAAACTGGATTTAAACTGATAACTAGGTAAATGGTTTTATAAGGATGTACATGCTATCCTGCCCACATGTGACAAACGATTTCAAATTTTCTATGCACATGTTGAGGGGGAGCATCTATCTTAAACCTATGATTTGAAACGTGATCATTTATCTCAATGTGCAGGTTCCCTCTAGTATGTGCAAAACTCTTTTCAAACCTCAAGGCACATATTGAGGGGGAGCAAATTTATGGAAACCTCATCCTTCCCGGAAATGCTCTATCTAATTGATTTGATGAGGGAAGTGATGTTGATATCTTTTAGAAAATGGTAATCAAAAGAAGTTAATTCTTTCTCTTGCCTCCGTGTGCAAAACATTTTCAACACTTGATGCACATGTTGAGGGGGAGTTCTCGTTCTAAAAATATCAAAAACAATTCAGGTACAAAATGCTTTGATAATATATCACAAGTATCTGAATTGATTTTCAAATGGTTTTCAATTGGATCCAATGGCAGATGAACAATACCAAATAGACCGACCAACTTTACTTTATGTACGGTGATATAAGGATGATAAGGTTAGGTATTGGTTCCCATGATCCGCCAGAACCGGGGGGATCTACCAAGGGAAAATCCACTAGTTAGTGTAGAAGTCCTTAGGTATGATGATAAAAGGAGAAAAATGAGATATGGGAAGAGTGCGGACTAAGACTGAGCTAGTACTGGAATAAACCCAACAAGGTTCTAGCTATGAAGTCTTGGTAAGCACTGAAGGGGTTGAAGAATTAAAAAGAATTGAATGAGAAAAGGGTGAAAACAAATAGCCCTCCATTTATTCAACCTTAGGGCAGATACCGGGTTCAATTCATATGCTACTGATGGTAACATCGGTATTGAAGACAAGACGTCATGGACCCAGTGACGCACTGCACTTCAACTTTCCAAACCACTCAAGTTCCTCTTAAAAGGGCTTGTTTCATTCTCACGGGGAACCGACATTATCTATCGACTTTCTCTTAGAGATTGTTGATATTGAAGAAGGAGACCCTCTCCCTAGTCTCCGGCACAGGATCCAAATATGCACAAATTGAGTCTAGAGCCACGAGATCATCAATAAATCTCATTAGGACACTTTCAATGAAGACTCTCTATTTCACACAATGTGGAAAGAGAGATTATATCTTGAGTCCTACGCATTATCCTAGTGGTATTGCCAGAACATCTGAGTGATGTGTTTACACATTCACAATGAAGATGGAAAGCCTTCTGGAGCCAACATCAAACAAGCTCCTGGTAGGTGGCATGTGAGATCTATTATATAGATCAACCATGTGACAACTGAACAGAAACAATGGGGCGATTCAATCTCTTGAATCAATCCTGGTTCAGGTTAGGGATTGACGGATACCTTTGAAAAACCGGTCTTTGTGCTTAACAACTCCTTTCTTTAGCACATCGACCGTGTACTCAACTTTTCAAATCAAAAGGTATTTTTATGATTGATAATTGATTTTCAATAAAACCTTCGTTGTATTGCAAAAACAATTTCTATTGAGCAATACATGATTGTTTTTCAAATCTCTTTTCATCAATCAGTGGACTTAAAATTCGCTGGTTCACTCACTCCGTGTTGTCTTCTTTGAGACGTTCCGGTTTGAGAACAGCTAGAACAGCTGCGAAACCCTGTCAAGGAGATTCTTAGGAATCCTACCTGATCACAGGCAGTACTAGTACTGATCAACGGGGAACCGTGGGCCGTGTACCTCAATTCATCGAAAGTGATCAAAGACACTTTCGTGCGATTTGTTGCTAACTGTTGTATGCAGGTATGCCCGATGTTTGCAGCTGATCAGAATGAAGCGGTCAATCCATTGCCGCATGCTCACTTAACACATTCAACTCAAAGAAATCATGACTAGTGCATCAATGACTCTGATATTTCACACCAAGCTTCTGCTACGCTGCTGCCAATATCATGATTCAACAAAAGCTTCCGCTACTCTGATGAGAAGATTTCATGATCCAGAATGTGAGCATGTCGGTCCCAAAGTCACAACACCACAATGGATGTCTCAGAGATTTTTGATAGCTGATGATCTCCAAAGATGGCTCAAACTTATCATCACGTGGATCAGTAAAAGACCTCCACTTGGAATAACCAAACATGCATTGTGAAGAATCATTGACTACGAGCTTAGGAGCAAAGGACTACATCATGAATGCAAGATCAATTGTTAAATGTTATATCTATTTGTATTCAATGTAATTTTGGTACATTATTGAGGTGACCTCCCTTAGGGGGAGATTGTTAGGAATTAGAAATTCCCAGTATTAAAGAGTCGGTCACCTCAAGTATATGTAATCGTTAGAAAGCTCGTAGTCGTAGTTCTTTTAAGTTAAGTAGTAATTTAGTTTAGTAACACCGTGGAGGACGGACGGGTCTTTACCCACTGTATGCCTGATCCACAGCCCAAAGTGTGGCGATTTGTGTAAGACTATAAATACTCTCTACCTCCCAAGGTAGAGAGTTGGAGCTCATAATAATATCTTTCACTTTCTCTCACTAAGTTCCCTAAACCTCTAACTTTCTCTCTCTAGAATTCCATCTATATGCTACTTTGCGTTATGGTTTGATGTGTATGTGAAAAGTTAATTTCTAACAGTGTGAACAATGACCAAGGAGGAATGTTCTTTGTATACGGATATGGAGGAACCAGCAAGACATATCTTTACAAAACGTTGTCAGCAGCAATAAGATCACAAGGAGAAATAGTATTAAACGTGGCATCAAGTGGAATTGCTGCACTTTTGATGGAAGGAGGCAGGACAACCCATTATCGATTCGCAATACCAATCAATATAGACGAACATTCAATGTGTCATATTCCAGCACACAGTGAACTTGCAGAATTGATAAGGATGTGTAAATTGATAATATGGGATGAAGCTCCAATGACACAAAAGCATTGCTATGAGGCATTTGACAGGACATTAAGAGATATATGTAGGCAAGATCCAAAAAAACCATTTGAAATAGTATTTGGCTGTAAAGTAGTTGTATTTGGTGGAGACTTAAGGCAGATTCTTCCAGTTATTACAAACGGTAGCAGACACACTGTAGTCCATGCAGCATTGAACTCTTCATACTTGTGGCAACATTGCACAGTTCTTCATCTGACCATCAACATGAGATTAGGAACAAGCACAAACAGTTCGGAGCGGAAATAAATACAAGATTTCACAGATTGGATACTATCCATAAGTAACGGCACAATTGGTGGTAAGAATGACGGGGAAGCGACTATGGAATTCCCACATGACATGTTAATTACAGATTCAGAAGATCACATTGGGAAAATTATAGAATAAACTTACCCAAACTTAGTCAGAAACCTTTATAACCCATCTTTCTTTCAAGAAAAGGCAATTCTTGCCCCCACACATGAGATGGTGGATATGATAAACGACCGTATGTTAACACTTCTCCCAGGAGCCGAACATACATATGAGAGTTCTGACTCAGTCGGTATTGCTGATATGGATACCAATTTCAATGAAGAACTTTACACATGCGATTTCCTCAACACAATCCGCATATCTGGGATTCCACAGCACAACATAAAGTTGAAAGTAGGCACCCTTGTTATGTGCATGAGAAACATAGACCAAACAGCTAGATTATGCAACGGAACAAGGCTACAAGTCATAAGGATGGGTGTCAATATAATAGAAGCAAAAATTATTTCTGGAGGAAACGTAGGCACAATCTGCGCCATCCCACGTATAAACCTAAGCCCTTCTGATAACAAGATGCCATTCAAATTTAACCGTAGACAATTTCCAGTGTCTATATGTTTTGCAATGACTATTAACAAGAGCCAAGGACAAACATTGACACAAGTTGGTCTGTTTCTTCAAAAACCGGTTTTCTTGCACGGACAACTATATGTCGCTGTCTCAAGAGTCAAGAGCAAGAAAGGCTTAAAGATTTTATGTTGTGATGAAGATGGAAATTACTCAAAATCAACAACAAACTTAGTGTATAAATAAGTTCTATTTAGGAATTAATGTTCATGTACAAACAATTTAACACTTCCAAAAAGTTCTTAAAAATGTTCATGTACAAACAATTAAACACTTCCAAAAAGTTATTAAGAAGCGTATTTAAATAAACAAACAAAATTACAAAATTACACTCTGAAATAAACAAGCAATAAATCACAAGTCGTGCCTGCCCTTGGGTGGGCTTAAATGGCTAGTGTGTGTGTGTGTGTATATATATATATATATTGGTAGCTTTAGTTTTCTTTGATTTCTGATAACCGATTAGTGCTAATTGTTTTGCTCGATTTGTATTAATGATTGTTAGTTGATCAATTATGTTTTTGTTATTGATTACAGATCAGCAATTCATTGGATCATGTGAAGATTGTTGTAAGCTCAAGATTGTTTAGATCTAATCTAGGATGGATTAAAAGCAAAGACGAAATATTCAAATAAAGAATCAATTATTATTAACAAGGTTTTTTCTTCAATATCATACACTCCAAGCCCCCAATTATACATGATTAATTTTAGAACGTGTTACACCTAACAATAACAAGAAATCAAAGATCAGTGAGGCTAAATCATTAATCATCTAGGCGTCTACATAAACTCATGCCTAGAAACTTTCTCAACTTACACGCTTCTACAAAGACACGCCTATATCTCTTTATATACTAGAGATATTAGGGTTTACAAAGACTCATAACTCTATTAGAAAACTGATGTGCTGGTTGTGTACAAGTTTTAAATTTATAAAAGGTGAATTACCAATATTACCAAGAGCACATACAAGCAAGTATACTCGTCCGTTATAGCAAGGTTATGAAGGTAAGTCAGGATCGTTCGCAGGGATTTGAGTGAATCTAAACACAAGTTTGAATTAACGGAGCCTATCCAAAACATATAAGAGAGCAAAATAGATATAATGAAATTCAGATGATTAAAAACTACACTTGCTTAAACTAGTTTCATATCATAGATTAATGTGATTGTGTTAACCTCTTAACATGTTGGTTATGATAATTAGTTTGAAAACTAATCTATTGTTCTTACAAGTTAAACCTTCGTCAAGATTTTAGTTCATAAAAACAAGCATTAAGTTTAACCAATCAATTCAAGATTAATCCAAGTTTCATAAGTCTACATACATAAACTTAAACACAAAAACATCCACTTGGTCATCAAATTGCTTAAGAAATGGTCAATACAAAAGGTAACCGATCATAGACAAAAGGCTACAATTGATTCTCAACAACTAATCTTATGACCATTTAGGTGTTTCCAACCAATCCAATTTGATAATCAAAAAGCGTTTCTATTACAACCACACCTTAGTTCCTTTGTATAATCAAGAATAATGTGTAAAAACAATCATCCATAGACAAAATGATTATTACTAGTTGAATAACAATAAGTTCTTTCGACCCCAACGTTTACTATCAATTCGCCAAACTTGATTAACAAATGTCACTATGAAACTTTAGCACAATTGGATCTTAGAATCAACTTGAAATTGAATTAAAACATGTTAACACAATTACTAACTAATCATATGATAATCAACATCATTTAAGCAAGTGTATAAAGAAACTAGCCACTCATAGCAAACATGAACATAAACTCAGAACTTTGAACACTAGAAAACATTATTAAAAGTCTTACAATGCTTGGAATAAGATTACAAATGGTGAAGTAATGATTCTCAAAGGATTGAGGTAGACTTCTTGGTGTTTTGGCCTCCAAATGTGGAACTTCTGGAACTCCAAACTTCTCTGGGTTTCTAAGGACGAATTTTGAGAGCTTAAGGCTTTGTTTGATGAGTAGAGAGATTTGTATTTAAGGTGTGTCTCATATGCTCACAATTAGCCTCTATTTATACTATTTCCAAGGCCTAGGGTATTAAATGCTGAACTTGGCCTCCAAGGAGTAAGGAAGGGACTAGAATACACCAAGAGAAGGACCTAGAATCGTTTGGATGCAAAGAGAAAGCTTAGTGATGAAGATTGGCAGATGCAGCTTCTACAACCGGATCGGTCATACGACCAACCGATTCGGCTGGTCTTCTACAACAACTGACCAACCGATCCGGTTGCGGGTTGCGACCGATCGGCTGGCGATGGTTAAAGCATTGTTTCTGACCGTTTTCCAACCGATCCGGTTATGGTTGTAACCGGATCCGGTTGGATCTTCTGAGATACGAAAACTTGATCTTTTCTTCACTTTGTCTTGTAGAACTTGGTTCTTCAATCACTATGGTCTTCAAAGGTCCTTGAGATACTGATTTAGTCTTACTGAAACGGGAATCTTCATTTTGATGAACATTTCTTTATTTTCCTCCGTTTCCCTGCACTTGGTTATAAACACTAGACAAACATCTTTTGATGCGTTTAAATACTATAATCACGCAAATATAACCAAATAACAGAAATAAAAGTACACATAACGCTACTAAAAACATGCACAATCTGAGCGTTATCAAAAACAAATCTTCCTAACTTTAATCTTTATCTTCTAAAGGAATCTTCTATAATTTTCCATCTTTTAGTAGAATTCCTTCTTTGTCTTTTAAGTCCTTAATGTTTCGTATTTACTTCATTCTTCTTTTATTGTTTGTATTATCAACTCAATATAATTCCCAACAATCTTTTCCTAATTGATAATTACAAAACATTCTTCTTGATCTTAAATGAATCAAACAATCTTCCCCTTAATCTCAACTCATGTGAATTTACATAACATGTTGTACCACCAAGCATCTATAAGTTACAAAACTTCTATGTAAAATCTTCTTCCCCTTTTTGTCATTTTCCACTAGGAGATACTAAGCAGATGGAAATTTGATTTTGACAACCACAAACCAATATCACACTTCTAATCCAGCCTTCCAATGTCTCAAATTACCCACCATTAAGTTTTATGCACTAAAAATGAATTTAAGACAATAGAAACTTAAACTAGCAGTAGTAATAATGACTAGTAGTAGTAAAAACCTTCCCCTCGTGTGGTGCATGTAAATGATTAAAAACTTTATAATATGCTTCCCCTAAAATCCAAGTGTTAACCATTTCTTGAATCTCCAAATTTGTAGGCTTCATGTAATGATTACTGTTGAAGAAAACTAAGTATAATGAACTCTATGCTGAAGTAGAACAACCCAAACTTGTGTCTTATGTCTTGTACTATCCATGTGACTCCAAACTCGTACTGATGATATATGATTAGACCTCAGTCTCTTGACAAAATCCTCATCTTCTATGAGACACTGAGCACTACAATGTAACTCCTTTAAGTGATAGCAACAACCAATTGCTAGAATTTACAAGTCTTCGTCACAACGTTTATAAGCACGAACAAGTTATCTTCTACTAGTAAGATATAATAAGAACACGTGCCCAAGTAATTTCACTTCAATCTTCAAATAAGCGATAATCAATCTTCTTCGTAACCAATTATTCAAATAAATCCAATAAACAAGCCTTTTATCCAACATTCACTTCAATCAGAGATCCAAACCATGTGTTGTTCAGTTGAGACTCGAAGCTGTAACTCTTATCAAATAACCATACAATGAACACATATTCACAGCTAAACATGAACTCAACTCAGAAATAATACCAGTCAGCAATATTCACCATGATCGACTTCCCCTCAAATCCATAGACACGTTAAAAAAAAACTTTAACCTTTTAAGATTTGACACTAATAGAGTGTAGCACAATACCAACTCTAAATACCATGCATTCAAATATAAATCTTAATAATTCGATCCAAACTGTGCCAAAAATCCAAGTATCAACATGTAAAGCAATAATAATCACTATGGCACTTGGAAGTCAAAGTTATCAATCCATCATCCAATATTATTACTCATATACCATGCACATACAAAAACTCCAACAGTTGTAAGTATTCACAAGCAGTAGTAAGTCAATCATGCAACAACATTAATTGTCAAGTAGCATAAACATGATAGAGAGCAACACTAACATACCTTGATTCCATCTCTCAAATTCACAAACAATCCAGCGTGCACCTAGATTAAAACCAATAGCAACATAAACTGATAATTAACACTCCAATGACCGTCTACCAATCATCAAGATCAAGTTAAAGACTTCTGAAATAATTCTTCAATCGTGTACCAACAACATATGACAACACCTTCCTTCTACTCTTCTAGGGTTAATCATTGAAGCTCAATAGGCAGTATTAACAATAAACATACAAGCAACATAATCTACAAGCAACGTTAAATGAGTAATAGGGCAGCAGTATTACCATTGATCTTGAGCATCAGTAAGTGATTAGCAGCTCAGTAAGGAGATGATATCAAACAAACTTAAAGCACCACAAATTCATAGTATCAATACCATCACCAAAATTATCAACCCAAACCCATGTTCAAGAATACAAGAAGATTAATAAGGAGCATAATCGAGCAAAACTAATCCTTGGCAGCATAAAACATAGCAGCAGCATTAAGTAATGACGTAGCAGCAGTAACTCTGAACATAGCAGTATTAACTAGAATGAGCAGTAGTAAATTACCATGAGCAGCATTAAGTTCAACAACCTTAACTTTCAAAGGCAGCAGTAAAAAACAATGAGCATAATTAACGTCAAATCAGTAGCATCATCTATTTACTGAATTTAAGCTAAGATTGTTGTTGATATCAGTAGCATTTAAACGTACAACCATTGACCATACTGACAGATTTCAGATTCAACGCCACCTCTGATCTGTACATTTCCTTCCCAACCAGGTTGATTACCAGCTGCCATACCATGTAGTTTCATGAAGTACCCAATAACTGACCTAATCTCTTCTCTGTATTCCCATTGGTTTAACCCTGAGTTGTAAATTCTCACCCCAAGTCGTGCTTCAAACCTGAACCTACACACACCTGTATTTAGCATCATAAAAAGATCCACGTTCACCATAAGCCCAAGACGTTCACTTTCAACCCATGACTTCCATACCGACCTAGGGTTTCCATTAAACGATTAAGAACAGATTCTATGATGAAAATAGTGATAGATTATCTTTTGACCAGTAAGATTTGTTTAAGATACCAATAACCCTACTAAAGTCACGAAACAAAAGCCAAACAGGAAGATCGAAACCTCAAAATATCAATCGATTTCTTCAAACCTTTAAACGCTACTTGAATGGGGTACACCAGTGTTTTCAAATTCAAGGTCATTGAAACATTACATACATTCATTCAAAGCACCAACACAAACATTAGATACAATATATTTAGTCATGTTCTTCAAAATAACAAAAGATAATCAATACGAAACCCTAAAATCTGAAAAACACCACTTTCTCTGCACCGGTTTTCGACAATTAATATCTCACGATTAAGAACTCATATTGAAGATCCCTCCGGTGAAGATGTACCTTGATGTATAAAGAACCTTCACTAAAAATTTCGTTAAGATCTAATGGTTAACGAATGAGATAGCCTCCTTTAAATCCAGTACTGCAGAAAAATACGAATGTAAAATCCAAAGTCATTTTTTTTCTTCTTTCTTCGACAAATAAAACCTTATAGATCCTAGATCAAGAGCCCCTACAAATGATGCCAATTGTGAAGATCGTTCTAAGCTTAAGAATGTTTAGATAATTATTCTATGATGATTTAGTAACAAAGAAGGAATATTCAAACAAAGAATCAATTGTTATTAACAAGGTTTTTTTTTTTAATATCAAACACTACAAGCCTCAATTCTACATGATCAATTGTAGAACATGTTACACCTAACAATAAAAAAGACTCAAAGATCCTTTAGGCTAAACCACTAATCATCTAGGCGTCTACATAAACTCACGCCTAGAAACCTTCTCAACTTAGACGTGTACATATTTTTATATCTCTTTATATACTAGAGATATTAGGGTTTACAAAGACTCATAACTATATTAGGAAACAAATCTTCCTAACTTTAAACAAATACTGATGATATATGAGTAGACCTCAATCTCTTGATAAAATCCTCAGCTTCTATGAGACACTGCGCACTATAATGTAACTCCTTTAAGTGATAGCAACAACCAATTGCTAGAATTTACAAGTCTTCGTCACAACGTTTTTAAGCACGAACAAGTTATCTTCTGCTAGTAAGATATAATAAGAACACGTGCCCAAGTAATTTCACTTCAATCTTCAAATAAGCGATAATCAAACTTCTTCATAACCAATTATTCAAATAAATCCAATAAACAAGCCTTTTATCCAACATTCACTTCAATCAGAGATCCAAACCATGTGTTGTTCAGTTGAGACTCGAAGTTGTAACTCTTATCAAATAGCCATACAATGAACACATATTCACAGCTAAACATGAACTCAACTCAGAAATAATACCAGTCAGCAATATTCACCATGATCGACTTCCCCTCAAATCCAGTAAATATCATGACACGTTAAAACCAAACTTTAACCTTTTAAGATTTGACACCAATAGAGTGTAGCACAATACCAAATCTAAATACTATGCATTCTAATATAAATCTTAATAATTCGATCCAAACTGTGCCAAAAATCCAAGTATCAACATGTAAAGCAATAATAATCATTATGGCACTTGGAAGTCATAGTTATCAATCCATCGTCCAATATTATTACTCATATACCATGCACATACAACAACTCCAACAGTTGTAAGTATTCACAAGCAGTAGTAAGTCAATCATGCAACAACATTAATTGTCAAGTAGCATAAACATGATAGAGAGTAGCACTAACATACCTTGATTCCATCTCTCAATAATTCACAAACAATCCAGTGTGTACCTAGATTAAAACCCATAGCTACATAAACTGATAATTAACACTCCAATGACCTTCTACCAATCATCAAGATTAAGTTAAATACTTTTGAAATAATTCTTCAATCGTGTACCAACAACATGTGACAAAACCTTCCTTCTACTTATCTAGGGTTAATCATTGAAGCTCAATAGGCATTATTAACAATAAACATACAAGCAATATAATCTACAAGCAACATTAAATGAGTAATAGGGCAGCAATATTACCATTGATCTTGAGCATCAGCAAGTGATTATCAGCTCAGTAAGGAGATGATATCAAATAAACTTAAAGCACCACAAATTCATAGTATCAATACCATCACCAAAATTATCAACTCACACCCATGTACAAGAATACAAGAAGATTAATAAGGAGCATAATCGAGCAAAACTAATCTTGGCAGCAGAAAACATAGCAGCATCATTAAGTAATGACGTAGCAGCAGTAACTCTGAACATAACAGTATTAACTAGAATGAGCAGTAGTAAATTACTACGAGCAGCATTAAGTTCAACAACCTTAACTTTCAAAGGCAGCAGTAAAAACCAATGAGCATAATTAACGTCAAATCAGTAGCATCATCTATTTACTGAAGTTAAGCTAAGGTTGTTGTTGAGATCAGTAGCATTTAAACATACAACCATTGACCATACTGACAGATTTCAACTCCAACGCCACCTCTGATCTGTACATTTCATTTCCAACCAGGTTGATTACCAGCTGCCATACCATGTCGTTTCATGAAGTACCCAATAACTGACCTAATCTCTGATCTGTATCCCCATTGGCATACCCCTGAGTTGTAAATTCTCACCCCAAGTCATGCTTCAAACCTGAACCTACACACACTTGTATGTAGCAGCATCAAAAGATCTACGTTCACCATAAGCCTAAGACGTTCACTTTCAACCCATGACTTCCATACCGACCGATTAAGAACAGATTCTATGATGAAAATAGTGATAGATTATATTTTGACCAGTAAGATTTGTTTAAGATACCAATAATCCTACTAAAGTCATGAAACAAAAGCCAAACAGGAAGATCGAAACCTCAAAATATCAATCGATTTCTTCAAACCTTCAAAACCTTCAAACGCTACTTGAATGGGGTACACCAGTGTTTTCAAATTCAAGGTCATTAAAACATTACATACACTCATTCAAAGAACCAACACAAATATTAGATACAATATATTTAGTCACGTTCTTCAAAATAACTAAAGAAAATCAATACGAAACCCTAAAATCTGAAAAACACAACTTTCTCTGCACCGGTTTTCGACAATTAATATCTCACGATTAAGAGCTCAGATTGAAGATCCCTCCGGTGAAGATGTACCTTGATGTATAAATAACCTTCACTAAAAATTTCATTAAGATCTAACGGTTAACGAATGAGATAGCCTCCTTTAAATCCAGTACTGCAGAAAAATACGAATGTAAAATCCAAAGTCATTTTTTTTCTTCTTTCTTCGACAAATAAAACCTTGTAGATCCTAGATCAAGATCCCCCGGATATGATGCCAATTGTGAAGATCGTTCTAAGCTTAAGAATGTTTGGATAATTAATCTAGGATGAATTAGTAAAAAGAAGGAATATTCAAACAAAGAATCAATTGTTATTAACAAGGTTTTTTCTTCAATATCAAACACTACAAGCCTCAATTCTACATGATCAATTATAGAACATGTTACACCTAACAATAACAAAGAATCAAAGATCCTTGAGGCTAAACCACTAATCATCTAGGCGTCTACATAAACTCACGCCTAGAAACCTTCTCAACTTAGACGTGTACATATTTTCTGTGCACACAATAAAAGACACGCCTATATCTCTTTATATGCTTGAGATATTAGGGTTTACAAAGACTCATAACTATACTAGGAAACAAATCTTCCTAAATTTAATCTTTATCTTCTAAATGGATCTTCTATAATCTTCCATCTTTTTGTAGAATTCTTTCTTTGTCTTGTAAGTCTTTCATGTTTCTTATTTACTTCATTCTTATTTTATTGTTTTGTATTATCAACTTAATATAATTCCCAACACTCATTTTATGACGACACCCGATGAATTAATTAGAAAATATCTCATAAAAGTGTTCCAGATTTTGAGTAACATATTTGAAACGATAAAAAGTCCAAATTTTTGTACTAAACTCACTGTTGGTGCTCAAAGAGAAAAGTTAGAGGAAACTTTAACTTAAATGTGGCTGCTAAAATGGGGTTAGGAAGTTGTAGTTTGTAAAATAGTCATTTTTGTGGGACTGATTGTTGTTGTTAATTACCAACTTTGACACATAAAGGTATTTTAGTCATTTCACATAGGTTATGAAACTTTTCGGATAATGGGAGCCATAAATTTGTTTGCTACTCTTAACTACCTTTCCATAAACATAAAAACCGAGTCATAATTCTTTAGGGTTTTGGAGAACCAATCTTGTCAATTCAGGTAGCCACACTAACAACCTAATAACTTTTGAACTAGGGCTTGTAACTCTTTAGAAATTTGTCAAAACTAGTCCTTATACTTTTAGAAACTTTATAAATGGTAAGTACAATGGTATAATCAATGTGGAAACTTTATAAACTCATTAGCATATGTTCGTTGTTATTCATTTATACGACCTAAGATGCAACATATATTCTTGGTTGTTTCTAGGACTTTTTGCAGCTTTTCATTTCTTCATATCTCGTACTTTGTACTACTTTGCTTAAGGTGAGTTCATAGCCCCACATTTACTCATTTAACTATTTTATAAACTTCTTGGAGGAGATACATGCTACTACTTTTTACTATGGACACAAGTGTTTGAAACAATATGCTTAATTGAACTTATTATTGCCTAAGTACCACTATTGCCAGAAGACCCTATTATAATGAACCATTATGTAATCGCGAGTACTGTGAATAGATATATTGGGATTGACGAATCCCATATGTTTTAATTGGATAGATAACCAGGCACACTGTATTTGAGATGTTAGGTAAATGGCAAATTACCTACTAATGCAATTGTTACTATTATATCATTATTTTGATATTCCTGTTAAAGTTTTCAGTGTCGTGATCTTATTGTAATAATAAATGATTTATGACTATTGTAGGTGATATAATTGTCACTCTAAACTTGAAATCTTGTGGTCCATTGCTTTAACTATAAACATATGAATTTCAATAAAAAAATTTGTTGGCTTTTTAGTATATTTATCTCAAGTCCGTAAGGCGATAGCGTGGTTGGAGCATTATAGTCTTTGGCTTATTTTGAAGAATTTCATGCACTTATGTTTTCCATTCGATAACACTTTTCAAAACAATTATGTACTATTGTATTTTGGGACCTATTTTGTTGTAACTCTAATTATTTATCGAATGGGATATTTTCAAAATGTTTCATTTAGAGGTCATTTTCTATTACTATCTCTTCATATTCTAAAGTAATAACCTCAGTTGCCTTTCACTGCTATACTGAAATTTGGGCGTGTTACACTCCTATAGTATAATCTCATGATCCACCAAATTGAGGGCATTCTTGAAATCTACTAACAACATTGAAAGACCCATATCATCTCCACGGTCCTCAATAAATTGATTCACAACAGGAAGAATAGCCTCCCTTCTTCCATATACCCCAACCCGAACTGAAGATAATTTAAATAACCATCCAAAGAATGGCCAATTATAGCAGCACTAACCTTGGAAACCAAATGCCTCCAAACGGTACCCATAATAATAGGACGAATACCACCTCCCAGCTTGAACAACGGTGTGATAGGAGCACTAGAAATATACTCACCCAACATCCTAGGGCATTTACTGTAACACCCCCAATTTCGTGAATGCAGCGAAATTCAAACTGGGTGCTACTTCATGGTATAACAATAATAATAACAGAAAATGAAATCTAACTGAGTCATTTTAAAAAATCTTATCATTCAATTTATTCAAATATATCAGAGTTTACAAAATAGAGAGGTCCCAGTAGTTTTACGGTTACATAATACAAAAGTTTTCGAATGATAATAAAATTTATAGCCATCTTGAGTATATATGCCCCTCCTATCCATCCTTGCTAGCCTCGTGCCTTATGGACCTAAGATAAAACATGCTTAAAATGTCAACACAAAGGTTGAGTGGAATCTGTTAATACAAATAAGCCGTAGAAACGTTTATTTATATTTTACGATCTTCTAATGTTTTGTCGATAACAAACGTAAAATCATTTTAACGAAACAAATAAAATACGTAAATGGTTTGAGCCAATAGTTTACTAACATACTTATAGTTTCATATAAATCACTAAACAATTAATAGTGCTTGTATGATTTAGTAATGCATATGTACAACAACTAGTGTTTACATATTGGGTAGATATATACATACTTAGTATATATTAAAATGGGTAATAGAATGGGTAGAAGTTTAAGTATTTAACCCATTGACCCATTGCATGACATCATGCATAAGTCATAATGGGTATTATCCATGACCCACAGAGCTAACCTATAACCCATGGACTAGATGCATTGCATCTTCTAGATACATTGTATCTACTTAGATACCCATGGTCCAAAGTCTAGGACCCATGACCAATGACCCATAACCCATGGGTAATGAGGAGAATCTCACGGATCCCTTAAGATACACTAAACGGATCCCTCCAACAAGGGATCCGTGGATCCAACAAGGGATCCGTAGGATCCGTGGAACAGTCGCATATTTTTTCTATAAATAGTGAGCCATTTCTTCATTGTAACTTACCCCTTTCACACACATTTTCTCTTAGTATTGTAAACTGTCTAACCTCAGATCCAAAGGATCTTTCTATGTAGTTTGTGTTTGTTTTTGTATCATTCTCTAGGTTCCTCTTAAAGGCGAGATCACCACCTCTTGAAGTCGAGCAAGCTCAAGTCCATGAGTTGCCATGCTTCGTCATCATCAAGACTAATGAAGTTCTCTTGTTGATAGTTCTTTCTTCCTCTCTAGAAGTGTTGTGTCTAAGGCATTAGTGAAGGATGCCAAAAGGGTCAAGACGAAGGCATTAGTGAAAGGTGACGAACGTCCGTGTCAAAGGCATTAGTGAAGGATGCCAAAAGGGTCAAGACGAAGGCATTAGTGAAAGGTGACGAACGTCCGTGTCAAAGGCATTAGTGAAGAATGCCAAAAGGGTAAAGTCGAAGGCATTAGTGAAAGGTGCCAAAAGATCGTGTTAAGGGCATTAGTGAAAGATGCCAAGGGTGTACAATCGATATGGTGCATCGATGTACAAATATAGATAGGTTGTATCCAAGGATATTGATATCCTTGATGATGTTGTAATAAGGAGTGGGTATCCTTTGGGATAGTTGCTTTGTAGTGTTGGGTAGTAATTCCTCCTTTGTAATGGAACTCGGTATCTAGCCTTGTACTGGATAAAGTGTAGGCGACGTTGTGATAGGTGTGGTTTTACCTCGTGGAAGAACGCGATGTCTAGCCTTGTACCAAAAAAAGAGTAGGCGACGTTGTGAAGGCCTCTCCGCCATAAGGAGTTGTGTCATGTAGTGCTAATGAACTCTCGAGTAGGTGACTCGGGAAGTGGAGTAGGGCAAGGAAGGTTTCCTTGTAGCCGAACCACTATAAACACTCGTTTCGTGGTTTTGTGTTTCTTACTCTTTACCTTTGCATTATATCTTTACATATATATCTACCAATATCCAACATACACATCTAAATAGATTGAAATAAGTTGATCTAAATATTTTAAAACAAAGTTTTAATCGGTAAAACTATTCAACCCCCCCTTCTAGTTTTCCACAGAATCCATAAGTTTAGTTAAATTTTTGAACACAATATTCGTAGTGTGAGCTATATAGTCTCACACTCATAGTTTGAAAATAGAATCGTTATTATTGCACTAAGCTTATGACAATCAAAGCGTTAACAATGTATCCATGGAAATTGATATAATAATAGTAACATTGGTCCTAGTAGGAAATTTGCATGTTATACCGAGAGTTCTCAAATATAGTGCGTTTGTTCACCTATGTCGGGTCAACACAAACGGGATACGATTATAGTGCGTTGGCTTTCCTATCTCCGGTCAACAAAAAAGGGATTTGATTATAGTTCTTTTGTTTGCCTATGTCCGGTAAACACAAACGGGATTCGATTATAATGCATTTGTTTTGCCTGTGTCCGTTCAACATGAACGAGATTTGATTATAGTGCGTTTGTTTGCCTATGTCCGGTCAACACAAACGGGATTCGATTATAGTGCGTTTGTTTGCCTATGTCCGGTCAACACAAACGGGATTTGATTATAGTGCCTTTGTGATAACATCAAATAATCCTGATATTCTAAGCGTTAATTTCCCCCTTTATCATCACATTATGAGTAAAATGCTAGTAGAAACATTCTTATTCCTTGTTATTTCATTTCAGGATCTATTTTATGCAAGGAAGCGGTAAATGGACATTTCTAAGCCCAAGGATGATTTTTTCTCTAAACTACGGTGTAACCAAGTGATGAAGTTACGCCGTAATAATGATCATGAAGAATACGGCGTAACAATGGAGTATAGTTACGCCGTAACAAGACTACTGAACATTAAGCAGCAAACTTTACAATGGATATGACGTAACCCTCAGCTCAGGTTACGTCGTAATAATAGATAAACATCAACTTTACAAAGGATACGGCGTAACCCTCAGCTCAGGTTACGCCGTAGCAGAAGATAAGCATCTGATTTACAAAGACTACGGCGTAAACCTCAGCTAAGGTTACGCCGTAACCATGGATAAGTACAAGATTTTGAAGAGTTACGGCGGTAAATGTTACATCGTAACTGGTATCCGAGCCTATAAATAGACGAAGTTTTGATCAGTTATAGGCATCTCTCCTTTCCCAAAGCTTTCTAGGGTTTGGGGAGATCAAACACAGAAGAAGAATCATGGTTCAGGAGTATGAATAACGAAGTTCTCGTCTACATTTTTGTTGTATTCGAGTTTGAATTCCTTTTATATTTTTTTAGGGTTTATATTATGAATTCATGTTATTAATTTAAGTTTGCATTTATGTTATTGATCTTCTCTTTATTTCTTTATAGACATTTACTAGTCTTATCATAGATCGCTAGTCTTGGTAATATTATAAGCTTGTTAGTATCTAAAGGGCTGGGAGAATTGACCAACTGACCTCAATCTAATAGGTTGCAAAGTATGGAAGGAATTGGCCATAGTACAACTACTCTTCGTGTGCGAACTGACCAAATGATCACCTATCAAATGGAGGTATTCAAGAAGCTAAGGGAAATCTAAGTTCCTAACGGCCGAGTTTCCATAGACTAGATCTAGTAGATTTGGCCCTTAATGACCTGCTATTAGGTTGCCGAATGATCCCATGTGACCTGTTCATCTTGGTGAGGAATCTAAGAACTATAGGCCATGACGAGTTGACCAAAGGAGTCCGGCGATAATTAACCACTATATTGAAACTTTATATTGAGAATCAATTCCTATTTGTATTCTTTATTAAGCTTTGATTTTCTATCTCTTTATCCTAAATTGTTGTGTCTGTGTGAATGGAATAATTATATCATATCAATGAATTATCAATATCATATCATTTCTAATCATCTTAGTTCTTTCAAGGTCACAGCTCTCTTTGGACGACACACGGATTTACCTAAGGCTTTACTTCATCTGATCGGGTTCTCTGCCCGTTAGTATGTGTTTATCCTAAGTTTGTCTAAGTTTTATAAATATTAAAAGCAGGATGAAATAGCGCATCGACTTTTTGGCGCCGCCGCCGGGGAGCAGTTAATGAAAGATCTAAGGTATGATCTATCATATTTACCTAAATAAGAGACGTGAGTACTTCCAAACCACATAAGATACGTATCTCAATCTCTCGTGTTGCAATTTTCCACATTTATTCTTTGAAGCTATTAGTTACGGCGTAACCTTTATTAAGAGTTACGACGTAACCATTAAATAATAATAAAAAATTTATTAAAAAATTAGTTACGGCGTAACCCTTTCCCTAATTACGCCGTAACACCCGGGCGGTATAAAACCCTGATACGGATGAAAAACTAGGTTTTTACCAAAACACACAACTTTTCACCGCCCACTTCTACAGTAAAATTTTTCCAAATTTTTTTCGTGAAGATTTCTTCGTTCCCTCAATCAAGCAATGACTGGTAAGATCTATGATTACTCTTTTTGATTCGTTTCAATCGATTATTCAATTAGGTTTTATATTTTCATATTTGGGGATCTTGCTTCTTTCACTATTATTATTGCTATTGGCTTGAATAGTATATGATTATGTTAAATTCCCCATGTTGTTTTGATTCGTGTCATATCATTATTGGTTGTTTGGGATGTTTTGACTTGGTTTAAATGGGCTTTGGGTCAAACATGAACCTAATGGTTTAGGCGCGGTCCCTCAACACTAATTGGTTAAAAATTGATGATTCTTTTTACCTTTGGAATAAAATTGATGGTTACAGCGTAATCTATTGCTAACCTGTGGGGTATGTTACGCCGTAACCACATCTGTAGTGTAATTACGGTGTAACCTATAATGTTGGTTACGCCGTAACTAGTCATCAATAGGCACGAATTCTGACTTATATCTGTTTTCTTTTCAGATGACAACCCCAACCCCGCTGAATAGGTTAGGTTTTTGGCATTCGAGGATGAAGAGATTAGGCAGCTATGCAGGGATGATTACTTGATGCTGACAAGAAAAGACATTGATCAGCCAGAAGCTCTTGACTTCGAGGCATTTGATGGGATCGATAATGGGTCTGCTGGAAGGGAGCTCAGAAAATTATACAAAACCAAGTTTACATGCTCAAAATGGTTCAGTTACTTGCAATGCTTGGTTGAGGCTCTTTCGGATCACTGAGCCAATAATTCCAGAATATGTTCGAGAGTTTCTAGCGACAGTTGAGTTCAAGAGTGAAATTAACAATGTTGATCATGTTGCGTTGTATTTTAGCTGGGGGGAGAGAAAAGGCAGTTAACTTTGAATGAGTTTATCGTGAGAATGCGTTTATACACGCAGGACGAGTTGAACTCTGAGGTTTTTGAGGAATTTTACAGGACTTGTTGGAGGTATAGGCCGGAAACCTATGATCCCAATACCTACTTCAACCGCATTTCTGTTGAGCCAGGGTACCACTCGAGGCACCCACCTACTTACACCTTGGTTAGGAGCCATATTCGCTGACTTGTACACAGATTCATTGCTTGTTCTATAAGAGTAAGACATTCAGCAAAAGAAAAAATGACCATGGATGACCTATACCTCTTGAATGGGATGGACGAGGGCAATCACATTGATGTTCTCCATTATTTGGCGAGGTTTATGGGTAATGGGGCAAAGGGTTTCATCAGGAAGAGTCCTATTCAAGGGGCTCACTTTATTGGTAGGTTGGCTCGGAGTTATGGTTTGATGTCGGATGAGGCCTTGGCTTGGGTAAACCGTGGTAAAGAAACTAGTTTGCTTGGGCTGAATAAGCTGTTGGAGTTTGGGATTTGTACCGAAGATGTGCTAGGTGTGGTTGAGTTGGCAAGGATCGCCCCGAGGAGAGAAGTTGGGGAAGCTAGCGGTGCTGGACCTAGTGGTGTCCAAGACGAGGCCGAGGAGCGTGTGCCTAGGGGTCGACGTAGGGCACACGTGAATGTAAGGGATAGGTTACAGGTGATTGATGAAAGGTTGGAAGGGATGGCAAACTACTTCAATGAGGAGATTGATAGCCGCATTATGGGTTTATATGGTTTGAGTAACCAGTTTGAGGGTTTTTCAGGTACACTTGATCAGGTGTACCAGCTGCAAGAAGACTTTTTCAGCTGGAGTGCGGACCCTACGAGCCAAATGTTTTAGGGGATACACCTGAACCATCCACGATGGCATGGACCAGCTTATGTGTACCAGCCTGACATCCCTGATTTTGGTATCCAGCAAGGAGTGGCATTTATGCAGGCTGAGCCAACTCCTGGTAGCACCACCAATACCCCTTATGACCAGACTCCATTCCATTCCATGGATCATGACCACCACAGGGACGATTGATTCCCCTGTTGTTGGAATCACTCCTAAACAGTATTTCAAGTATTTATATTTCATATGTAATAGGTAGCTTTATTATGGCCTTTATGTTTGTTTAAGGTCAAGCTTATGTAGAAGGCTCATAAGCTTAGGCCCAAGCCCACATAAGAAAGGATGGGAACTAGGAGTGTTGCCCTAGCTTCCCTCCTATAAATACTCTTGTAAACCCTCATTTGAGGGTTGGTTGTTCAATGCATTTCTTTCACATACTCTACGCCTAACCATTCATAGTATTTCGTGTGTGTGTTTGTGTGTGTATTGTTCATCCGCCTCTCTATCTCTTTATAGTAAGCTTGTGTTGTAAAACTAGTGACCTAATAGTGGTATCAGAGACAAATAGTTGGGTGTACTCGTTTGTTTTTGAAGTTTTGGTTTTGGGTCTTACGCGTAAAGATAACGCAATCTTTGGTTATCTTAAAAACTCATTTTTTACACTTTTTAATCCAAGATTCTTGTACTTTCAATGTTTTGAGGTGTTAAAATACTTGTTTTTGGCAAAAAGTTTCAAACTTTACGCGTGGATTTACGTTTTTAAGCTTGTTTTTGTTCGTGGGTGTCGTTCTACGCGTAACCCGTTTAGCAGTTTTGGTACATCAAAATTCACACTTTTGTGTTCTTTTGGTACTATTGAAGCTATTCCATAACAAAAATCTGGTTTAGAAACACATTTGGGCAAAATCAAAGTTACGAGCAATCCTACGCGTATCAAAACCCTAAAATTACGCGTAAGATTTTCCTTGGTTTGATCTTCAATTTTCTGGTTTATTCCGTGTTTTCTTACTTGGATAAGTCTGAAAATACGTCGACTTTGGATATCTTTTGCACTGTGAAGTGTAAAAGATCATTTGGGCAAAAACCCTAAAATTACGCATAAGCATAAGCTTACGCGTAGAAATCCTACGCATAAGATTCACTTTACGCGTAAACTAAGGTCTACGCATAAGGTAATCCTACGCCTACGTTTCTACGCCTAACTTTTGTCTACGCATAACTTTAGTGTTTTTCCTACTTACGCGTAAGCTAAAACCTACGCGTAACTCCTCATTGTTACGCGTAACTTTTGGTGTTTTTACGCATAAGTGCTACTTAGTTCTTGTCTTTTCTACGCCTAAGGACAATTCATCAACAATGGTTCATTCGACTACAAAGATCCAATTTTACCACACAAGTTTATCATCATGTCTCAACCACCATACTCTAACTATTTCCCTCACACTTATAATCATCAACAACAACAACAATTAACTCCACAACATCAACAATGGAATCAACAACAAGCTATTTATCAACAACAATTTAATCAGCAACATACTCCACAACTTGGTGCAATTCCACAACCACAAATGGTTCAACCACACCTAAGCCTTCAAGTTCAACCCTACACAACCGATTTCAATCAACATCCATCACGGACCAATATCAAGGAACCCACTTGGTTTGCAAAGATGTGTGAAGCTTTAAGCAGCCAACAATCAATTCATGAAGCTGGATCACTTGATAGACCTCCAATGCTCACTCCAGGAAACTACGATCAATGGGTGATAAGGTTCTTTAGGTTTTGTGATCTAAAGAAGCCACATGGAAAGTTCTTAAAGAAGGTTATCTTGGAAGGTCCATTTGAGATGCCTACTGTCATTGTACCCGGAGATCCAACTGCTGTTCCACCAAGAGATGAACAAACCAACATTGCTACTGTTGCAGATTTAAATCCTACAGAACTTCTACACTATGAAGCTGATGAACTTGCAATGGAATACATCCTCTTAGGATTACCAAACCCAATTCTTCGTAGTGTTGATGCTCAAAAGACTGCACAAAAAATGTGGGATCATATTCGTCTTCTTATGGAAGGATCTGTACTCAATCAGGAGGATTTGGAATCCAAAATTTACTTGGCTTATGAACACTTCATGATTGAACCTGGAGAGACACTAGAGTCCTATCATCATCGATTTTCAGATATCATCAATGATTTGGATAAACACAACATCATCATGCCAAGAATTGCAGTGAATACTAAGTTCCTGAGTAGTCTTGGTCCAGAATGGGAGAAGTATGTCATTTTTCTCCGTCAAGCGAAGAATATGCATCATTCTACTTATGGATTGTTGTACGATTACTTGAAGCCTCATGAAAAGGAAGTTGATCGGGAAAGGATTCTCCGTGCTCAAATTGCTAAACAGTCACAACCGGACAATCAACAACTTGCCTTGTATGCTCAACATAATTATCCCTCTCAACCAGCAACTCAACCAACTTCTTCAAACACACCTTCACAGTCACAACCTCAACAAAATCAATTGGTTCCATACAGCAACAATGCTCAAGCATATGTCAGTGAAGCGACTGAGGAAACAGATCCGTTCGAAGCATTGCAACAAGGATTTGTGATGATTGCTAATGCTTTTGGCCGTTACACCAACAAATCCAACAATCGTATTCGTTCCTCATCTAACACACGGACTCAAGCTGTTGTGAACAATGGACGTGTTGAAGTTCAGAATCGTGATTATGGTCGTCAGATGGGCGGTGGTCAAGGGTTTAATGCTGTGGGTAGGAATAACAACAGAGCTCAAGTGGTGGAACAGGGAAATGCTCAGAATCGGTTAAATGGTCTTAGATGCTACAACTGCAATGAGAAGGGACACCTGGCTAATGCATGCCCTAAGCCAAAGACTAGGGGCAGTGCTTATTTCAAAGAGGCTTTACTTTTGGCTCTTAAGGATGAAGCTGGTGGATCTCTCACAGACAAAGAACAGAGCTTTATGGCAGATGCAGACTCAGATGATGATATGGAGGACTTGCAGGCTAATGCAGCTGTTATGTTGATGGCTAATATGCATGAGCTGCACATGAGTGATACAGGCCCAGTGTATGACACTGATGGCTTGTCTCAGGTACCCGAACAAACCATCATCATATCTGAACTAATATCTCCGCCAATATCTGAATCCGGCACGGATCAGACTGTTCAAAATGAGTCTTCTACATCTCTTTCTGATGATTTTCAAGTTAACCCTGTAGTTACATTTGACGATCAAGATGACCTTATGGTTTCCTTTGATAATCAAATTGACTCCGTGGTCGTACTTGAGGATCTAAAGAATGATCATGTTGAGACTCACGTTGAACAAGATGATCTGTTGCCTCATCCGGATTTTGCTCGGTTAATTCAAGACCATAAAATCAAAATGGAGGAATGTTATGCATTAAATCAGTCCTTAAAAAGTAAAAATGCACTGTTAACCAAGGATTTTGAATGTTTACAAATGCAACTCAACTTTTTCAAAACTCAAGAAAATCGTGAAAAAGGTTTTGAAGCCGCTTTTGCAAAATCTCATCAAAATGAAAAATATTTAGAGAGACAGATGCGTGATCTAGCCGCCTCGAAGAATGCTTTGTTGTCCGAATTAGAACAACTGAAACATGAACATAAAAAGCAAATTAACGCTCTCACATTGGAAAATCAAAAAGCTAAGGCTGAGTTGTTAAATTGTCAAAAACAGTTCTCCGCATACAAAAAGCATTCAACGAATCGGGTAGATGACCTTCTTGAAGAAATTCTCGGCTTGCAAAACAAACTTAAAGAGTTTAAAACTGTTGTTTACAAACATGGTGAATCCGTAATAGCTATTGAAAAGTTTACCTTAAAACCCAATCCAAAAGGATATGAAAAAAATCTAGCTGATTACAAACCAAAGCTTTCACAAAAAACATTCAAACCAACTCCTGAAGTTTCCAGTGCATAATACAAAATTGATAATATTGTCACGAGTGTTGTTGAATATCATCGTCAAGAGGAATTAGATGCAGAAGACGAGAGTCGATCAAATTTAAAAACCGTTGTTTACAACAAACCTTTTAATTATAAAAACGCGGTCACTTTCGTCACACCAACGGATTCTTCAAACACACCAAGGGTTATCATCAAAACACCTGAGTCTTCTATTGTTAATCCCAAAAATAGACTTTGCACAAACTTATGGTCCTTTACCTTCCATTAGTGAAGTAAACTCACAACCTGAAAATCGAAAAATTCTTCGACATTTTGACATTTTCATGGCTGACCTCAAAATTTTACAACATGAGATAGAATATCGATCTGAAATCAAGGTTGAACATTTTCAATCGCCTCTGGCGCGAGAACAAAGAGACATTTTTCAGAAAAATCTTTTACCTAATGTTAAAAACTTGAAAAGTTGTGCAATTGCCTGGGAAAAGGATTTTCATAAGGAACTTGGGGTAATGAAAAACGTTTTCGAGAAAACAGAAACATCTATTTCTAACACAAAACGCAAAAATAAACTGTTGAGAAAAGATGTTGATCGACTCTTGGAAGATGTTATCTGTGCTGATATCCATAATGTTGTGTTATTCTATTCTTTGCCATATGCATCTGATCATATCTCTGCTGATATTGTTGAAACTGTTGTTACTGTTGAGAACACCGATAATGTGCTTCAGATCGAGTCTTTAAAAGCTGAAAATAAACGATTACACACGGAAATTTACAATGCAAAACGTCGTATTCATTGGTGTGAAAAAGATATTCACAACCATCAACTTAGTTTTCAAAAGAAAATCGCTCAATTGAGTGCAAAATCTTCTGATCCTAAAATTGATCAACTGGATGATCAAAACGTGTCTTTGAAAAGTCAAATCTCAAAATATGAACAAGAACTTTTAAAAGTTAAACAGGAATATGGTGTCATATTTGATTTACTCAAAAAGACTCGACTTGAAGCATCAAACGAACTTGATCACTATCTTGCTCACACTAGAGAAGTCATGAATTTTGATGGTAATATTCGTTCTGAAAATCAAGATCTGATTCACACCATCTCTAAGTTACGGGAAATGTTAGGAAAGTATGAACAACTTCCGCCTACTGTGATTAAGAGATTAGCACCCGTCACACTTAGTAATCATGAACCTAGAATTCCAACTGCCAAATCACAAGTTGCTAATGTGTTTCCCTCTACTGAAACAGGAATAGTTGCATCTTTTCCAATCGTCCGCACTTCACAGCCTAGGAGCACTCAATCGACGAATAGGAAGTTGCGACCTAAGAAAAGATCAATAAGGAATGCTAAAGTAGAAGAACACCCTAGGACTCTGAATAAAACTCATGTTACTTCCACTATAGATGTTACGTCTGGCAAATGTAATAGAAATAGTGATGTAACGAATGCTAAACCGTTAAGTATTTTTGATATTCAGTCTGATGCACCTTGTGTTATTTGTCGGAAGAGTATGAATTCTGATTGTCATGACAAATGTGTTGCTAAAGCTATAATCTCTCGATTACGGAATCCTAAGAATCGGAATACCTCTAGGCCCACTAATCATTCTAAGTCTGTGCTTGGTAAACCACCTTCTTTAGATTCTAAGGCAACCATTGCTATCACAGTAGCTCCCGCTTCACCTCCTAAGAATGTAGTACCACCTAGTGCTTTCACTAAGACTAAAGCAAAGAGTAGTTACAGATGGCAGAAATGGATATATAACACACTAGGATTTAAGTGGATGCCTAAAATTCTCAATGTGTGTATGTCTAACATACCTGCTTCGGAACCCTCTAACATTTCGGGTTCCACATCTACTTCTATTCCATCTGTGTCGTCTGTGTGTAATGCAGGTGATACAGATCATTCTCTGGATTATTGATAGCGGATGTTCCCGACACATGACAGGCAACCTTAAACTGTTATCAAACTTTATTGCAAAGTTCATTGGCACTATCAGATTCGGGAACGATCACTTCGCAGCCATCATGGGCTACGGAGATTATGTCAATGGGAACATCAAAATTAGCAGGGTTTACTATATGGAAGGCCTCGGTCACAATCTGTTTTCAGTAGGTCAATTTTGTGATGGAGATTTGGAGGTTGCTTTCAGGGAGAAAACTTGTTTCATTCGTGATCTACAAGGAAATGACCTTATGTATGGCTCGCGTAATTCTAGTCTCTACACTATCTCTATGCAAGACATGGTTGCTTCCTCTCCCATCTGCTTACTTTCTAAGGCAACATCAACAAAATCCTGGCTATGGCACCGTCGTCTCTCACATCTAAACTTTCAAACCATCACCAACCTTGCTCGACACAAACTAGTTGAAGGACTCCCACGATTCCGGTATTCAAAAGATCACCTTTGCTCAGCCTGTGAACAAGGGAAAAGCACTTGTGCTCATTTTCCTTCAAAGGTGGAACACAGTTCTCAGCATATGCTACATCTTCTTCACATGGATTTGTGTGGCCCGATGCGCGTGCAAACGATCAATGGCAAACGCTACATCTTAGTAATTGTTGATGACTACTCACGATGGACTTGGGTCTACTTCCTTCGTAGCAAAGACCAAGCTCCACAAATGATCATCACCTTTCTCACAAAAATACAGGTTCAGCTCCGCAACACCGTCAGAATTATCAGAACAGACAAAGGAACTGAATTTGTTAACAAAACCCTTCGTGACTTTTATGAGAAATTGGGAATTCAGCATCAAACATCTATTGCACGTACACCTGAACAAAACGGAGTTGTTGAAAGACGCAACCGAACGTTAGTGGAAGCTGCAAGAACAATGTTAATCAATGCTAAACTTCCAGATTACTTATGGGCAGAAGCTGTATCTACTGCATGCTATACTCAAAACCGTTCTATGATCACAAAACGCCATAACAAAACACCTTTCGAGCTTGTCCACAACCATAAACCGAACCTCAAACACTTTCATGTATTTGGATCCCTTTGCTATCCGAATAATGATCGTGATGATTTTGGAAAGCTCAAAGCCAGAGCTGATATTGGAGTCTTTATTGGATACTGTGACAAGTCCAAAGGTTTCCGAATCTGGAATCGTCGAACTAAGGAGGTAATGGAAACGATTCATGCTCATTTCGATGAACTCACGGAAATGGCTTCTGAGTACAACAGCTTAGAACCCGGTCACAACCGTTTAAACTTCCCTCAACCCCCATCATCAGCTGAACAAAGCCCCCAGCTAACTCGTCAACAAATCGAAAGGTTATTTGCTCCTCAGTTCTGTGACAAAATTGATGAACGTGCTCCTGGTGTATCCGCTGTTTCCGCTGCACAACCTGATAATATTCATATACCTGATACACATGCTACAACAACTACTGTTGAAGATGCACTTACACCAGTTGACTCCAACACAACAGTTGAACACACCGCTTCCAACAATGATGAACCAGCTGATGATATTCTGAATGTAGTACCCCCACCTGCAGATTTTGATCCAAATGCATTCTTCAACCCGTTTGCAAATGAGACTGCTGCACCAGATGTCGCGGAATCTTCAACAAACCATTTGAATCCTCAGAATTTGCACAATGTATACCAACATCAACCCTCTACACATAGATGGACTAAAGACCATCCTCTGGCTAACATTATTGGCAACCCGAATCAACCAGTCGTTACGAGACAACGTCTTCACTCAGATGGTGAACATTGCATCTATGCACTCACTGTCTGCCAATCTGAGCCTAAAAACATTAAAGATGCAATGACAAAAGACAACTGGATTGAATCCATGCAGGAAGAACTCAACCAATTCAAACGTCTTGAAGTATGGGAACTGGTTGAAAGACCAACAGGGGTCTACGTCATTGGTCTCAAATGGATTTGGAAAAACAAATTGGATGCTGAAGGGAACGTCATCCGAAACAAGTCACGTCTAGTTGCTAAGGGTTATCGTCAGGAAGAGGGAATAGACTTTGAAGAATCTTTTGCTCCGGTTGCTCGTCTTGAGGCTGTTCGGATATTCCTCGCGTTCGCAGCTCATATGAATATGACGGTCTATCAGATGGATGTCAAAACAACGTTTCTCAATGGACAACTTAAAGAAACGGTTTATGTCAGCCAACCAGATGGATTCGTTGATCCTGAGTTCCCGAACCATGTCTACAAACTGAACAAAGCTCTTTATGGTCTCAAACAAGCCCCTCGGGCATGGTATGATAAGCTATCATCTTTCCTCATTGCCAATAATTTCACCAAAGGCTCGGTTGACCAAACTCTTTTTATACAATATCACGGGGCACATATCTTAATTGTTCAAATTTACGTGGATGACATAATTTTTGGGTCAACACATAAAAAGTTTTCAACCGCTTTTGCAAAACTAATGAAGAAATTTTTTGAAATGTCCATGATGGGTGAACTCACGTTCTTTCTAGGACTGCAAGTTCATCAATCACCCCGTGGTATTTTCTTGAGTCAGTCCAAATATGCCCTTGAACTGTTAAACAAATTTGGAATGAAAACCTGTGATACTTATGCCACACCAATGGCTCATACCAACAAGTTAGATGCTGATTTACATGGGAAATTGGTTGACCCTACCAAATACCGAAGTATTATTGGGTCCCTCATGTATCTAACAGCTAGCAGACCTGATATTGTCTTTGCCGTTTATCTATGCTCCCGTTATCAGTCGCGACCAACTGAAACCCACCTCTCTGAGGCTAAAAGAATCCTCCGATACATCAAGGGAACCATTAACTTGGGGATCTGGTATCCGAAGGATTCTGGTTTTGAACTAATCGCTTTTTCAGACGCTGACCACGCAGGATGCTTAGACTCAAGGAAAAGTACTTCAGGAGCTCTACAATTTCTCAGTGATAAACTGGTGTCTTGGAAATCAAAGAAGCAGGATTGTACATCGTTGTCATCAACCGAAGCAGAATATGTAGCCATGTCCGCGTGTTGTGCTCAAGTCATCTGGATGAGAACACAACTCAAAGACTATGGTTACGTATTTGACAGAATCCCGATGTACTGCGACAATCAGAGTGCCATTGCCATCTCGTGCAATTCAGTTCAGCACTCGAAATCAAAGCACATCGATCTACGCTATCATTTCATCAAGGACCACGTGGAACAGGGTACCGTTGAATTATACTTTGTGGGTACTGAATACCAATTGGCAGATCTGCTCACCAAAGCCTTGCCTCCCGCTAGGTTTAATGAGTTGGTCCACCGAATTGGTATGAGGTGTTTGACTCAAGAGGAATTGGATGACCTCTTAAAACAGTCTTAAAAACCTGTCAAACACCAAAACATCTTTTGTAAATAAATTTTCAAAAACAAAATACAAAAATATAAAATCCGATAAAACAACAAAAATATTCTCCTAATCTATCTTTCTTTCAACATGGCAAGTATATTTCTTCCGTCAACACTTTAATCTTTCAAAATTCAATATTTTTTCCGATCAAGTGTTGAGGGGGAGAAAATAAGCTATTAACTGTTTCAAAACATTTGTGTACTTGCATGTTATCATATCTCGGTTGATTCTTTTACAAATGGTGGTACATTTTCTGGTTCAAAGACACTCCTCGGACTTAAATTAACAACCTTTCATTATTTTCTCAAGTCAAGGGGGAGTGTTGTCAAGTTTCTTTCCTAAAATCTTCGTTTGGGTAACCAAAATGGAAGTTAAATGGCTTTGTATGAAAATGGAATAGGTGGAGGGACCATAACTGTCAAAAACTTAAAGTTATCTTAAATAAAACACCCCCACCTAACTATCACTTCTCATTTATTACTCATAACCTAAAAACCATCCTACGCCTTACATTGATTCAAGAAAACCGTATTTTTGATCTTCATTCTGTAAGTGTTTTTGTGCTCACAACATGTTTTTAAGAAAAGGTTTTGAATTTCATGTGAATCCTACGGCTAAAACATTGTCTACGCATAATTTTGTGTTTTTACGCTTATGCGTATGAACACACAGTCAGCGTGTGAGTGTTTGTGGTTAAATGGATTATGTCAAAACGTTTCAAATACATTAAAGATATCATTTTAATCATCAAAAACCACCCAGAAACACGAATTGATGATTTTTTGAAAATTAGGGTTTATGAGTCGAATTGGGTATTTTCGAATGAGAAGTGATTTGGTCAAAAAGATTGTTGTGTTATGTTTATGTGATGATGAATTGATGATATCCATGCCTTATAACCACCCAGAAACCTTAATTAATCCAGAATTAGGAATTAGGGTTTAATGTTCTAAAATTGGGTATTTTTTGATTCACTGCATAAAAAGTGTTAAAACTTGGTCTACATGCTCTCACAACATCTATGATATACCATAAAAACTTTGGTGCATAATCCATGGCTAGATTTTATACGCGTAGAATTAGGGTTTAGACTACGCGTATGTAGCTCTACGCATAACTGTGTAACATGTGTTCTTGCCATGATCTGTTGTTAAAATGAATCTATGTGTTAATATTGATGATATGATGGTTCTATTTCAGGCTTGTTACTCGTGAAAATCAGAATCAAGGTCATTTGCAATTCTACGCATAAGGATTACCCTACGCGTAGTCATGTTACGCGTAAGAATAATCCTACGCATAACAGCTACGCGTAAGGTTCTACAATGGACTACGCGTATCCTGTGAAGGATATGCGTAAACAGTGACCTCTACGCATAAGGTCAACTCTTACGAGTAGCCTTACGCGTAAGGTTAATATATGCCTACGCATAAGCTCTACGCATAAGGTCTCCTTTTCCTACGCGTAACACTTCTTACGCGTAAGTTAGGATTCTATGCGTAAGTTTACGCCTAAGCATATATCATTCCTGTCTACGCATAACTTTGCCAAAACTACGCTTATCCCTGGATTGACCTTCATGATGAATTGTTACTTGTACAAACTTGTAAATAAACTAATCATATCATCACGAATCCAAAAAATGTCACTAATAAACTTAAATTGTCTGATATGTTGTGAACAATAAGTGATAAAATAAACTTTAAAACTTAAAGTTAACTAACTCACGAAACATTTCACGACATCATTGAACTATTGAACATACAAGTGACTTAGGACTCGTAACAATCATTATCACTTTACATTCAATAACTAGACAATAAGACCTTCTGTTGACTAACATTATGTCTTTCGATATGTTGGTTCTTTTGGCTAATGTTATTTCAGATCACGACATGGCTGAACAAATGAATGTGGATGCACCTGAAGTTCTCTCCATTGCTGATATCTATCCTCATGGCTATCCAATGAAGATAGGAAAGAACAATCTCCGTGTTGACTTTGACACCCTCACTTGCTCTGAATCTTCGTGTTTAATTGCTATTGACATTCTGAGAACTCATCCTTATCAGAACATGCTTACTCACTCTGCAACTGTTCCTGAGATCTACATCCAACAGTTCTGGAACACTATGGAAAGGGTCAAAGGACAAACTGCTGTGACGGTGACTCTGAATCACAAACAAGTCACCATTACACCTGCAGACTTAAGGGTTGTTCTCCTAATTCCTGATGTCGATCCGACCAAACTATATGCCACACCTGCTGAAGAGCTCACTCTCTAATTCTTAATCAATATCGGTTATGACGAGGCTACAGGAATAATCACCAAGCATTCTCACGTAGAGCTTAAGAGTATTCCTCAACCCTGGAGAACTCTCTACATGATCATCACCAAGTCTGTTTCTGGTCGTGACAGCGGCTATGAGCACCCTAAGCTCATGGAACTGCAAATATTCTGGGCATTGGTCAACAAGAAACACATCGCTATCGAAGCTCTGATTTGGGATGACATGATGTCATTTCTCAACAAACTTGGCTCAAAGATTCCCTACATCAGATATACTAAATTGTTGATCCAGAGAGCACTTGGACTTCATCCTGACATTCCCAAGAGGCTCTATGACCCCGACAATCACGACATGCTGACGGAACCTATTCTATCTGTCAGAATCAAGGAAACGTCTACAAAGAAACAAGGTGCTGTGCTGCCAGATTTTCTTCTAACAGAAGATGTCAGAAAGCTCGAATCGTACAAAAGGTATCTGGAAGCAGTCAGACAAGGCAAAGTTGGTCATCTCGACGAAAAATCTTCTGGAACACCTATAAGGAGAACCAGAAAAGGAAGTGCTAGAAGTGTCACAAGTGCAGATAGTCAAAGGAATGTTCCAAAGAAGAAACCTATTCCAAAGAGGAAACCCACCCCTAAGAAGAAAGTTCCTTCTCAGGAAGCCACTCCGATCCTTTCACTTGAACCGCAAAGACAGCTCAGGGACGAGGTCTCTGAGGCTACTGACACAGATGAAGAGATCACATACTCTGAAACTGCAAAGGATGAAAATCCCTCAGTACCAAAACCTCCAAGTCCTCAAACTATTAAAGGAAAAGGGAAGACTCCTGCACTTGTACCTCAGGATGAAAGCTCTGAAGATGAAGAAGAGCAACTGGATCAATCATACAGGAAGAAGTTTCACAAAGTCAGACACCTTCAAAAGGCCGAAGAATTTGCTAAAGATCAAATGGGTGGCCCCGGAGGATCAAGTGGAGCTGCCCACTCCTCTCCAGATCCTGATGCGGTTAATCGACCCGATAAGGGATCTGGTGCCACCACTCTCCTGCAACAACAACAGCCTGTGGAGGACACTATTGTGTATGATTTTGAGAAACAGGTAACTGAGAAAGAAAATTCTAAGGATGACGAGGATGATTATACAAAGTTTCTTCTAGACAGTCCAACACACTCAAAGGAGAAAACCTCAGAAACTCCTAAGGACATGAAGTCTCCTCATGTCTCCTCATCATCGGATTCTTCGTCTCATACATCTCAACCACCATCAACAAAGACAACCAGATCATCATCCAAATCCGTGAAGAAACCACCTAAATCTTGGATTTCTCAGACTCATAAAAAGATTGTGAAAGTTGTCCAACAAGTCAGAAAGAAGGACATACTTTACAGAAAAATGAATTGGTTTGCTGACCAAATTCAGTACTTACATGATGAGAAAGACAAGATGGAGAAAGAAAGGGAATTTGTTCAGAAGTTCATGAAGAGTCATCAAAAGGAGGAACTGAACGAAATGATCGAAGGTTACACTAACAAGTACCTTCAGGATATCGTTCCTAAAGTCCAAAAGGAACTGGAGAAGACATCAAGAGATCATACTCACAAGTTTCTTCTCGACACTGTCCCCGGTGTGACTAGAGAAGTATTTTCCAGACAACTCACCCCTAACATCGTAGCATTGGTTAAACATACAATGGCCAAAGAAGCGGATCTCTCTGAATCTGAGTTAATTGCTAAACTTGTGATGCAAATGTCAAAGTGATCTGGAACATTTACTTCGGATGAAGCTAAATTTTTCGAAAATCTACTTGATTTTCAACTCAGATCATCATGCAAGGAGTCAGCCGATCAACCCAAACAACCAAGAGATGACGATGATAAGGATAAGGACTCTGCACCTAAACGTCAGAAGCAGTCTGGTAAATCTACTTCGATGCCACCTCCTCCACCACGGACTTCTTCTCAACAAAAGTCTCCTCCACCTCGGTCTTCTACTGATAAACCTCGGGACGATTCCGAGTTACCACCCCTGACTCATAAAACAGGTGATTACTTTGAGTATACGGGTGGTGACGATGAAGAGGTCCTTGAGCCCCGACAACAACCCACCTCACCCAAACAAGTGCAGAAACCAGTATCATCATCAAGGCCTTCCAAAAAGAAGAAGAAGACGACTCAGCCTGGAGTCGTATCATGGCTAGATGACGATAAAACCGAAGAGTTTGAATGGTTCTCCACACTTGTCAATCAAACTCCCTACCCTGATGAAGGTCAAGAATTGGTAGACGGTTCTACATTGGAGCACGCAAAACTTTTGCAAGAAAAGTTCCATGTGAAGAAAATGACGAAATCTGAGTTGAAGCGAATCAAGAATGAAGCGTTTCAACTTCTACAAGACAGCTCTGAAAGCGCCCTCGAGGTCGAATATCATCTTGAGAACATCGCTCGAGCTATGTCTAACAACATGGATTGGCTCAATCCGGAAGCAAACATTGACTTCACACAAAGGGACAACCCTCCATATTACACCGACTGGACCAAACCTCTACCGACCATTGGCCAAGCAGACGAACCAAGGATTCCCTTCCGATACTTTTTTAACAGAGACCTGGATTTTCTCTTACACGGTAGCGATGGTTCACGAAAATACGCTACATCATTGACTCTTCCATTCCCAGCGGCTATTTACTCAAACTGCATAGCTATCGAGGAACGTGCAAATCACTTGTTTTCTGACAACGTGCAAGCATACGACCAAGATGCATTGTATGGGATTCATCATTGGCCTGAACGCCGAAGAATCTACTACAGAAGTTGCCTGGTTCAGAAGTCTCAACATGCAGTGTATAGTTCCAAGGACATTGTGGCCATCAAACATATTGATCTCAAGTCTAAGTGGGACTACACATTCTTGAAGAATATCATAGTCAAACGACAAGATGAACATGACTATGGATTCTCCGAAGCTGACTTTGAGAACTTGTCCCTCAACGACATCGAAGACATGTACCTTGCCAAAGTACAGGGTCGTATGAGACAATTCTCGACTGAAGTTCAACGTGAATTTATCAAGTCAGTTCTCATCTTCATTAGACGCATCGTGATCAAAGAACGTGTCGAAGATATCCAGATGGCTGTTGAATCATATCAGAAACGTGTAAACTTCACTCCACCACAACTTGATCTTCCCGACATCAACCAGCTTACACAACTTACGCTCATCAGCAAACCTTTCGGCGTTGTTTACCGCAGTGAACTTCAAAGAAACTGCTTAATGGCGTGTAGTGAGCTCCACAAATTCGGGGATCATACCTTGCAGCTGGTTAGGGATGGATTGGCGTACAGGTTGAAGGATATACGCCTGAAAGTTGGGAATCCTAAGCGCTGGAATTCTCAGGAAAGGAGGGATGTGAGACGTATCATCACCATGATTGATGAACGGTTGTTCAGAAGGGATCAGTTCAGACGATTGGAGAGCTATGTTGGTGGACGACCCAGGAGAAACATCACCGGCTTTCAACGCCCTGTGCGCACTCCTGGGAACATCACTGCACTTCCTGGTACCCCTTGAATTGTTTCCTTCATATAATTTTGGATGTATGATTATATATGTCAATGGCTTGTGCACACATAACAGTGTACAACCCGTAATTGTTAAGAAAGGACCCTGTGGTACGCCTCAGTGCCACAATCCTTATAAAAGGAGCGAAAGCTTCTTATTTTTGAGTAAAACCTATCAAACCTTTCATTTTTCAAGGTTTTGCTCAAAAAGACAAGTACTTCCCCATATGATTTTAAAACCTCAACCGTTTATATCACTAGTTGAGGGGGAGTATTTGATGAAAACTTTGTTCACAAATTGTTCACAGTGGTCACTCTTCCCGCAACACTCAAAATGGTCATATTTATTCTCAACCGTTCAAAAATAACATTTTTATATGCCATTTTTGAGGGGGAGAAAATTTGTGTGATAAGAAATATGTTGTACAAAATGCAAATGAATCTGTGTACCTCAGACTTAACCAACGAATTGACGATACTAAACTGTTTGTAACTCGAAAAGACTTGTCCTGGACGGGTAATAATTTCATGCTAGTTCGCTAGTAATGTAAACGTGTCTCGCAAAGGACTTGTCCAAGTAGAAAGTACCATTCGAGACACTCTTGATAGACATGAACTCTGACAGGTATGACAACCTTTCGAGGTTTGTCTACACCTTCAAGGTAGTTATTAGAGCTAGTTGTCACCTAAAAGCTGACAATATAACTCTTTAACTATGCAACGTAACCGTGTCTCGCGGGGGATTGTCTATCTTCAGTGGATCAATTCAAAAAGTGCGCGCTCTTTCCTCACTGTGCATTTAAACCATTAATACTCTTAAGCACATGTGGAGGGGGAGTATTTATGCAAAAAACTTATCTCTCACAGTGGTTCAAACATGTTTTTCATCTACAAACCCTTTGAGAGATATTTTCACATACAGTGGTTTTAATGGCAAACATAGGTTAGTCATGGAGTTATAAGGTGACTAAGGTTAGGAATAACCGTCCTATGATCCGCCAGAGCCGGAGGGATCTACCCAAGGACACTACCATTAGTTAGTGTTAGAAGTCCTTAGGAATGATTGTAAAAAGGAGAAAATGAGAATCGGAGAAAGAAGGAGTTGAAGAATCAAAAAGAAATGTAAAGTAAAGGGTGAAAAGAAACAGCCCTCCAGATTATTCAACTTAGGGCAGACACCGGGTTCAATTCATATGCTACTGGTTGTCACTTAGTGACACCGGTATTGAAGATTAAAAGTCGTCATGGACCCAGTGACGCATGCACTAAACCTTCTTAGCCACTCAAGTTTTTCTCAACAGAAGCTTGTTTCATTCTCACAGGGAACCCTACGTAATCTATTGGCTTTCTCTTAGAGATCGCTGGTATTGAAGAAGGAGACCCTCTCCCTAGTCTCCGCTCAGGAAAACCAAAACGCACTATTGAGTCTAGAGCCACGAGACTCATCAAAAGATCTCTTAGGAACACTTGACATTTAATCACTTGATGATCAACAAATAAGATCATCAGTGGTTCATATCGAGTCCTTCACAGATCTTAGCAATCTGTCGAGAACATTAATGAGAGGTTCACATATGTGATCCTCAGTGATTGAATGGAAACTCCTGCCAGGGTCAACATCAAACAGCCCTGACAGCAGGTCACTTCGGTAACTCCCCGTGGATTACGAGGAGTGTGTCTCAAACGGTCTACAGTCGTGAGGTGATGCTTCGGTGTACCTCAGCGACTCATCTGAACTGTAGATGTATTTCGGTACATCGCGTTATCTCACTTGTGGGACTCCAGTTCAGGAACGGCCTTTGTAAGAATTAGAGTTGTGTTTTCACACTATGCTGTTAACACTCTCGAAGTTCAAACTTGTAAGTGCCGGAAACCGCTTATTACTAACCTTTTGCAATGTTTTCTTCTTATGGAAGCTCCGGAGCGGGATGATCGTGCTGATTCTTCTCATGCTCACGCCAACATCATCACTAATGGAAGTTCTATTCGAATGCAACACAACAGTCAGAATGATTCTTCATCAATCAAAGAATCTACAAAGTCAAAGACTTACAGAACTTCATCAGTATTGATTTCCAACGTCAAAGAGCGTGTGAGCATGTTGAAGAATGATGTGGAGACACTGGAGCAGCAAAGCAGACCTGAGGCAGACTGATGCAGACAACAACATACTATCACTTTCACCACAAAGAACAATGATCAAAGAACAAAGTTAAAAATGACGTCGAAGCATAACTGTTCAAAGATAACTATCTCTCTACACTGGGGAGATGGTTCGAATCAAGGCAATTCCTCTCACAAGAAAGAAGAATGTCAGAAGACGTCACAGCTACTATTACATCAACGCCTTCACCGTTTACATTCATATATACTTGAGGGGAAGATTGTTGGAATCACTCCTAAACAGTATTTCAAGTATTTATATTTCATATGTAATAGGTAGCTTTATTATGGCCTTTATGTTTGTTTAAGGTCAAGCTTATGTAGAAGGCCCATAAGCTTAGGCCCAAGCCCACATAAGAAAGGATGGGAACTAGGAGTGTTGCCCTAGCTTCCCTCCTATAAATACTCTTGTAAACCCTCATTTGAGGGTTGGTTGTTCAATGCATTTCTTTCACATACTCTACGCCTAACCATTCATAGTATTTCGTGTGTGTGTTTGTGTGTGTATTGTTCATCCGCCTCTCTATCTCTTTATAGTAAGCTTGTGTTGTAAAACTAGTGACCTAACACCTGTTGTTTGAACAATTTCAAAACTTATGTATGTAATAACTATTAAACTATGATATTTGTGTTGCGGATAATCAATTGTACCAATAAGTATAAAATTTTCCTAGTATTGCTGTGCATGTTTTGAATCTGTGATGCAGTTACGGCATAGCCATTTAGGTTAGTTACGCTGTAACCAGTGGGCAGGATGAATTTGTTGAAGGCATTATAGTTAAGGCGTAGTAACCGGATAAGATACGCATTAGCAACCTTCTGACCCACCTTCAACCTTTAGTGATACATCTTGGGCAAGCATTTGAGAGGGGAGTTTATTTCTTTCTCGGTTATTTTTCATTTCTATTTTCTTTTTCTTTTTTATTCGTACAAATGAGACTTTGTACACTTCAAGTGGGGGATAGAAATAGAATTGAAGTGTATGATTACTTAGCCTACTTGCCCTAATTTCTAGTTGGTTTTAAGCTCTTTTGAAAAATTTTGTCATATTTTTAACCAATCTAGAATTACATATAGCCGAACACACTATAACCCTTATTGTCTATTGGTGAGATTTAGCCTTTCCGTTTCCCCTATTTTACCCAAATCAACCAAATATTGAGTGTGCCGATAGTAATGTAGACTTTATAACTTGGCTTTTACATCACTTCGAGACCATAAACGAGTAGTGTATCAATTTATCTTGGTGCATTTGGAAAAGACAATTTGAAAAAGGCAAATGTTTTAGGATTAAACCCAATTAGCCCATATGTGTTTACTTGTGTGTGTTTATCGATTAGTCGCATTGACTTTTCGACCCCCGTGTTAACCCTGTTTGTTGCACTCTCCTTTAGTGCAAGATACCCCTAGTTACACCTATTTGAGCCTATCCTTTCATTTTCTAACCCTTATTTTCGTTAAACCTTTACACCTTAGCCTACCGTGTAGTCTTATCTTTAGATCTTGAAGTCATTGTTCGCCTTAGTTCGAGGTTTGAGTGTAAGTTTCGGAAAACGTGCCTAATTGAAGTCATCCTATTGAAGATGCTCCAAGATTCTCATTATGCTCATCTCAAGTGGGGGGATAAGTATGTTAAAAAAATAATAAAAAATAAAAAAATAAAAAATGAGCACTACAATAAAAGTGCATATTGGTCCTTGTTGATAAAAGTGCAAAATATTGTAGCACTATGTGATTAAAAGAAATTAGCATCGAGAAATACCTCGATCACATTCGAAGATTGGAATTTAGTTAAGACACCATCGGTTCTCGAATAAGGAAAAATATTCAAATGGTGCATTCCCGTGACGTATTATGATCCTAATTCTGTATCATGAAGTTGAACCTTGAATGAACGATGGGGCGATGGCGACTTGGTTTTAACCTAAGACTGTTTGTTTTCTTTATCTTTTCAACCATTAAAATATCCCATGCCTTACCTAATCCTTTTTGTCATGAAGCATGTCTAGATGATGCAGCGAGCAATCCTTGATGTCTTGGCCATGGATTTGGTCATGTATCATCGATTTTGTCTACTTCACCGTGACACATTAGTAATGACACTACACCCATAGCCTTTGAATCACTATTAACCCAACATTGCTTTCTATGATTGTCTTGACCTTAGCTCTAGTGGTAGAGATGTGTGTAATTGCCAAGCTTATGATAGAATACTTGTTATGCCCGTGCAATTGAGTGATCACCCCGAAATTAAAACTTAGATTAGGATGAGCGTGAGAGTGTTTTCGTTCCCATTTCGTGAGGTGTTCGGCTCGTATAAATATTCTAGTATGGAACTCTTAACTGCACATTCCTTGGTTTACTCCGGGGATGTATCTTTTACAATATAAAAAGTATACTTGAGGGCAAGTAGAGTTCAAGTGGGGGATATCTGATAACATCAAATAATTCTGATATTATAAGCGTTAATTTCCCCCTTTATCATCACATTATGAGTAAAATGCTAGTAAAAACATCATTATTCCTTATTATTTCATTTCAGGATCTATTTCATGCAAGGAAGTGGTAAATGGACATTTCTAAGCCCAAGGATGATTTTTTCTCTCAACTATGGCGTAACCAAGTGATGGAGTTACACCGTAATAATGAACATGAAGAATACGGCTTAACAATGGAGTATAGTTATGCCGTAACAAGACTACTGATCATGAAGCAGCCAACTTTACAATGGATACAGCACAACCCTCGGCTCAGGTTACGCCATAATAACAGATAAACATCAACTTTACAAAGGATAGGGTGTAACCCTCAGCTCAGGTTACGCCGTAGCAGAAGATAAGCATCTGATTTACAAAGAATACGGCGTAACCCTCAGCTAAGGTTACGCCGTAACCATGGATAAGTACAAGATTTTGAAGAGTTACGGCGTAACTAATTAATAAATGTTACGCCGTAACTGGTATCCAAGCCTATAAATAGACAAAGTTTTCATCAGTTATAGGCATCTCTCATTTCCCAAACATTTCTAGGGTTTGGGGAGATCAAACACATAAGAAAAATCATGGTTTAGGAGTATGAATAACGAAGTTCTCGTCTACGATTTCTGTTGTACTCGAGTTTGAATTCCTTTTATATTTTTCTAGGGTTTATATTATGAATTCATGTTATTAATTTAAGTTGGCATTTATGTTATTGATCTTGGTAATATTATAAGCTTGTTAGTATCTAAAGGGCTGGGAGAATTGACCAACTGACCTCAGTCTAATAGGTTGCAAAGTATGAAAGAAATTGGCCATAGTACAACCACTCTTCGTGTGCGAACTGACCAAATGATCACCTATCAAGTGGAGGTATTTAAGAAGCTATGGGAAATCTAAGTTCCTAATGGCCGGGTTTCTATAGACTAGATCTAGTAGATTTGGCCCTTAATGACTGCTATTTGGTTGCCGAATGATCCCAGGTGACCTGTTCATATTGGTGAGGAATCTAAGAACCATAGGCCATGACGAATTGACCAAAGGAGTCTGGCGATAATTATCCACTATATTGAACTCTTATATTGAGAATCAATTCTTATTTGTATTATTTATTAAGCTTTGCTTTTCTATCTCTTTATCTTAAATTCTTGTGCCTGTGTGATTGGAATAATTATATCATATCAATTAATTATCAATATCATATCATTTCTAATCATCTTAGTTCTTTCAAGGTCACAGCTCTCTTGGGACGACACTCGGATTTACCTAAGGCTTTACTTCATCTGATCGGGTTCTCTGCCCGTTAGTATACGTTTATCCTAAGTTTGTCTAAGTTTTATAAATATTAAAAGCAGGATGAATTAGCACATCAGTTTGTTTGCCTATGTCCGGTCAACACAAACGGGATTTGATTATACCTATAGGCCTATACATATTATTCGCGCTCACTCACTAGTGATTACTGGCTCATGATGTAAGGACTTAAGTTTGGCAATAGTGGTAGTTATTGCTAATAAAATATTCAGATAAGCATACGGTTTTAAAGTAATTGTGTTTGCATAAAAATAACATGGATCTCCCCAAGGGTTTGTAAAACAGTTAAACAATAGAAAATGGGTATGAACTCACCGTAAGTTAATGATGTTAAGGGTATAACGAAATCGATGGATAAGCCGGGAAACCTCTACGTACAACTTAGAAATATGATATATAACAATGTGGAAATATAAATAAGTTTATATAAGTCATTATATTAATCATGATGTTGTACATGGTAGTTTGTAGTGATCGTGTATTTCGTTTATAAAAATGGCTTACTAGTTAATAAAATGTTGTTAGTTTAAACATCATACTATTGTTCAGGACATCATAATTCAGAGGTCACACAGTAAACGTATGAAGAGCTAGGACACTAAAAATCATAAATCCAGCAACTCGTCAATACGTTCACCCTAAAGAGGCCCCTCACATGAAGCTCCCTAGTAACTTAGTACTTAATATGTAAAACGTATATTTGCTTGTTTGATTATATGACATAAGTGTGTAAATGGTCACATGGTTTGTAAAATTAGTTTAGTCATGTTTCATTGACGGGTCTTGGTCGATTTTGATGTTTTACGCAAATTGTAAAAATTATAAGTTGTGGTTTATAAGTTACGAATATGGTTTCATATGTGAAAAACCGGTTTTCACATGTGAAAACATTACTCCGAAGGTAAAAAAAATTAGGAAAGATTATTAGAATGTTACATGTTATATTTTTATATTAAGTTTTGCAAATTACTTAGCTTGGAAAAGAACATGGTTTGTAACTACTTAACTTGTGAATATATAACTTTTGCATCAAAATCATTCCTTATAAATCTCGGAGGTAAACTGCCCTTGTTTTGCGTTTTCAGTCTGAAATTATCACGTTGGAAAAATGAGTTTTGCAAAGTGAATATATAACTGTTGGATAGTTTTGTGTTTTATATCATGTTGGAAAAATGAGTTTTGCAAAGTGGTTTTTGCAAATTTTGGACATTATTTAATGTATGTATATGTTACATATATTTGTGTTGATTGGGGGGCATTTTGTTCTCCTCAAAGAGAGCTTCGCAATGAGCTAAAGTATGTCCAAAATGGAGTAGAAATGAATGAGATATCGTGTCTCAAAGTGAGTCACAAAATCTGGAAAATAAACTATCCCACATCGCCTAGAAAAGGAAGTGGAGACTAGTTTATAAGGAAATCATAATATTGGCTATCAAATTCCTTTAGGTTGGTTATGATCCCACCCATACGTGCGCGCGCGCAGGGGTTGTAGAAAATGAGATTTCCAGGCCAAAATTAGTTCGAAGCTTCTGAACTCGCGGGCTCAAATGCAGCTCCGAAATCTCGCCTACACGGGTATCTTTTTGCTGAGAATTTCGTTTCCTTATTTGATAATTTTCCAGAATATTCTATAATCTATTTTAGGAATAGATTTAGACTTTGTGGCTAAGTCTTAACAGAATATGTTATGTGCTTTAAATATATGCAAATCGTGTTATAGAAATAACATATATGCATATCAGTTTATTTTTCTGGCAGATATTCTGTCTTGGTGACCAAGACATGTATTGCCTATAAAATAAAATTTTCTCATTCAGTTTTGATCATCCAAATAACGCATCTCATTACCTGCTGAATTCCAGCAGCCTTCTCGATCAAGAACACACAGCTTTTCCGTGAATTTTCAGGTAAGTTTGTCAGGTCTGGCTGTACAACAGCTTTGGACGTTGTACCCTAGGAAACAGAAGGCGAATCTGTTTTAAGGCAATCGTGTTAAACACGAGCCTCGTTCCACGACTTTTACTGCTTTAATTTAATTATCTATATAGAGTTTGTCTTCAGCTTCTACCCCTTTCTGTCTGTATTTAGTTTTCTGTTATTTATTAATTATAATCTGGTATAATTATAAAGTGTACACCGTTTCCCACAGTCTTAAAACATATTCGGTTTAACCGAATTTAAAACACTTTGTTAAAATCGGATTAATTAACAGATTTTTATAAATTGTTTTATGTCGAAACCTTGTTGAGTTTCTTTGGAAATCAATTACAATTAAGCAGATTTTAAAATACAGATTTGGATTACAGATCTATAACGTTTTTTTTAAGCAGTTTTTTTATCAGTTTATAACGAAACCAAGATTGAGTTTCTATTAAACTGATTTAATCGATCCATCGAAACCAAGATAGAGTTTTGTTGAATCAAATCTGGCACAAGTAGATACCATTTACAACATTTTGTTTAACTGTTTGTGTTTGAATTTTCAGGATGACAAACACCACTACCCCTCCTGTGACTACTACTGTGAACGTAACTGGTGTGCCAGTTACTAACACGGTTGCTAATCATGCTGAGAAACCAGAGAAATTCAATGGGCAGAATTTTAAGAGGTGGCAACAGAAGATGTTATTCTATCTCACGACTTTGAACCTTGCGCGTTTCTTAAAAGAGAACCCACCTAACGTAGAACCTCCTGCAGAAGGTCAATCCTCTAATCAACAGGCTGTTCAAGCCTTGGAAGCATGGAAACATTCAGACTTTTTGTGTCACAACTATGTTCTGAATGGTTTGGTTGATTCTTTGTACAACGTGTACTGCAAGACCAAGACTGCCAAAGAATTATGGGAGTCATTGGAACGCAAGTACAAAACTGAGGATGATGGTACAAAGAAGTTCGTGGTAGCTCGTTTTTTGGATTACAAGATGGTTGATTCAAAGAATGTGATAAGTCAGGATCAAGATCTACAGGTTTTGCTACACGACATTCATGCTGAGGGAATGACCTTGAGTGAAACTTTTCAAGTTGCTGCTATTATTGAAAAGTTACCTCCAAGCTGGGTAGAATTCAAGAACTACCTGAAGCATAAGAGAAAGGAGATGAGTGTTGAAGACTTAGTTGTTCGTCTTCGTATTAAAGAGGACAACAAGCTGGCTCAGAAAAACACTTATATGCCTGATTCTGCCAAGGCAAATATGGTTGAGCATGCTTCGTCATCTTCAAAGTCCAATGTCAAAGGTAAAGGAAAAGGAAAGAATGACAAGAAGATCAAAGGGAAGTATGAGTACCTTGATCCTAAAGTTGCAATTGTGAAACAGAAGTTTTAAGGGGTGTGTTTCAATTGTGACCAGCCGGGTCACCGTGCTGCTAACTGTAAGATGCCGAAGCGGGTGACTCCACGCCAGGCTAATATGGTGAATGAAGATGTGGACATGATTGCTATGGTGTCTGAAGTCATTGCCATGATCTCTGAAGTTAACCTGGTAGGTTCCAACAACAGGGAATGGTGGGTGGATACTGGGGCTACCCGTCATGTGTATGCTGACAAGAGTATGTTTCACTCTTTCAGAGCGGTTGATAGTGGAGAGAAGTTGTACATGGGCAACTCTGCAACTGCTGATATCAAGGGCGAAGGAGATGTATTCTTGAAGATGAAATCCGAGAAAGAGCTCAAGTTGACTAATGTCTTGTATGTTCCAGAGATTCGCAAGAATCTTGTGTCTGGTTGGCTGTTGAACAAGTTTGGTTTTCGTCTTGTTTTTTAGTCTGATAAGTTTGTTCTTTCTAAGAATCAAATGTATGTTGGTAGGGGATATGCCCTGAATGGTATGTTTAAACTCAATGTAATGGTTGTTAAGAATGATATCAATAAAATGAATTCTTCTGCTTACTTGATTGAGTCTTCTAATATGTGGCATGGCCGTCTTGGACATGTAAATTTTAATTCAATGTGTCGTTTGATTAAATTTAATTGCATACCTAATTTTTATATTGACTCAAAATATAAATGTGAAACTTGTGTTGAAGCCAAACTTACAAGATAATCTTTCAAATTGGTTGAACAAAAAACCGAACCACTTGATATGATACACACTGACATATGTGATTTGAAATCACTACCCACAAAAGGTGGCAATAAATACTTTATCACGTTTATTGATGATTGTACAAAGTATTGCTATGTTTACTTACTGAAAAGTAAAGATGAAGCTATAGACAAGTTTTTTCTATACAAAAGCGAAGTTGAGAATCAACTTAGTAAGAAAATAAAGGTGGTACGAAGTGATAGAGGAGGTGAATATGTGTCTCAATTCGCTGATCTATGTGCAAAACATGGAATTAGACACGAGTTCACTGCTCCCTATTCACCTCAGCAGAACGGTATTGCCGAAAGGAAGAACTGTACCTTGAAAGAAATGGTTAATACCATGTTGATAAGTTCTGGTCTAAGCCAGGACATGTGGGGGGAAGCCATTCTAATGGCTACTTATCTTTTAAATAAGATACCTCGTAAGGAAAAAGAAGAGACCCCTTATGAATTATGTATGGGAAGGAAACCATCATATCAGTACTTACGAGTGTGGGGGTGTCTAGCAAAGGTAGCTATACCGACTCCCAAGGCCCAAAAGATTGGACCTAAATCTGTGGATTGTATATTCATCGGATATGCTAAGAATAGCAGTGCTTATCGCTTCATTGTACATGATTCGAAAATCCGGATATACAAAAGGGTACATTAATGGAATCAAGGAATGCTTCATTCTTTGAAACTATATTTCATTGTTTAACGAAGGAAACTGGAAGTTCATCTAGAATAGATGAAGAAGTTGTCCAAGATAAGAGACAACGAGATGATAATGATCTCCAACATGAGAGACAAGATCAAACTGAGGAAGAAGAGGTTGAACCTAGAAGAAGCAAAAGGGTAAGAACCGAGAAATCGTTTGGACCCGATTTTGTTTCTTTTATGGTTGAAAACGAACCTACTTCATAACGAGAAGCGGTTACTTCCTCAAAAGGGCCTCAAAGGAAAGAAGTCATTAAAAGTGAAATAGATTCTATTTTACAAAATCATACTTGGGAGCTCGTGGATTTAAATCCTGGTTGTAAACCACTAGGCTATAAATGGATCTTCAAGAAGAAGATGAAAGCCGATGGCACCATTGACAAGTACAAAGCAAGATTGGTAATTAAAGGATTTAGACAAAGAGAAGGTCTTGATTACTTTGATACATATTCGCCTGTTACGCGAATAACTTCGATTAGGATGATACTTGATATTGCCGCTTTAAGAAATTTGGAAGTTCACCAAATGGATGTGAAAAAGACATTTCTAAACGGAGATTTAGAAGAAGAAATCTACATGAACCAACCTGATGGTTTCATGGCTCCTGGACAAGAGAAAAAATTTTGTAGGCTTGTTAAGTCATTATATGGCTTAAAACAAGCTCCCAAACAATGGCATCAAAAATTTGACCACGCCATGCTAGAGAGTGGATTCAAAATTAATGAATGCGACAAGTGTGTTTATGTTAAAGACACAAATAGTGGATATGTAATCTTGTGTTTATATGTTGATGATATGCTTATCGTTGGCAGTAACGATAAGATGATCAACTCTACTAAAGACATGTTGAAATCAAAGTTTGACATGAAGGATATGGGTTTGACTGATGTGATCCTTGGAATAAAGATCATATGAACTCAAAATGGACTTGTGTTAAGTCAAGCACATTATGTAGACAAAATTCTTAATACTCACAATGAGGGGGATTCCGGCCTAGCTAGAACTCCAATTGACACCAGTAAGAATCTATCTAAAAAATAGAGGCATAGGTGTTGCCCAATTAGAGTATTCAAAAATTATTGGCATGTTAATGTACTTAATGACAGGTACCTGACCTGACTTAGCATATGCTGTTAGCATGCTAAGTAGGTATACTAGTAACCCAAGCTATGCACATTGGGCAGCTATGACTAGGGTACTTCACTATTTGAGATACAGTCGCGATTATGGGTTGCATTATGATCGATATCCAGCTGTTATCGAAGGATACAGTGATGCAAATTGGATATCTGAAATAAAGGATTCTAGATCGACTAGTGGATATGTGTTTGCACTAGGAGGGGCGGCTATATCTTGGAAGTCTTCCAAGCAAACTGTTATAGCTAAGTCCACGATGGAATCAGAATTTATTGCGTTAGATAAATGCGGACAAGAGGCGGAATGGCTACGTCAATTCGTAGAGGACATACCAAGGTGGCCTAAACTGGTACCGACCATTAGTATACATTGTGATAGTCAATCGGCAATTGGCAGAGCTCATAGCAGAATGTATAATGGAAAGTCTAGACATATCCGTCGTCGACATAATTTGATACGACAACTACTCTCAACAGGAGTTATCTCAATTGACTATGTGAAGTCATAGGATAACATCGCAGATCCGCTTACGAAAGGCTTAATCAGAGAGTTAGTTAGTAGTCATCTAAAGGAATGGGACTAAAGCCCTTGAAGGAGTGAGTTTCTATAAAGGAAAACCTAACCCAGTTGACTGAAGATCCCAAGATCTGGGTTCAATAGGACAACCTAATCATAGAAATGTGGGAGAAGTCACGTCAATGTGGGGGAGTTACTAAATATTGTAACTTCCTAGTCCATTCCTATAAAAAAAATGTGACTTGTTGAGAGGTTAAACATATGGCTTTAATGATTCAGGATGAAATCATAAAGCATAATGATTCAAGAAGAAATCACAAAACATATGTTTTTAAATATGCAAGATGAAATCACCTATGTGAGAGAGAAGTGGGGTCGCTTCAAAGGGAAATGTGGGGGCAAAATTCCTAAGAGCTCTTGCAGAACCAGGCTAGTGTTCATGACCAAAACGAACACGACTATGAGGACTTGACAGTGTCAAGGAGAGTCTTGTGTGAAGTGTAATGTCGTTTACGTAAATGGATGATGAGTTCAAGGACATCGCGTCTACTCAGATCTAGGAGACTAAGTGCATCTCACAAGGGAAGGTTCAAAGGGTTACACCTGCCTATCCTATGCAAGACTTAACCGCAGAAATTTCACCGAAACTTTCATGTGTTTTTGACCGATCTCCATTCATGTGGGGGATTGTTGGAAAAATGATTTTTGCAAAGTGGTTTCTGCAAATTTTGGACATTATTTAATGTATGTATATGTTACATATATTTGTGTTGATTGGGGGGCATTTTGTTCTCCGCAAAGAGAGCTTCGCAACGAGCTAAAGTATGTCCAAAATGGAGTAGAAATGAATGAGATATCGTGTCTCAAAGTGAGGCACAAAGTTTGGAAAATAAACTATCCCACATCGCCTAGAAAAGGAAGTGGAGACTAGTTTATAAGGAAAACACAATATTGGCTATCAAATTCCTTTAGGTTAGTTATGCTACCACCCTTACGTGCGCGTGCGCAGGGGGTGCAGAAAATGGGATTTCCGGGCCAAAATGAGTTCGAAGCTTCTGAACTCATGCGAGCCCGCGCGACCTGCGGACACGAATGCAGCTCCGAAATCTCGCCTACATGGGTATATTTTTGCTGAGAATTTCGTTTCCTTATTTGATAATTTTCCAGAATATTCTGTAATCTATTTTAGGAATAGATGTAGACTTTGTGGCTAAGTCTTAACAGAATATGTTATGTGGTTTAAATATATGCAAATCGTGTTATAGAAATAACAGATATGCATATCAAATTATTTTTCTGGCAGATATTTTGTCTTGGTGACCAAGACATGTATTGCCTATAAAATAAAATTTTCTCATTCAGTTTTGATCATCCAAAAAACGCAGCTCATTACCTGCCGAATTCCAGCAGCCTTCTCGATCCAGAACACACAGCTTTTCCATGAATTTTCAGGCAAGTTTGTCAGGTCCGGCTGTACAATAGCTTTGGACGTTGTACCCGGGGAAACAGAAGGCGAATCTATTTTAAGGCAATCGTGTTAAACATGAGCCTCGTTCCACGACTTTTACTGTTTCATTTAATTATGTATATAAAGTATGTCTTCTGCTTCTACCCCTTTCTGTCTGTATTTAGTTTTATGTTATTTATTAATTATAATCTGATTTATTATTATAAAGTGTACACCGTGTCCCACATGTTATTCTCATGGTTTATAGTACAGGGACTATTCCTGTACTTATTTCTCACAGTTTGATATTTGGTATTTGTTTAGCAGGTTTATAATTCTAGAAGGGTTGAACTGAAATTAAGGACTATATAAGCTCTCATCCCCAGCTCTCTCTTTTAGATCTCTGATTCATAAACCCTAATTGGTTTTTCTCTTCCACTTTATATCTCAGTGCAGTTTTTTTTTGGGTAAAGGGGAGTAATCCTACACCCTGGTAAATATATTTACCAAATAAACGTTTAAGTACAAAGGATATGAGCGAAATCCCATATCCCAGCCCGTTACATAGGCAAAAAGCTTAAATAACAAGATACTTCCTATTTTCTCAGTGCAGTTATAATAGTCTTGGTTAGTAGTTATGAGCATCTTGATCGTATTGGTTTTGTTTGGTATTGTTTGTGAGTGTTGTAGTGAGGTTTATTGTGTTTGATTCATTGTTGTGTGATAAGTAGGATCCTTCTAAAGGGGACTACTTCTTTTCTCTTGTATTTGCTTGGTGAGCACATGTTTGTGGACTCATCTTCTTGACATTTAAGTAATAAAATATTTCACCAAAGGGTGGTTGGCTGGGTGATATAGCCGTGTTGTGATTGTGTTTCTAGGTTGATTCATAGTTTTAACATAGTATTACGCTACCTCTTTGATCTTCGATGGTTCTTGATTGTATTAGGGTTTCTAGGGTTTCAATCAAGATTTGGGGGTTTCTTGATTGGAGTGCAATTATATTCAACTAGGGTTGTTTTCTCAATGGCCGTATTGTGGATCATTGATTTGTGAAAGTTTTTGGTGATTCTTGATTGATCAGTTAGGGTTTCTTGAAACCCTAATTTGTAATTTTGGGGATCTTGATTCTTGGTGATCTGTGGAGGTTTTTGGGTGGTTTCTTGGTTACTAACAGTCTTGACTAAGTGAATCAAGACTGTTGGTGATTGGTTCTGGTTCTTTCCGCTGTTAAGCTCTGTAAGTTGTCTTCTTCCTTTAAACCTCTGGGTGCTTTAGTGGCTACACTGCAAACTCAGAGGGTAACATCTTGACCTACTTTCGTGAGAAGCAAGGATACCTGCTCTTCCCCCTGACAGGTGTGAAACTGGGTATCACAGCTTGGTTTGGGTTTGAGTTTTTATATATTGTTAGTAGTTTTAGTCTTCTTTTGAGTCTAGGTCGCTGGTGGATAGGATATTGGGCAGTCTTGGAAGTTTGGTGGTTGTGTGTTGAGATCTATTTGGTTGTTAGTATTGTTTGTTATTTGTTTGTTTGCTTCTGTTTGTCTGTTTTTTCTTGATTGGTTATTATGGCTGAAGTTTTAATCAGTAATCTGGATGCTGGTAATCCATTGTTCTTACATGCTAATGACAACTCTAATTTTTCTCTTGTTAGTTTTAAGTTGACTGGTTCTTAAAATCATAAGATGTGGTCCACTGTTATGAAAATTGCTCTAAAGGGTAAAAATAAAATGAGGTTTATTGATGGTACTTGTGTGAAACCTGTTACTAGTGTTCTTCTGGCCCAGCAATGGGAAAGATGCAATGATATTGTATTAGGATGGATTCTTGGTTCGTTATCCCAAGAGTTATACCTTGGCTATGTCTATTATGAGATTGCTGCTGAGGTTTGGGATGAATTACAAGAAACATATGATAAAATGGATGGATTTGTTATTTTTAATCTAGTTCATAAGATAAATGAGTTAACACAGGGTGATTTGTCTGTTCCTGAGTACTATCATAAACTCAACTCCCTTTAGAGAGATTTTGATATTTTGACTCTATTACTTGCTTGTACCTGTGCTGCTCATGAGGATACTCTTAAGCACAATCACATGTTAGGCTTATGCAGTTTCTTATGGGTTTGAATGATGTTTATCAAAATTTTAGGAGTAATCTCCTCTCTAGGGATCCTTTACCTGATGTAAAGGATGCTTTCGTTGTTGTTTCAAGAGAGGAATCTCATAGAGGTTTCACTCATGGTATTGTTTCTGCTAAAAGTGTGCCTACTACTTTCTCTATTAAGATCAATACTAATAATATCAACAGTTCTAATTCTTTATCTAATAATAATCACAGAAGAGGTAACACTAATTCTAATAACAACAAAGGTCTGAACCCTAATTTGCTCTGTAAACACTGTGGTTTAATAGGTCACACTATTGAGAGGTGTTTTGGATTAAATGGTTACCCCCTTGTTTTAAAAGAAACCCAAATTTGGTAGACAATTTGGTGCTAATATAAGATTTAATGCTAATTCTGATTTGTCTCAAAATATGCCCTCTACTTCTTCTGGTTCTTTTACTAATGAACAGGTGATGAAACTTCTGAATTTAATTAATGAGAAGCATGCTATTGGTATCGCTGCTGATATGGCAAGTATTAAACCTAGTTTTCTTAATCACAATGTGTTTTTTAATCTGAACATTGAGAAGTTTTTTTGTGCTAAAACTGGTACTTATGGGTTTAATGTTTCTTTGAGTTGGACCATTGATAGCGGGGCAAATCAACATATAACTTATTCTACCAAAAATATATTTAATGTGGTTGATTTTTCTAATTTGTTGTTAATTGTGGGTCACCCTAATGGTACCATGGCTAAAGTTATTGTTGTTGGTGTCTTAAGTTGGCTAATAATGTTGTGTCATTTGATGTGCTTGTTGTGCCTAAATATAATGTCAGTTTGCTTTCTGTTAACAAAATAATTAATGATAGCAAGTATTTTGTTGGTTTTGATGAGCATAATTGTTATATCCAGGATTTGAATATGGGAAAAATTATGGGGACTGATAGTCAATCTGTTGGTCTATAACTATTTAATGGTGATACACATGGTGAGTATAATTTTGGTCTATGTAATTCAAGTTTTGTTTTTCATGTGTCTAGAGATATGTGGCATTTTAGACTTGGTCACCCTGCTGATCAGGTTATGTCTGTGTTGGAAAAAAACTGTTGGTTTTAAAAATGGTGATCACTCTGCATCTTGTGACATCTGTCATAAGGCCAAGCAGACCATGGAACCTTTCTCTATGAGTGATCATAAGTCTGTTAATGTTGGTGATCTAGTTCATTGTGATGTTTGAGGACCTTATAAAGTTACTAGTAGAGATGGGTATAAGTATTTTCTGACCATTGTTGATGACTTTAGCAGGGTTGTTTGGGTTTATTTGCTGAAGTCTAATTGTAAGTTTATGAATATATTGAAAATTTTATAAAACTCATCTTTACTCAATTTGAAAAAGAGTTAAAATTATAAGTTATGATAATGGAACAGAGTTTGCGAACAATAAAATGTCTACATTGTTTAATAATCTTGGTATTACTCAACAAACTTCTTGTCCTTATACTCCTCAGCAAAATGAGATTGCTGAAAGGAAACATAGACACATATTAAATGTTGTTAGGAGTCTTATGTTTTAGGAGGGGATTCCTCTGTCTGTGTGGCCTAAATGTGTATTAACTCTGTATATTTGATTAACATTCTTCCCTCCTCTGTCTTGTTTGGTGCTTCCCCTTATAGATTAGTGTATGGTAAGGTCCCTGATCTCTCTCATGTGAGAGCCTTTAGATGCCTGTGTTATGGAAATATTATAAATAATAGTGATAAGTTTAGTTCTAGGTCTGAAAAATGTGTCTTAATTGGTTTCTCAACTGATAAAAAAGCATATAAGCTTTACTGTCTTGATAGCAAAACTATCTTGTTTTCAAGGGATGTTGGGTTTTATGAAACTATTTTTCCATTTAAAATGCAGTCTTTTGATAAGTCTAAAATTGATAAAAATGAGTTTGGTGGAACTGATATTGAATGTCTATGTTTTTTTGACACCAAGGGTTCTCAAAATCCCAATGATGAAGAGGGGAGTCCTAAAAATGTGGAAAGCAATAGGAGGGTTGCTTCTGATGTCTGTGTTAACACAGTTGAGGATGAAGCAATTACCATTGCAACCGAAATGGGAGAAAACATGGTCACTTCTGAGGGAAATGTTTTACAAAATCAAAATGGTTAGGGTTCTAGCAACACTGATAGAGAACCACATACTGAGTTTAGGAGGTCTAATAGGCAGAGAAGTCAACCTGTCAGGTTTAATTATTACATTTTTTCAAGCAGTTGCAGATATGGTCTTGAAAAATAGGTTTGTTATTCAAAGTTGTCTGCCGTGAATGTTTGTTTTTCTACTACCATAAATAAATATGTTGAACCTAAGTCTTATCTTGAGGCTAGTATTGATCCTAATTGGATTAAGGTTATGAATTATGAAATGGAAGCTTTACGTAAAAATAATACTTATGTGCTTACTGAGTTACCACCTGGTAGGAAAGCCATAGGTTCTAAATGGATTTGGAAAATTAAGTATAAGTCTTCAGGTGAGGTTCACAGATACAAAGCTAGACTCGTGGCTCAAGGGTTTGGGCAAAAAGAGAGTGTAGATTTTGAAGAAACATTTAGGTTAGTTTTAAAAAGGTCACTATTAAATGCTTAATCGATTTAGCTGTCACTAATAGTTGGCCTTTATATCAACTAGATGTTAATAATGCTTTCTTGTCTTGTGATCTCCATGAAGAATTTTACATAAAACTGCCTCCTGGTTATTATGATAAAGATGAAACTAGAGTTTGTAGACTTGTCAAGTCATTGTATGGTTTTAAACAGGCTCCTAGACAATGGAATGAGAAATTAACTACTGTTTTGATTGAACATGCTTTTGTGCAAAGTAAAAATGATTATTCCTTGTATGTTAAACACGATAAGGGTGTGTTCAAGGCCTTGGTAGTTTATGTGGATGACATTGTCATCACAGGGAAAAATAAACTTGAAATTGAAAAATTCAAACAATTTTTAAATTCTAAATTCATGATAAAAGATCTTGGTCTTCTTAAGTATTTTCTGGGAATTGAAGTCCTTAAAAATGAAAATGGTGTTTGTTTAACTCAAAGAAATTATTTTCTAGAGCTTCTTAGTGAGTATGGTTTGCTGGCACGTAAGCCTGCTACTACACCTTAGCAGCATAATGTGGTTTTGAATCTGATACGCGTACAACGCGCGTTCGGGGTCAAAGGAAACTTCCTTTTCTTCGAGCAAGTTTTTCAACCACCTAGTCAGTGAACCTAATCATTGTAGTGTAGTATTAGGGTAAGCCTCGGGATTGATATCGTTCTCTAGGAGAATAGGAATGCTAGTGAGAAATTACTACGCTAAGGTTGGGGCTGAGGAAGATTTTTTTTTTTATCTATTTTTATATTTTTTTAGAAAATAAAAGGTACGATCTCGGGGTTTAGATTTGGGGGGTGGTATTTCTACCGATTAATCTAATTATCTAATTATCTAATCTAAGGGGTAGTCTATGTCTATTGAAGTATGCTCGTGTGATGATTAAATATGTGTCTACCTAGATACTATTACTCTCTAATTATCTTTTATTGATGGTTGAATTGTCACGTCCTTATTCTTAACGCATTGTGTTTTCTAAGGTCGTAGGGTGTGCTTTTATCCCTAACTCTTTGAAGCTACCTAAGGTTAATGACTTCGAAATCTCTAGGATTTATAAACTTAACACCAAGGTTTTCTTTGGATTTTTAGCCTATAATTCCACTAGTAATTATAAACTAATGTTCACAAAGATTAATCAAGCATTAAAAACACAACGATGGCGTTAAGCACTCCTAAGCCAATTACAATTAAGATAAGAGACAACCAATCAATATTTAATAACTAGGTTTCATAGATCTAAGCAAACACACAAGTAAATTAGCCGGACATGTTAAACATGCAAGCATACACACATTCAATTGAAGACATAATGAAATCAGGGAATAAATAACTTATCTCGATGTAAAATAGGGTATTAGAACCCTAAAATACTGTCCAAGACTGGCTACAATCGTTTTAGGTTTTTACTCCACAAGTCTACCTCTTTAAAAGTCTAAAAATTCGAATTCTATATATAGAGTTACAACTACGACAGCGTCACCTTTTAATTGTGACACCGTCAGATTGCCGCCATTAGGGTTTCGTCTTGGCCAAGTCAACCTTGGGACGGCGTCACGTACTCACGTTGTGGTTGTGACGCCGTCAGTCTTTAGACATGACATCGTCTGAGTCTGGATCTAGGCCGTCTGGGATGAAAAGTCTTCGTGACGCCCTACTCTTAAAAGCATGATGCCGTCAGGTGTAAAATAGCAAATTCGCTCCTGAGCCGTTACAAAAATAGGGACGGCGTCGCTATTTGTTTGTGACGCCGTCAGGTGCACTTTCAGCAGCTTGAGTGTCTTGATCTTGACTTTAGCCATTTTCTTCACATATTCACGCCTTTTCGTTCAAATAAGCATCATTCCAGCATTTTGCCTTCAAGAGACCTAAAAAGTGAAAAGGAACGAAATTAAGCAGTAAGGATATAAAAGTGGGCGATTAAGAGCTTAAATGACCCCTTAAAAGTGTACGTTTTAAATCCTTATCAAAATCATACTAAAACTGAAAATGATAAGTTCATTACTAATTTAAATGAATATCAAAAACTGGTTGGGAAGTTGATATACTTGTCTGTTACTAGACCTGATATTTCATATGTTGTTCATTGTTTAAGTTAGAATATGCATGCTCCATTGTTGTCTCACTTTAGTGCAAGTTTAAGAGTATTGAAATATCTTAAACAAGGTCCAGGTAATGGTATTCAGTTTTATAAGGTAAAAGGTTTGGTGTACATGCTTTCTCAGATGCAGACTGGGCTAAGTTTCTTAAGACTAGAAACTCTGTTTCAGGTTATTGTGTTTATTTTTGAAATAATCTTGTGTCTTGCAAAAGTAAGAAGCAAGCAACAATATCTAGATCTTCTGTTGGGTCAGAGTACAGATGTCTTGCATCTGCTACTTGTGAAATTATTTTGATTAATAAAAATTTAAAGGATCTAGATATTGATGGTTTGCTTCATGTGAATTTGTTTTGTGATAGCAGTTCTGCTATTCAAATAGCTGCTAATCCTGTTTTTCTTGAGAAAACTAAGCACTTCAAAATTGATCTTCATTTGATAAGAGATAAAGTTTCTTATGGTGTGATTAAAAGTGTTAAAGTTGGGTCTACTTATAATATTGCAGATGGTTTCACTAAAGGGTTGAGTATTACTCAACACAAGTGGTTTTGTGAGAAACTTGATCTTGTAGATATGTTTAAGCCATGAGACTAAGAGGGGGTGTTGGATAGTTGTGTGTTTTATGTCTTTCTCATGGTTTATAAGTACATGGACTATTCATGTACTTATTTCTCACAGTTTGATATTTGATATGTGTTTAGCTGCTTTATAATTCTAGAAGGGCTGAAGTGGAATTAAGAACTATGTAAGCTCTCATCCCCAACTCTCTCTTTTATATCTCTGATTCATAAGCCCTAATTGGTTTCTCTCTTCACATTTTGTCTCTCAGTGCAGTTATAGCAGTCTTGTTTAGTAGTTGTGATCATCTGGATCATATTGGTTTAGTCTGGTATTGTTTGTGAGTGTTGTAGTGAGGTTTATTGTATTGATTCATTGTAGTGTGGTAAGTAGGATCCTTCTGAAGGGGACTGCTTCTTTTCTCTTGTATTTGTTTGATGAGATACGTTTGTGGACTCATCTTCTTGACATTTAAGTAATAAAAGATTTTACAAAAAGGTGGTTGGCTAGGATATCAATGTTTTCAAACCCGGGTCGACCCGGCCGGTTCAACCGGTCGGACCGGTACCCGGGCACTAAAACGGGTCAAAAAAACCCGGTTTTCTAAAACCGGGTCAACCGGTTAGACCCGCCGGGTTTTGAGTGACCCGGGTCAACCCGGGTCATGAAACCCGGCCGGGTTTCGTTTTTTTTTTTTTTTTTTTTTTTTTTTAATATTTTTTATATTTTTTCAAAATTTTTTTATGAAAACCGGGTTGACCCGGTTAGACCCGGCGGTCGAACCGGTTGACCCGGTGATCAAACCGGTTGACCCGGTCGGAAAAAATAAAATAATAAAAAATGAAAACCGGTCGACCCGGCGGTCGAACCGGTTGAACCGGTCGAACCGGTGCCCGGTGACTCGACCGGGTCGACTAAAAAACCGGTTTTTAAAACCTTGGGTAATATAGTTGTGTTGTGATTGTGTTTCTGGGTTGATTCATAGTTTTAATATTATTGATTTGTTCTAGTTTAGCTTTTAATTTGCATCAAGAATTTGAACCCTGAAATGGATAAATTTTAATATCATACCCGCATTTATTAGCACATATTTTATGGCTATGGCTGCGTATTTATTACCATGGATAAATTTATAAAATTTTGAAAGTTACACATATTTATGATCTATATACATATCACCATTAAAGTCATATTTATATGATCAGTCAAATAAATAGTTACACAGCCAACAACTGTTTCACACCCAACAACTTGTTTCATTTGTGACCTATTCAAGACCCATCAAAAACTTCGTTTACTTTATGTATCGATCATTATGATTTATTAGTTTGGCTTGTTATTTGAACACAGCCAAATATCGTTTACTATACTTTTATGGACAGGACCACAAGAATATTTGTTAAAATCAAACATTTGAAATGTTGGTAGTAACAATATATAGGGTACTAGTTATTTGACATCAAGTTGTACAATGTCGACTTGAAAAGTAATTATCATTCATAGTCGTTTTGAATAATTCGTTTCATCTAATTTTCTACAGTTTATTTCTTACTTTTTTATTAAGCATTTCTGATCATTCAACCCACAGATATGACTCAGGTTAATATTTGTTAAAATCAAACGTTTGAAATGTTCGTAGTAACAGGGTACTAGCTATTTGACATTAAGTTGTACAATGTCGACTTGAAAAGTAATTATCATTTATAGTCGTTTTGATTAATTCGTTTTTTTCCTAATTTTCTACAGTTTATTTCTCACTTTTTTAATTTATTGAACATTTCTGATCATTCAACCCACAGATATGACTCAGGTTCCCACTTAACCACATAACCCTTATGTCATGATAATCTGTCTATAAATATGCCATATATCTTGTTGTTCTAATATCATAAAAACATACTCCATATAATCGTTCTCGTTCCCTCAATATTAATAACCCCGGCCAACATGATCTTTTCATTCCTATCGTCTGCCAAATCCACTCTTTTTTCACCAATTAAACACTTCATCCATGATGATTTCTATGACATCGTTCAAAGGATGCCTCTCTTCGATCGGATTCTTTTCATGGTGCGTACATGCATGAAGTGGCGGATCTAAACAGAATTACCTGCAAATTAATATAGATCCTCCATTGGTTGCATGCACGTTTATTGCATGCTTGAGTTCTTGCTTACTTCCATAATATGGTGCACTAATTGTAGGGTTTGATTGTTTTCGCAGATTATTCATGGTATTGATAAAATAGGGATCCCGTGGCACCGTTTGCCGGTGTTCTTGGGGCTTATATACCTAGCTATACGACGGTATATTCATGATGAGTACAATTTGTTCAACGTTGGGAGAACTCCGATGGGGGTTCGTTTTAATCCGGTTGACTTCCCGTACAGGACAGCTGACGGGAAGTTCAATGATCCTTTCAATGAAGGTGCTGGTAGCGAGGGAACTTTCTTTGGCCGAAACATGTCCCCAGTTGATCAGAAAGATAAGGTATAAATTGCTTGAACTCTTTCATGTCTATGTTGCATTAAAGTTAACTTGTTATAACTAAAGTTAATAATTTAAATTTTACATTATCGATACATTTGTTACTTATCAAGAGTGTGTTCTCGAGTTAAAAAGAGTTGGAAAATTGAGTGATTTTGTAAGGAAATGGAAGGAATTTTAGTTTCTAATGTTCTTGGGAATTTTATAGAAAATTAGAACCGAAATGTAGATAGAAGTTTTACTAAACGCAGATAAAAATGTTACATGGGAATTTTCATCTTATTATTTATCTCTAACTCAAAAATCAGTTGTTTCCTATTGTCACATAATTAAAATTTCATGAAGGTGCATTGATGGAGTCATAATTTTGTAACTTATACATGGAGTTTAATCACACTATATATACATCTTCCGTAACTCATTTTACTATCGATCGATAAAAATACGACACAAATATATACTCTCTACGACTCTACTATTGCAATCTCAGCTAAACTGAATTTTAGTATTGTTTAATGAGTTGGATATGATTTGATTAGAATAATAACATTGCATACACTTATATACAATTGTCAAAGCCGGTGGGTGGTTGGATCGGAACCTTTCGATCAAAGTGATACGAGTAATAAATTAATAAGTAATTCCTAGAGCTTAACTAATCAGGCAGCTTCACGAAGTCATTTCATGTACTACGTATTAATCCTATCAATGATCAAACGAAGATAGCTATTTATAGGTCCCTGAAGTAACACTTATTTAAGTATGCCAGATATCTCAGATTTACTTAGTATTATTTTTGAACAGAAAATTTGTTGTAGGTTCTAACTAAAAGATTTGATTATTTGAACATATAAAGAATTTTAGTTCATATTTCATAAAATGATTTGCCAGCGTCGTTTAGCCGTTGGCACAGTCTTCCGACTTGAGTCTTTCATAAAACTAAGTAAACTCAATGCATGAATCATAAAAGTTTCACTAATTCAATTACAATGTTCTTGGTCTAGAGCTCAGAAAAAAGAAAACATATAGTATATACACTTGACGGAATCGTAATAGGGAATTATATATATGTACATGACAATACTAGTTTAAAAACATTTATATGTACATATAATGATATCAACAAATATGCTGTAATATTGATTCTCAGTCACACAACTTCATTATATGTCAAAATGAAATATATGAACATGGGATTTTTAATTTACTTAATAATAAATCATTATAAATATATATTCCAACAATTACTCCCAGCAACTGCATTGGGGCATTTAAAACGCCAGCTGGGTCAATACTAAATATAACATATGTATAATTATTGGAGCAGTTGATCAGTGTCGTTGTCCTTTAATGAAGCATATATTTTTAGAAATGAGTAGTTGTTACTCGTTTCTTTTATTTTATCTGTCAGGTAGACAATTTCTTTTTGTTATCTGCAAGAAATTTTCAACTTAAGATACTAGTAAGAAGCTAAAGAAATAGTAATACAAAGCGATAAAGGATGATGACCCTAACTTAAAACACCAAACTAAACAACTGAACACCTTTATCTCTATTTTTGATAAACAATATACATATACAGCGCTGGGAAGTTTATAACCGAGGGTGCAAACTTAGATAGTTTTTTAATAACTACACTACAAATTTTGTTGTTAGGGGGGCCAAATTACGAAAATAACTATAAATTTTAGAGAAATTTACACTATAATTTTTTTGCTAAGGAGGCGGGTGCCGACGCCCTGCCGCCCTCCTACTGTGTCTACGCCCATGGACATATAGTTTCTGAACTTATAATCTCTCAAAATACACATAACAAAATTCTAGTTTGATTAATCCAGGGTTATAGAAAATTAAACAAATGGAGAAACTCAATTTATTTGATAGAGAAAAAAGAAATGATGAGTAATGAATTCAATGTTCTGTCTTATTAAATGTTTATAGATAGTTAATAGTAGCGTTTAAACTCTTGTACATAGTAAATATATATGTTTTGCCAACATAAATAAATGGGATTGACTATGCGCACCAAAATAAGTGATGTACACCACAATTGTGTATATGTAGTGTTGTATCATACCCAATACATATATGATTTTGTGGTGTTCACATCAATTTTGGTGGTACGCAAAATATCACCTCAGCTCTTTAAATAAACCAGTAGTAAAATTTAAATAGTTTTTATCTACTAAAGAGAATGGTATGATAGTTACTTAAGGAGGTAATTTACTAGCACCAGATCTCTGTTAAACGTTAGCATACAATTAAATTAATATATATAGACCTGTTACTTTAAAAAAAAAATAAAGGTAATTAAAACTCCAACTTCAAGTTTTTTGTGCATGGAAAGATTTTATGAAACTTTAACCTCAAATGTACAGTCAACATAAATAAATATGTTGAGAAAAAATTCAAGCAAGGTAAATGCATTAAAAGTCAGTTGATTTCATGCATACAGCTTTTGAAACCTGATCCTATGGTGGTAGCAACAAAGCTTATGGGACGCAGAAAACTTATAGATACCGGGAAACAGTTTAACATGATTGCTGCTTCATGGATTCAATTCATGATTCATGATTGGATTGATCACCTTGAGGAAACACAACAGGTAATAACTCATTCGTTAATTTTAATGTAATTATGTTTTTGATTTGCATCAGATTGAGTTAATTTTCTGTAATATTGTCGATTTGCATCAGATTGAGCTGACTGCGCCTCAAGAAGTAGCTGGTGAATGCCCTCTTAAATCCTTTAAGTTCTACGAAACTAAAGTTGTCGATACGGGTTTTCATGACATCAAGAAAGGTCATCTTAATACCAGAACACCCTGGTGGTATGAACAATATAACTATTTTAGCAACTATTTGAATAAATTTTCCTGTCATCGAAAATGAAAATTATATAGATACAAAGAAAACACATGTCAATATGACGTTGCATTATTGGATTGATACACATGTTATTCTGAAACTCAATCCACTCGGAATTATCTTAACATGTTACTAAGAATCCACCTATTTCAGGGACGGGAGCGCAATATATGGAAGCGACTTGAGTAAATTGCAAAAATTGAGAACGTTTAAAGACGGAAAGCTAAAGATTGGAAAGGACGGTCTCCTCCAACATGAAAACGACGGAGTTCCATTATCAGGAGATGTCCGTAACGGTTGGATTGGTCTATCAACCCTACAAGCCCTCTTTATACTTGAGCACAACAAAATTTGTGACACATTGAAGGTTATATAAAAACATCAATTTATTCACGTAATTAACTTAAAATTCACTAGTTCATAATTTTCATTCTCAAATCAATCTTTGTACTCAGAACGAATACCAAGATTTGGGAGATGAAGATCTATATCGTCATGCAAGACTAGTAACTTCTGCTGTCATAGCCAAGATCCACACCATTGATTGGACAGTTGAGCTTCTAAAAACCGACATGCTTCATGTAGCAATGAGAGCTAACTGGTATGGCCTATTGGGGAAAAAGTTTAAGGACACATTTGGGCATGTTGGAGGAGCCATTCTTGGAGGTCTTGTAGGGTTAAAGAAACCCAATAATCATGGGGTACCTTACTCATTAACAGAAGAGTTCGTGAGCGTTTATAGAATGCACTCACTTTTACCTGATGAACTTCTTATAAGGGATATCAATTCAGCACCTGGCCCTAACAAGTCTCTAAAAGTGGCAAAACAGTAAGATCTCTAGCACCCAAATTAATGTATTACTGTAATAATTATTTTCAAATATGCATGCTCTTGTAATAGATAACAAATATGTATCAAATTACAGGATTGACATGATAAATCTGATTGGGTGGAAAGGTGAGAAGGAATTATCAAAAATCGGATTTACCAGACAAATGGTATCAATGGGACATCAAGCAAGTGGTGCACTTGAACTATGGAACTATCCGTTGTGGCTTAGGGACGTTGTGCCACAAAATGTCGACGGCACTGATCGTCCTGATCATGTCGACTTACCCTCACTTGAGAGTAAGTAATCATGTCATTCTATCAAAATCAAAGTCATGCTAGATTATATATGTATGGGTTTGATCTTTTATAATGGATTTTGTATACATGATGGTGCAGTTTATAGGGATAGGGAAAGGAATGTAGCAAGATACAATGAGTTTCGAAGGTCACTTTTCTTGATTCCGATCTCCAAATGGGAAGATCTAACGGATGATCAAGAAGCTATTAAAACATTGCGTGAAGTGTATGACGATGATGTGGAGCAGCTTGATTTGTTGGTAGGAATGGCGGCTGAGAAAAAGATCAAAGGGTTCGCTATTAGCGAAACTGCTTTTGTTATCTTTATAATCATGGCATCAAGGTAAAACTCTAAACAGCAAGAGCACTGAAGTTTGAAAACAAGCAAGCTATATTAATCTAACTTATGGATCTTGTGATTTTTCAGGAGACTCGAAGCAGATAGATTTTTCACAAGTGATTTCAACGAAGAAGTCTACACGAAAAAGGGGCTGGAATGGGTGAACACAACAGAGAGTTTGAAAGATGTGTTAGATCGACATTACCCAGAGATGACTAATCGATGGATGAATTCAGAAAGTGCTTTTACAGTGTGGGATGCTCCACCGGCGCCTACTAATCCCATACCGATATATTTCCGTGTCCCTTAATATATAGTTTTCTCTGTTTTGTATATATATATATTTCGAATGGGTTCAATATTTCTAGTGTGTGACTTGCATATACATATTGCTTCTCTTTAGTGACATGAAAGAATAATAAGTGAAATTGCTTCTCTTTGCCTCTTTGTGAAGTAGAGCTTAAGTATGTTTAGATGATATAATAGATATAATTATATAAACTCTCTGAGAAAGTCTTGTCGCTTAATATATCAAAGTCTCAAACATTTTTTTTTTGCAAATATATGTATTACTCGCATCTTTTTACTTTTTATCGAAGTAATTTTGCATCCTTGTTGCTATCAGAAATATAATAATAATAATAATAATAATAATAATAATAATAATAAAGTGATGTTTTGCTATAGCTAGAGGAGTGGGGGCTCAGCTTGTATCGCGTCTCCTCACTATTTTTTTTGTAAATCAGTTTCTAATAAAGTGATGTTTTATTAAAAAAGAATAATAAAAAAAAAAATAATAATAATAATAATAATAATAATAATAATAATAATAATAAAATATATAGAAAGTTGTTATCTTTATTATCTCGTATACTTGTGTTTGACTTGGACTACGGAGCAGAAGATTGTCTTATCTTGAATTTTCTCCAATACTTGTGTTTCCTCTAACGTCTTCTTCACCTTTTAATCCATTGATTTAAGTTGTTTCTTTGTGGCTCACCTTTAGTTTTTGCAAGTCGTTTTAGGTGATCAGAATTTATCGAAAAACGTTACCGTTTACAATTTTGTGTTAAATCTTGAAGTCATCTGTTTCATTTTCCATTACCGTTTTAATAACCTGACTAGTATTTTCGAATTTACGTTATTGACTATTTAATAAGTAAGGAAAATAAGAACAACAGAACATGTTTTGATCGATATAACTAGAAATGAAAAACGATTGGAGATTACATTAACACTTTGTAAAACTTCACACTTGTGAGTTCTTGGATCGGATGTGAAAGGTATGTTTTTTCCTGTTTGGCTAAGCTTATTTATCATAAGCCGATTTGGGCTTATTTTTTATAAGCTCCGATTTTTGTGGCTTATTTTGAGAGTTCTCGGCTTATATAAGTTTATTATGATATGATAAACTTATAAAAGCCGACAAGTCTCAAAATAAGCCGTAAAATTGAGGCTTATAAAAAATAAGCCGAAATTTCATGAAATTTGGGCTTATTTTTTATAAGCCTCAATTTTACGGCTTATTTTGAGACTTGTCGGCTTTTATAAGTTTATCATATCATAATAAACTTATATAAGCCGAGAACTCTCAAAATAAGCCACAAAATCGGAGCTTATAAAAAATAAGCCCAAATCGGCTTATCATAAATAAGCTTAGCCAAACATGCGTGATTTTTGATCGATTATAAGCAGATGAGCGATGTGTTTATGTCTGTCAAATATTTTATTTATTTCGCAATAGTAATGGTTGGTCTAAAAAAATACAATCAGAATATTAAGGTTTCATAATACTGAAGCTACAAATTGTTAGAGGATTTATTAGAGTATTAGTTTTGATTTGTATTTGCATCGGTATTAGATAAGGATTGATAAAAGGAAAAGTGTTAGCTTATAAATATTAGGTCATATATAATTCTTATTAATTCAATTTAATCAATCAATATTTTTCGTTTTGCATGTTATCAAAACTTTAGGTAAGATTCTACAAACAAAAAATTAGCTATCCTATAGCTACTCGCAGGTGTTCCGGAAAAATCCTGGTTATTTTTGTTTTATTTTTATTATTATTATTTTTTTATTAGGATTTATATCCAATTTAAGAGTTTTTTTTTTTTTTTTTTTTTTTTTTTTTTTTTTGACATTTGATTGTTTTTGGTTTTGGTATTTGAAGAATCGATTTTGTTTTTGATTTGAAGATCATTGTGTTTGTTATTTTGGTCGATTTGGTGTAATAGAAATTTAGTGGACACACTTTTGGGCTTAGGTAAGCGTGGGATATTTTGTTTGGAATTTAATGATGTTTATATATGGTATGTAAATCGGTTTAAAAAGATGAAATGTGAATGGTTTGTTGTTTGGTTTCCCGTGTTGAACGGTAAGGACTTGATTATATTGATGAAGAAGATCAAGAATCTCGGGTAATATTTAAACGAAGACTATACTTTACTACTGTGAAGCAGTATTTTTCATAAGTGTGTAAAACTTGTGAATTTGTGTGTGTTGCCTTCTATTAAGGCAAGTAGGGTTTAGAGATAAACCCTTGAGAGATGATTAATGGCTGCGAGGGAGCCAGGTGTTAATCATCTAGAGAGCCGACAAAGAGGACAGGTGGCCTGCGCTCCTTGGCTCGTACAGGAGAGTGTTATGCCTCCTATTTTATTGGTCGTATGTTCCGAACTGTGTTATATCATACTCATGTGTCTTAACCAATAATTACAGTTGGGAACAGTTGTCTCTTGCGCATGTACTATGCGGCTTGAGAAATGCTACCAGACCAAGCTCGGTCTTGGTTTACATAGTTCTGGTCAAGACTGAATCGTGAACTCTTGTTGTTTGATTCGAGCGTTTGGTTAATGGACTTGGGACACTAATAATGATATCAAATGAATACGAAGATCAGTTCCAAAAAAGAAAGGATTTTGAATTTAGAATTTGGTTTGTTAATTTTTTGGTATTTGAAAATTGGTGTTCCTTTGTTTTTGTTAAATCTTTTTTTCTTTTTTTCACATTTTTTTTTATCAAAAGTTCACTAAAGCTCGACCAGTCTCTACCTAAAGTTGATTAAAGCTCGACCGGTCTTCACGTCTTTTTTCTTCTTACACCTAAAGTCAACTAAAGCTCGATCAGTCTTCATCTAATGTAAACCTAAAGTCGACTAAAGCTCGACAATTGGTGTTACTTCTTCAATATGTCGACTGGTGTTACTTCTTTAAGAATCGCTGTGAATATTTTGATGTCCTAATAAACATCATTGGTGAATCTACAAGCTCTTCAACCGAGTGTTTTTCTTCTACTTTGTTTGCTTAGTTTCAAGACAGTTTGACCTTTTGTTCCACGCTAGCTCTAACTGCGGATGGCTGTTAGAGGATTTATTAGAGTATTGTATTAGATTTGATTTTGTATAAGCAAAAGTGTTAGCATATAAATATTAGGTGTAAACTCTTATTAATTCAATTCAACCAATGAATCTTATTCGCCTTACACAAATAGGTTTCGCCATGTCTTGTTAAATCATAAACTTGTAATTTTTTTGACTTTATAAACATACTTTTATTATGTATAAATATACTACAACATACTGAATAAAATATTTTATAGTGTAATATATACGCATCAAATTATATAAACGTACAAGATGTTTTTGAACATCTTTATGCCATATAAACATGAAATACAAATTCATAATGGTTCAAAAGAAAATTATATTTTCATGGACTTCATAACTTTTAAAGCCTCTCAAGGTAAAACGCCCTAGAAGATACTTTTTCTGCTAATAATTTATATATCTTTAAAAGTTGAGTTTCATATAATAAATGTAAATACAAATAATATAATATAATAAATGTGGTAAATGCATTTGATAAATAAAAATAAAATAATATAATATAATAAATGTGATAAATAAAAATAATATAATATAATATAATAAATGTGATAAATGCATATGATAAAGGTGACATCGTAATATATAAAATTTTAAATCTTTATAAACTATTAGTTCATATGTTAAAAATTAGAGTTTTATGAAACAAATATAAATATTAAATAGTATAAACTTTTTTTTAACTTAAAAGGTTAAGTAGTTCATGCAAGAATAAGTATTAGAGATATAAAGTTTCATCTAAAATGTTATTAATATGTTAAAAAGAGGCCGGATTGTTAAGTGTTAAAACTCTTTTATTAGTTTAATAAGTAAACTTACATAATATACTTAGGGTATGTTTGGAAAAAATAGTTGTAAGCTGTAAACTGTAAGCTGTAAGATGTAAACTGCAAAGCTGTTAAAATGAGCTACAAGCTATATTCGTTTTGCAATAAAACTGTTTGGTAAATTAGGTGTTAAATATATTTATAAGATGTTAAATGACATAAAAGGACAAATATATAATTGTAAATAAATGTTTGGTGGGTATATCAGTAATTTACAGTTTTAACAGCTACAAGACATTTAAAAAGCTTCATGAATCAGCTTTTTTATTTTGGAGCTATTTGTTTGAAATAAAAGTTTGTAATTAATGCATCCAAACGAAGATACTTAATTTATATGAGATTATTTTGAAACAAAAAGGTAACATCTCCTTCAAAAAGCCGCTGATCGAAAATCCTTGTAACACATCGAGCCACCAAAATTATAAAAAGACAACTTGTATATAATGAAGTGCATCTCACGGGTCAGCTTGCCTAGTTCTATAGATTTTAGAGTAAACATTTTTGGTTTCGTTTTTATTATTTTTAGGCAGTTGTTCATCTCATCCCCTGTGATATGGTAAATCTTCCAGTCTAATTTATTCTTGTCAACAAACTACTGGGAATTTAAGAAATATTATTGTTTGTTTGGTTTGTTTTGTCACGCGTTTAATGTTTCTTTGTGTGAACCATAGCTTCAAAAACAACCTCAACCTTAAAATTGGTAAAAAGTAGTTTATCACGTATATTATGATGCAAGTAAATTTATACCTTTTTCAAACAATAAATTTATACTCCCACTATATGACAATATTTAAACTTCATAGAAACTGATCATCTTCAAGATAAACCCGGACATGGTCTCATTTATGTCTTGTGCAAAATCTCTTCTTCTTTCACCCTTCAAACACTTGATCCATTCTGATTTCTATGAACTCTTTCAAAGAATGAAACCCATCGACAAACTTCTCTTCTTGGTAAGTTTTCACTAGCGTTAATGAAAGCATCTTGTTAAAAAAAAATACGACTCGGCATATTGCTTAACCACTACAATAAATAAATCAATCCATTATATATATTTATTAGGTAAAATGTACACGTCCAACTATATATCTGTAGAAATGAAAGCATACGTACTTAAAAATATACGTCCTTAAAAAATTAGTACAAATATTCGCATTCAACAAAGTGTAGATCATGGTTTGATTACCACAGTTTAAGACATGGAAAAATCTTACCACTTTTAATTGCGCATAAATTGGCTAGGTGTAAGAGGGAGGGAGTGGACTCGGGTAGGGGTTCGGTGCCGATCGGTTTGATCGGTAACACAGCCCCGCCCTAGTCGGGTAGTGGAGCGGGTTGGGAAGCCGATCGTGGTGGGGAGGCTTTTTTTGAAATTTTGAACGTTGGGGACTATGCAACGGCTACTTGCAAACATAAAAAAAAATAAATAAATAAAAAAAAAATCCCTTTAAAACCAAACTAACCCAAACTCAATTTTCACAAAAAAAACACAAACTCATCTCTCAAAAACACAAAATCATGGTTCCAAGAAGAGGTAAAAAAAATTCCACCTCGCGTCAATTTTTAAGTTGTAGTTTCATTTGTTTTTTTATTTCAACTTATGTAATGTTTTTTTTTTAAGTTGTAGTTTTTTTAAGTATTATGTAATGTTTTTATTTTTAATGAAATCGTATGTTTTTATTTTAATATTGTGTGTGATTTTAAGTATTAAAAATATATGGAAAAAAAAATTGGGTAGGAATAGGTGACCACTCCCTCCACTTTAGGTAGTGTTAGGGTAGAATTTGGTAGTTTTGAGTTGAAAGGTTTTTATTGGATAGAGGTGATGTGGCAATTTGGGTAGTGTTGGGTACTAGGTGACCACTCCCTCCCCCCTAAGAGATGAGGGAGTGGCGTCGGTATGGAGCTCGGCACCGATCGGGTAGGGCGGTAACACCGCCCCGTGGAGCTCGGTTAAGGATTTTCGGGTACCAAATCGGGTTGGGAAGCCGATCGGTTTGTGAGGAGGGAGCAAGGATATGGTTTTGAGTTGGAGGGTTTGGGTAGATTGGGTACCACTCCCTCCAAATCGAGTAGTTTTTGGGTAAAATTTGGTAGTTTTGAGTTGGAGGTTTTTTATTGGATAGAGGTGATGTGGCAATTTGGGTAGTGTTGGGTATTAGCTAGGTGACCACTCCCTCTCCCTAATAGGTTCTAATCTACAAGCTTCAAAAGATTTAAATTCTGATTGTATTTTGATCTTCATACATTATTTCAGCAAATTTATATTTGATTGTACATTTGTACTTGATTCTTCAAGAAACATATACTTGTGAGGGTGAAATTTCTATTATTTACGGAGTAAAACATACAAGCAAAAAAACAATATAAATTTTGTTGTAATGGGCTGGTTTAAGCAAACGTTGCATCATATATCAATCACGATTGTTAATTTTTGCAGATAATTCATAGCATTGATAGGTCAAGGATGCAGTGGCACCGTTTGCCAGTGTTCTTGGGGTTGATGTACCTAGCTGCTCGCCGGCATCTTCATTACCATTACAGTTTGATTTTCATTGGGAAAACCCCCACCGGCGTTGGGTTCAATCCTGTTGATTTTCCTTATAGGACACCGGATGGAAAATTTAATGATCCTTCTGACGAAGTTGCCGGAAGTTCAGAAAGTTTCTTTGGCCGGAACATGCTCCCACTTGTTGACAAAAAGAAGGTAAACATAAACAAAATCTGGCAGGACAAAATAAACTATCCTAAGAGCTACTGTTATGCTAAAAAAATGTTATATATTTTCACGTTGAACAGTGGATAGTGTTAATATGTACTCCGTATTTGTTATGTGCTCCTAGATTCTTGCTACTATGCTAATACAAATTGCAATTTCAGTAAGAAAAATTTAGGTGACGCAGTTGAAGAAATAAGTTTAGAAATACCACGAGAAAAGAAAGAAAATATTCGGATAAATTTACTAGTCTTATTTTTGTGCAGTTATTAACGCCAAATCCTATGGTGGTGGCAACGAAGCTTCTAGCACGAAAACAATTCATAGACACTGGAAAACAATTAAATTTGATTGCCGCATCATGGATTCAATTCATGATTCACGAGTGGATAGATCATCTTGAATCATCACAAGAAGTATGCTTACATTACACTCTGAATGCATACAACTAACAACTGAATCATTAGCAGTTGTCCTAAATATGATCTTACCATTTATAGTAAGCTAAAGTCTGGTTAGTTGTCTATATATATGAATTAAAGTACTAACATGTTATCGTGGTTGTGCATATCGCAGATGGAGCTAAAGGCATCCGAAGAAATAGCTAATCAATGCCCTCTTCAATCATTCAAGTTTTACAAAACTAAAAAAGTGAAAACTGGTTTGGATAATATCAATAAAGGTCATCTTTGTTGGGTAATCTTGATGGGCCAAGTTTATGGGTCATTTATTAGCATGTGGGTAAGTGACTTGGTAGCTTATTTGACCGAGTATTATGGAAGAAAATGGGATGACCTATTTGCATGGCGCTTGAATAGGGAGTAGTGGCTGTACATGTAGCATATTGTACACACGTTTAGTTACCTCTATTAGTTTGGTTTTAGTCTATAAATAGATTAGTGTAGGCATCATTGTAGAATGTATCAGTTTCCTTCCTGTTAATATACAAAGCATTGAAAACCAATCTTACCGTTTTGATTGGTGTTTTGTGGGTGTGAGTTCAGGGTGGGAAGGGACTGATTCTCAACATGGTATCAGAACTTCGTGGTGGTACGAACAACTCATCAATCCATAAGCTACCCAAAACATAAAAGCGTTGCATTCTTCTATATATTTATATACTGACTATGAAATACTTTGTAGGGATGGAAGCGCAATATATGGAAGCAACTCTAGCCAATTGCATCAGGTGAGAACCTACGAAGAAGGAAAGCTCAAGATTGCAAATGACGGCCTCCTCCATCATGATGAGAATGGATTGCCCATAACAGGTGACGTCCGTAATGGTTGGATCGGTGTATCTACCTTGCAAGCACTCTTCATCCTTGAACACAATGCTGTTTGTGAAACCTTGAAGGTACATCTACACGCATCCATTCACATGGTTAACTTTGGTGTTACATCATATATGCGATTTGCAGCCACTTTTTCATAGTTTTCAAAATGTGCAAATTTGGTCAAGTTGTTGAAACTTTAATATATATAGAAACAGAAATAAAAAACAACAATCAGTGGTACAAATTTCTGAATTGAAAGCTATTAGTGTGAATCAGAAAGAATATCCTGACATGAACGACGAAAATATATTCCGTCACGCAAGACTGGTAACTTCTGCGGTCATTGCCAAGATCCACACTATAGATTGGACTGTTCAACTTCTTAAAACAGACACCCTCCATGCCGGAATGAGAGCCAACTGGTAATAAGTTGGAATCACTTAGTCAACAAATAAGGTTTTATATGTTTGATTTTGTTAAAACATTTGATTGATTAATTCAGGTATGGATTGTTTGGGAAAAAGTTTAAAGACAGATATGGGCATGTCGGAGGACGCTTTTATAGCGGTCTTGTTGGATTGGAGAAGCCCAATAATTATGGGGTACCTTACTCGTTAACCGAAGAGTTTGCGTGTGTTTATAGAATGCATTCTCTTGTACCTGATCAGCTTCTCATCAGGGATATTAATTCGCCCTCTGGCCCTAATAAGTCTCCAGTGTTGAGAAACAAGTAAGATTTTCACATCCGGCCGGCCACCTAATTAACTTGGGACTAAAACTCACAACCACTTAGGTATATCAAACACAGTTGATACACTCTGATACATGCAATGGTAGTTTGGTATATCAGCTTAAATATATTGATCATATATACATATTTCTTTTGATTTCTAGAAAAGCATTTATAAATACGAAATCTATTGTTGTAGATTTTTTATCATATCCATATCTGCGAGTGGGATTTTCGTTAACTTTTCTAAATTTACAGTGTTGACATGGTAAACTTGATCGGCAAGAGAGGAGAGAAGGAATTATCGGAAATTGGATTCATGACACATATGGTGTCAATGGGACATCAGGCATGTGGGGCACTTGAGCTATGGAATTATCCTATCTGGCTTAGGGATGTCGTGCCTCAAAATGTTGATGGCACGGACCGATCCAATAATGTCGACTTGGCCTCACTTGAGAGTAAGTATATATATCTTTCTTTCACTCAGTTCAAAAAGACTTTAATATCGCACTATAAAAAACCTACAATTTTCACATTGTTCTAATTTGTAAAATGTTTTGGTAAAATGTTTGGTAAAATGTGTACTCTCTTTTTTGGTAAAATGTTTCACACTTATGAATGTGTGATGATACAGTTTATAGAGATAGGGAGAGAAATGTGCCAAGATATAATCAATTCCGTAGATCCCTTTTCCTGATACCAATCTCCAAGTGGGACGATTTAACGGACAACAAAGAAGCCGTTGACACATTGCAAGAAGTGTACGGTGATGACGTGGAACAACTTGATTTATTAGTAGGAATGCTGGCCGAGAAGAAGATTAAAGGTTTTGGCATTAGTGAGACGGCATTTGTCATTTTCCTCCTCATGGCGTCGAGAAGATTAGAAGCAGATCGATTTTTCACTAGTGATTATAAGGAAGAAGTGTACACGGAAAAAGGGATGGAGTGGGTGAACACAACGGAGAGTTTGAAAGATGTGTTAGATCGACATTATCCGCAGATGACCGAACAATGGATGAACTCAACTAGTGCTTTTACGGTGTGGGATGCTCCCCCGGATCCTAGTAATCCGATTCCAATTTATCTTCGATTCCCTCATTAATTTTTTGTATTTTGTATTTTGTATATACATGTCAAATTCCATGCACTACAACAAAATAGCGTCATATTCACACTTATTAGAGCATGTTGCTACATTTTAAAGTGTGAAGAATAAAAAAGTTCACACTAGTATGCGTGTGAACCAATTGGGTGTAGCAAATATTGTCACACTTTTATGTGTGATGCTTTATGAATATTTTCACACTTTTAAGTGTGAGGATTTTAAAACAATTCTTCACACTTTTAAGTGTGATGATTTTAATTTTGAAATAATTCTTCACACTTTTAAGTGTGATGATTTTGATTTTGAAATAATTGTTCACACTTTTAAGTGTGATATTGAAATTCTTTACACTTTTTAGGTGTGAGGATTTTGAAACAATTATTCACACTCTTAAGTGTGAATATCTTTTAAAAAAAGTTCACATTTTATAAAGTGCGAAGAAAAAAGCGTGTAGAAGTGACATATTTGTTGTAGTGACGTCTCTTCTAATACAACATTATTGGTGTCTGAAGAAACATTCTACTATAATTAGTGGTCGACTTTATATTGGTATCCCAAGATGTATCAAATAGAACTTTTTTTTTGTACATTTATTTGTCGTCAAGTTCCCTGTTTTTTTATTGATCAGATAATCATACCGCTGATTATCTTTTTTTATTGATCAGATAAGCAGTATGAATCCATCATATCTCTTGCATGTCAAAATAAAAGTTAATGACATAAAAATCATGTAAACACGTAATGTAGATGATTCGTCGGTAAAAACAGTTCTGACATTAAGTGGCGAGATGTTTTGCAATTGCAGTGCCTGCATGTGAAATTGGCTTTAATCTCATAGTGATTTGAAAACAATTGTTCGACCCAATGCTGTTAAGATCGCGAGTAAGATCGTACGATTTTACAATCTCACCAACAAAAAACTTGTAAGAACGTTCTAGGATCGTGTGTCGTAAGATCGCACATAAGATCGTGAGACCGTCCGTAAGATCGTAGGATCGGCTCTCGATCCGATCTTACCCATTTGATTAATTATCTTATTATTTTTTGCCAAAAACTTATATAAGACGTGTATATAATTTTTGTTCATCGCTATTATATTACTATGTATTATTATAATTAGTTCTTAAGTCTTTTACAAGATGCATATTTTTCTACCATACAAAGTCGTGATGGAGACTCTAAAAGAGAATCAAAATATATTAGGGTATGAGAAATGAAGGTACTGAAACATTTGAAATAGATTTAACTTTTTATTTTTTTGAAATTTTGGCATGTTTACGACTCATATCTTCTTTTTTCTATCTCACTAAATTGTTTATTTAGCTATAAAAACTTGAAAAGTTAAATGTTTTTCATTAATTTTATTATCATGATGTTTGAATGTTCAAATTTTTCTTCGGCTATCTTATGAATTCATGCCCGATATTCAAAAGATATGTATAAGTGTATAGCGTTATGATTCATCATCGCCTATTAGTAAGACAAGACTCTTTGGTGGAATTTTATCATCTCGATCCGATTTTACGATTCTGATTTTGTAAAGATAAAAACGATTTTAGGTAAGATTTCGATATTAAGAATCTTGCCTTAGATCAAATGTTTTAGATAATAGATGAGTCTCTTAAAATGTAATAAAATAAGTGGATCTAAAATAACTCAACTCAATAAGATACTCTAATGACCTAAAAGCTAGCGCTTATGTAGTTACAAAACAAGACAAGATAAGAATATCAAAGACTTCAATTTATATAACAAGAGAAATTAACAAGAAAATTTTCTTTTGCTTACTCTTATTTTGGTGCTTACCAAAGGAGAAATCTCCATCATTTATCTAGTTTAATCTAATAGTGAGGATTAACATAAGATTTAATATGTCAACCTAAGTCCATGTCTTTTTCTTATCTTTTTATCTTTCTTATTTATTCATATATTTTTTTTCACGTTTTTTCTAATTCAAGTTTTTTTTTTTTTTTTTTTTCTCATTTTTTCTTTTCTTTCTTTTTTTCCATTTTCATACGCTTTCGTCTGTTTTCATACATTTTTTTTACTGTTTTCAGACATTTTTATATGTTTTCGTCCGTTTTCATACATTTTCCTCCGTTTTCTTACATTTTCGTCCGTTTTCATATGTTTCCCTCCGTTTTCTTACATTTTCGTCCGTTTTCATACGTTTTCGTCCATTTTCTTACGTTTTCATTCGTTTTCTTTCGTTTTTGTCCATTTTTCATACGTTTTCGTCCGTTTTCAGACGTGATTTTATGCTTTCATACATTTTCATCCGTTTTCATACGTATTCGTTCATTTTCTTATGTTTTCATCTGTTTTCTTACATTTTCGTCCGTTTTCATACGTTATCACAAGTGATATTCTGTGTATTCAGAATATCACTTGTGATATTGTGAATATCACTTATGTTTTCTGAATATCACTTTCGATATTCTGTATCACTTGTGATATTCTGAATATCACTTGTGATTTTTATGTTACAAAATATTAGTTGAAAATCACTTGTGATATTTAAAAAATCACTTGTGATATTTAGAATATCACTTATGATATTCAGAAATGTTTGAAAATGGCCAAAAACATTTAAAAACGGACAAAAATGTATGAAAACGGACAAAAATGTAAGAAAACGGATGAATATGTATGAAAACGGACGAAAACGTATTAAAGCGTAAAAACACGTATGAAAACGGATGAAAACGTATGAAAACAGATGAAAACGGATGAAAACGGACGAAAACATATGAAAACGGGCGAAAACGTATTATAACGGGCGAAAACGTATGAAAACGGACAAAAACAGATGAAAACGTATGAAAACGGACGAAAACGTATGAAAGCGGGAAAAGAAAACTTGAATTAAAAAAAACGTGAATAAAAAAAATTGAATAAATAAGAAAGACAAAAAGACAAGAAAAAACAAGAAAAAGACATAAACTTAAGTTGAAATATAAAATCTTCGGTTAATTATCACCATTAAATCAAACTAAATAGATGGTGAAAATTTATTCTTTGATAAGCACAATAATAAAAGTATGCAAAATAACTCATTTCACATAACAAAAGTTTAAGATAAGACAAGAATACACGACTAGTAAAATAAAGGGAAAATTCTCTAATTGCCCCGGTTGCCCAACAAATTTACCCCAAATGTCCCACTTTTTTTTCACTTCCCTTAATGCCTCATGGGCAACTCTCCCATAGGCAACTCTCTTATAAATTTGACAAGTGTCCATATATTTGGGCCCACCTTGTACTTACATAGTACTAGTGTACTAGGTTAGTTCTTGGGCAACTGGGACCTACATTCTTGGGCAACCGACATATTTTTGTCTTGTAGTAAAATAGTAAAGTTTTTTTTTTTTTATTATAAAAAAGTACATATATCTTGGGCAACTTGATCTCACACATATGTACTTTTGGGCAACTTATACACTTTATATACAAAATACCTTTAAACAAAATACACAATATATTTTTTATACATATTTACAGTTAAGTTTATAAACACACACACACACACAAAAACTTCTTAAACTCACGGCTACCCAGATCCATGAATCAAACGATCATCACCGATCAAAACCATCACCGATCTTCCTCCGATCACCACCACAACCCACCACCACCTTCAAAACTCACGGCTACCCAGGTTCACCATTTTTTTTTATTATTTTTTTTAAAGTTTGAAAGAAATTAAACCGAAAGAATTTATTGAATATGTGTATTTAAATACTATGCTGCAGATTTTCTTGATGATTCCTGGACATAGTTCAGGATTGAGGCCTGATGGTCGTGAAAATAAAAGACTGTCACCAGTAAGTTAGAATGTCATATTTTTTAACCTGATGTTGACTGAAAATAAGTCCTTTTTAGTTGCCGTTATAGTGGGTTAACGGGTCAAAATTATTGCTGCTACACTTTGCCAAACACCCCTTTGAGTGGTCATAGTGGGTTAACGGGTCAAAATTGGAGGTTGATTATTAGAGAAGGTTATATGTTTTGAATGCATAAGACTTTTAGTTCAGTCTACGTTTATTGTAATGGTCTGAGTTAGGGTTACTAAAGTGCACATGTGAAGATTTTATGCATTTGTGTTCTAGTGATTGAGTTTTAAAATTAGTAGTTTGAACTGAATACACTTCAAAATTAGTGTTGGAAAATGTTTATTTGGTAGGGAATGATTTATACGTGGATTTATACGTAAGGTACAGATTGGGGTGTCCGATACCACTAGTAGTGGTTTTGAGAAGCCTAGCAGTGGTTTCGAGAAGCCTAGGAGTGGTTTCGAGAAGCCTAGCAGTGGTACCCGATACCACTAGCAGTGGTTTCGAGAAGCCTAGCAGGTCAAATGGATGTGCCACTTGTTATTTTTGTTTGATATATTATTAGGTAAAGTTAATTGTTATTTGCATAATCTTGCCTGGTGTCGACTGTTGACAATATTATATCCTAGGTTTTTCTTGTAGTTTTTTTTTAATGATCATTCAATGTTTGATATGGACAAAGGTTTGACTAATAATATAAAGGCCACAGGAGGTGCTGAGTCCAGGTGTTGACTATTGATTAAGTTTTGACACAGATTTATCAGTTGGAACCAAGACTCCATGAGTTATCTTCTACGCTTTAATAGTTAATATTGTGCATCGGGTCGTGTTTATATAGAACAAATCTTGTTAATATTCATAGTAATAAGAAGCTGTTCGAAGACAATCACATCCTCAATGAAGAATAAGTAACTGAGTAGTGAGCAATATTAATAGTCGAAGTTACTTTGACATCTAATCGTTATCTAAAACCAATTCTTAGTTTTTGTTATCCAATTGAGAACTAAAGTATCAATTAGCTTTAGACTTTAGGAGTTTGGGATGCATCATTTGCCTCAAGTTTCAGTTTGTTGAAGCACAAGCGTCAATGGGTATTGCAGTCATTCTCTTGCAGCCATATGTGATTTCTGGTTCATCTTGACAATTGACACAAAACCCTGTGCAGCTGTGCTTGTATTCTTGGGGTAATGATATAGCATCGTTTCATTTAGCTTATTTGAATTTTCCAGATCCTAGATCAAGGCAGTAGGGGAGAATGATGGAGATCAGTAGTCTAGGTTACTAGAGTTCATAGTTTCTTACTTCTAACTTGATGATCTCTCAAGTAACAATCGATATATTGAGAAATTTGACTATCAAAAGCTGCGGATCCATAATGTTTTTAGTTTTTAGGATAAATAATTTTTTTTAGTTTGTATCATTAAGGGTCAGTTTTATATATGTCCTTATTCTCGAATTAGTTATAAATTTTCTTTTCTCTATACATGGAGATGAAAGTTGGAATGACATTTCAGGCAAATGGAAGTTCTCATAACCTTACTGCTGATCAGTTTCACGATGCAATTTATCTACATAATTATTAGATTTTTGTAGTCTTAACTAATAAGATGGTCATGCATCTATCCTGTAGCAGACTAGCAGTGATTAGCTCCACACTCTGGTTTTTGTGTTTTAAGTTTCATTTCTCACAAGAAGAGGGATTAGGCTGGGTTCTTTTAGATTGTTGAGATAGTAATAGGTTACAATGAAGATTGCTGTATATTTGATATTAGATTTCGCAAACAATTGCAACAGAACACAGTTTTCTTGGTGCATAACTGCACAACATGATTCTATGTTAATTGTTTAAAGGTTGGAGTTTCACCCGACAAAAAATAAGGTTTTGAATAAAGGTCGAAGTGAATGGAAGTTTGCATTTACAGGATCTGACATTAACTTCCATGTGCAGGTTGAATGCAATTCGACTAGAGGAGAAGGAGAAGCAAGAGAGGGAATTATGAGCCCAGATAATCCAAGAAGGTGAAGATTACATCCGAGCTTTCCATGAAAAGAGACTGAAAAACATCGAGACAAACAAACTCACCAATATAGAAGGCGAGAAGGTAATTCATTAAACCATCCTATCATGATCACAGTACCGTCTACCACCATGCATTGTTGAATTGTACATCAAAAAGTTACAGGTGTCAAAACATGCTGGTTGGGCAGATTAGGTTGTGGGTGGGTCAAAGTGGTATATAAACTATTTTTAAATATTGATTTAATCCTTCTGTTAAAAAGTATTGGGATTTTATAACCACTTTACCAATCTTCTTTTAGCTAATTCCTTTTGATCTGGTTTAATATATTGTAACACACTCGACAAAGATCTGTTCACTCTCTGGACGATTGTTTTCCATTTATTTTTTAGCTAAATTTAAATTACCTCCTGTCAAACTTTAAAACATTATATGAAGAATACTGGATACTTTTGTTATATAATATGAATCGTGTGTTTGTAATAGATGTATGTAACGAAGCAAGAAACATTCCACAAAGAAGCTGATAAACAATACTGGAAAGCAATAGCAGAGTTGATTCCTCGTGAGGTTCCCAACATTGAAAAGAGAGGGAAGAAGGACAAAGACAAGAAACCATCAATTACAGTCGTTCAAGGACCCAAGCCTGGAAAGCCAACTGATCTCTCAAGGTTGCGTCACATCTTGGTGAAGCTTAAGGTCACCCCACCCGCTCACATGGTCCCACTACCACCTGCCTCCACCAAAGACGGAAAGGAAGGTAGCAAAGATGCTAAAGTAGCTGCCAAAGACGGGAAGGATGCAGCAACAACTAGTGAAACAGTACCCGCTAAAGATGGTGCATCAAATGGTACTACTGAGGCTCCAGCTGCACCAGTTGAACAACCCGCCGCCTAAATCCTGAATTCTTACTCATATAAAAGATTTTAGGATAGTTATCGTATAATTTTCTTCAGAGGATTAAATGTCATAATAGATTGAAATATGTTACTGTGTTTGCGAATAACCTTTACTATGTTGTTTCAAGTTTGTTATTACTGTTGGTGTAAGAGCTGTGTATTTTGCTTTTGATATTTTTTATGGTTTTTAGACATGGATAACATCTACTTTTTTTCAGTTTGCATTTCTAGTTGTTAATATATAAAGTCAAGATTAAACCGGATAACATCCAGAATACTTACATGCAGCATAGGCAGCATTTACCTTTTTTGACACAAACATAAATTGTCCAAAAAATTTACCGTCATTTGGCTAGTGGCTTGTATTTGAAACTCATTCTGTAACAATGATTTATTATGGTTTTAGCTTTCTGTAATCAAACTAGCGCGGGTATACGTAGTAAGAAAAAAACACAATAATCGGCGATCAGGCAGAACATATCCAAGTAATTGCCATTCTTACGAAAACTGCAAAGAAAATGAGAACACTATACCATATCAACCCCAATGTATTAAAACTCAAGTGTTATAATATACAACATAACTCATAACTAACTCAATATTTCCAAATTAATTCATTTCTTCGAATTTCTACTTCACCACCAGCTACACAAGGGCGTCTCTTTCCCACTTTGGCCAGAAGATAAGACAGTCCCAGAGAGAGCAAGTTACGCAGCCACCACCCTAAATGGGTCCACAAATAACGTTGCACAAATATATTGGATATGAGTTAATCCACATGGTACATGGTACCCTGCAAATAATACCTAAGATAGTTGTCCCATCTTATTTGACTTCTATATGAATTTGGCTTACAAACGGTGCCAACCAAAATCTTTGTACCATAAGGAATACACAAAATACAATAAATCCGAGCAACGCCCTTAAATGTATTCATAACCGCGTAAATACAGTATATAATCTTTTCGTGTGATGCTAGTCTCTCTAACGGAACAACCCACTAATCATTGGATTGACTTCATCTAGGGGTTACCTGTGTAATGGAGGCAGGAAAAGAACTTATCTGGTGACTCGTGGAGGCATCTGATACCTTTTTGTTTTCGTTAGAATCTTGGAAAAATCCGGGGGTGTAAGTTCTTTTTCATTAAGTCGAATGTTTCTAGAGAGCATGTTGACAACCTGACTCATCATAGGTCTTTGGTTTGCAGTTGCTTGAGTGCAGAAGAGGGCTACTTTAATGTACTTGATGACTTCTTCCTCAGCGTATGTGTTAAGATCGGGATCTATGAGCTCTAGCAGTCTCCCCTCTTCGTAGAGCTCCCATGCCTGTGAGACGAAAAAGAAACGTAGATTGAATTTTTATTATCTTTATACAGTGTGTTCCGGTCCTTCATAAAAGGAAGGTTACAAGTTTAGACATGAGATCCAGGCTCGGTATTCAGTTTCTGTGTGTTCCAGTCCTTCATAGCAGGAAGGTTACAAGTTTAGATATGAAACTGTATATTCACAAATGCAACGAAGATGTCGCATACAAGCCCCGTCAGTTATGAAGGTGGAAAACATGGGTGATTGGGTGGGTTGATAATGGGTCAGAATTTGTAGTTTCTTAATGGGTAAATGGCTTTGAGTCGACCTACTGATGCTCTTTTTTCCATTTAGAAACATTTTAACAATAAGACGTAAAGTTTGTGGTGTTTTATACGTAGTAACTAAAACTGAGTAGTAGCTTGTGTCTTACCTAAAATATGATTATTGATATAATTCAAAACCGTAAATGTTTATGAATTGTGACACGCATTCTCAAGTTTTATATGAGCATAAATGTATTGGAAAAGTGTGTGTTGTCATCTCAACTCTCCAGTATATTATATATAAAGCCATGAATGTTGAAATCAGGACGACTTACCCATTCCAACAAAACTTTCTGCGTTGTACCCTAACTTGACGTTGAACTGCTCCTGCCACTTATTGTCTCAAGAATGAGAACCCCAAAGCTATAAACGTCAGCTTTCAACGCCAGTTGGCCACCCAATACATATTCAGGGGCTAGATATCCACTGAAAGAAAAAAAAACGAAATCCGTCAAGCAAAAATCATACTTAACCAATTTCGTCATGTTTTCTGCATTTTTGCAATAATAATGGTTTGTATACAATGAAAATTTAAGGACAAAGGTAAGAAAAGGTCAATCTTCGTAACTGTAAGTCACTGAGTTATCAACTCTTCCAACCACTTTCCTACATTTTTTCTTGCAAAAAAGCGTTACATTATGCAACACTTAACGACTTTGGACAAATTATTAAAATACAGAGATGTAAAAAAACCATCATACTTGGGCAGTTTTTGTCCAAAATATGTCACGTTACAAATTGAGTTCGCTAATTATGCCCAAAAGTGATTATTCTTGCAACGTCTATGTTTCTTTAGGTAATTTGCAAAAAACAATATTTTCTTACAACAAAAGCACAATATTGGTTTAATGTTACTCAAACAAATCTTTGTAACACAAACTCACGTTGTTCCTGCCAGTTTCGTGCTTATATGAGTGATGCTATCGGGGAAAAGCTTTGCCAATCCAAAATCTCCAATTTTATTTTATTTTATAGAAGTTAAAAAAAATGTCGTTTCTAATATGTTTAGCTGAAAAACAATATATAAGAAAGTCACGACACACACTGACACAAGTAACACTTTTAAGGGCAAACAAGAGAAGCACATGAAAGGTTGTTTCTATCTTAGCAACAACAAGCAAATAAGATCTCCTTAGAACAACCTACAGGTCTGAATAAAACCCTCACACGCAGGGCCGTCCCATGACATTTAGTGGCCCTGTGTCGTATGTATAAAACGGGCCCCTATATGGTTATACGGAGTACCACACAAAGAAAAAGTTACTTTAATATGTGAACAATTGTTAATCAAAATTTGAAAATCAGTTCTAAGTATATATAAACATAATAAAAATGACTATTTTGGTTAGATCTCTGTAATGAAAAGTGGAATATCTCAAATCTTCAAAAATTGAGTAATTTTACTCTAGTGGATATGCTACTAGTATCACGTCTAATGACTCATGCCTGGTTATGTTTTTAAAGGAAGCAAAATGTCTTTTAGTGGGCCTTTTTCCTAAGTTAACATATAGCTATATAAAACTATAAGTATTAATCGGAGGCCCCATAAATTGTTGGGCCCTGTGCCAATGCCCCTATTGCACACCCTGTAAGCCGGGCCTGCCCACACGTGGTGTTGACCGATGAATCACAATTGGTACTAAAATGGGTAGGTTGAAAAAACTTTCCTCCTCGGCGTGGCATCCTAGGTCTTTCTAGAAAAAAGTATTTGTGGAGTCTTATAACCGACAACAGCAACAGTAACAATACTCAATCCCGCCGAAGCAGGGTTATGGGGGTGGAGTCTTATAAGTGAGATACTATAAATTCATATAAAAAGCAGTTAATAGCTTAATATTAAGTCCCTTACCTTCCAAGTCGTTATGAGTACTTGTCTCTTTCTTTTGTACAGGCACGGAACCAAAGCAGCCACAACCCATGTTTGTTTGATTCACAAACGCCTATCCCCTGAAGCTCAACCTTGTAACACATAACAGAACGACATCAGATATATGGTGCGCACTGGCATTCATATTTAAGAGCCATCCACTGACATGACTTTAACTTAAAAAGATCCCCGGAGCCAAAAAACTAGAAACACGAGCTGTAAACCTTTTAGCCTCGTTTTCTCCACGAATGAACACTTTCATACAATTCCTTAATCATATGGAGCGATGGCACATGATTATCGTCAAATGGGAATCTTTCCACAAAACCACTGCTATTGGTATCGGGTACCACTGCTAGGCTTCTCGAAACCACTCCTAGGCTTCTCGAAACCACTGCTAGTGGTATCGGACACCCCAATCTGTAGCTTACGTATAAATCCACGTATAAATCATTCCCTACCAAATAAACATTTTCCGACACTAATTTTGAAGTGTATTCAGTTCAAACAACTAATTTTAAAACTCAATCACTAGAACACAAATGCATAAAATCTTCACATGTGCACTTTAGTAACCCTAACTCAGACCATTACAATAAACATAGACTGAACTAAAAGTCTTATGCATTCAAAACATATAACCTTCTCTAATAATCAACCTCCAATTTTGACCCGTTAACCCACTATGACCACTCAAAGGGGTGTTTGGCAAAGTGTAGCAGCAATAATTTTGACCCGTTAACCCACTATAACGGCAACTAAAAAGGACTTATTTTCAGTCAACATCAGGTTAAAAAATATGACATTCTAACTTACTGGTGACAGCCTTTTATTTTCACGACCATCAGGCCTCAATCCTGAACTATATCCAGGAATCATCAAGAAAATCTGCAGCATAGTATTTAAATACACATATTCAATAAATTCTTTCGGTTTAATTTCTTTCAAACTTTATAAAAAAATAATAAAAAAAAAAATGGTGAACCTGGGTAGCCGTGAGTTTTGAAGGTGGTGGTGGGTTGTGGTGGTGATCGGAGGAAGATCGGTGATGGTTTTGATCGGTGATGATCGTTTGATTCATGGATCTGGGTAGCCGTGAGTTTAAGAAGTTTTTGTGTGTGTGTTTATAAACTTAACTGTAAATATGTATAAAAAATATAAGGTGTATTTTGTTTAAAGGTATTTTGTATATAAAGTGTATAAGTTGCCCAAAAGTACATATGTGTGGGACCAAGTTGCCCAAGATATATGTGATTTTTTTAAATAAAAAAAGATTTTATTTTTTACTAAAAGACAAAAATATGTCATTTGCCCAAGAATGTAGGTCCCAGTTGCCCAAGAACTAACCTAGTACACTAGTACTATGTAAGTACAAGGTGGACCCAAATATATAGACACTTGTCAAATTTATAAGAGAGTTGCCTATGGGAGAGTTGCTCATGAGACTTTAAGAGAAGTGAAAAAAAAAGTGAGGCATTTGTGGTAAATTGGTTCGGCAACCGGGGCATTTAGAGAATTTTCCCAAAAATAAAAGAATGAAATAAACGACTGATTGGTACGGAGTACATGGTATCAAAATAAAAAATCAACTACCACAAAGACTTGACTTTTGAATATTCAATTCAACACTTTGGTTGGTGCTTAGAACCAACGAGTGTTGGAAAACCCGCGCGATTCAGCGGGATTGCTTAAAGGACTTACTTTGCAACGATATTTAAACTTCAGGGGTTGTTTTTGCCAAGTTGCGAAAGATTATTAATGTTAAAGGACTTACTTTGAAACGACACTTGAACCTCAGGGACTGTTTTTGCCAAGTTGTGAAACTTTGCATTTAATGTTTGGACTTACTTTGCAGCGCCACTTGAACCTCAGGGGCTATTTTTGCCAAGTTGGAAAAGATTGCATTTAATGCATGTTTTGCAAAACATGCGTTCCTGACTTTTAGTATATAGGTTAATATATTGAAAAACCAATCAGAAGTAACTTAGGGTGCTTTTGGTATATGGTAATGAAAATTAAAGAATGGTTCCATAGTTATAGAAAATTAGTGTAAAATATTTGGTAGAAAAGTATAGAATGAAATAATGAAATCAAATTGATAAATTCATAGATTGGGGATAGTAACAATTAACAATATCAAATTAGTAATGTGACAATGATATTTAAAACTTTGTAAACAAACCAAACAACATTTTATATGTAAAGATAATTACTTTCATTCCTTTTTATTTTTAAACCAATACCAATAATGATTGCTACTTGCCAATCAACCACGCCCTTAAAATCGCCCCTACATTCATCTAATGATCGTTATAGACTCTGTATTTATTTTCAAACAAATCATCGGAGTTTCTAAAATGTAATTTTTATTTATGTGTTTAAGGATCTCGTGGACAGATTTAAGTCACAGGAGGGTATGCATTTATTATTTGTATACCTTTAAAAGTAAAAATTAAAAACAGTATCCATAGTATAAAATTTTCCTTAATTCTTTTAAAAATTTTAAAGAAATTCATTTTTGACTAATTCTGGCAATTATTATTCAATTTATTATTTTTGGGAGACCGCTATCCAATCATAGTTACCCATGTTTTCTAGTATATGCTTAAAACACATGTTTTCGAAGCTACAGTAAAACCTCTATAAATTAATAGTGTTGGGACCAAAATATTTTATTAATTTAGCGAGATATTATTATATCGATAAATTAATAATTTATTAATTTAAAGAGATTTTATGTATGACTTTTAAATTTTCAAGTCTAATATAATAGCTAGTTACAATAACATTCATTAGAGACGAAAAATAATTATGAAAGTCAAATTTCAATTAACATTTTATGAATTCACATCTATATTTTATGAAAATAAAATTAACATCTTTTGTTGCAATACGAGAAGACGATGCCCCTACTATTTAGTGTAATAAGGAGATTTCAAGGTAAACTCAATATAGATTTGAAGTTCAATAAAAAACAAGTGACTATGGATTCATTTTTTACTAAACAATCTTAGGATTTTGAAATGTATCTATCTCACACACATATATACATATATATGTTATTTTTAGTAGTTATTAATTTATAGTTTCGTTGGGACTAATATATATACATTGGGGTTTTAAAAAAATTATTATCTTATTATTTTATCAATTGGTGTCCAAATTTGTACTGGTCCCAAGTTAGGACTGGACAAACTATTAATTTTATCGAGGTTATTAATTTATCGAGTATTAATTTATAGAGGTTTTACTGTATGTTTATACAAAATCACATTTGAATTGTTCAAAGTAGCATGTTCAAAAGAAAACTAAATTTGTTCACTTTAAAACACAAAACACATGTTTTAATATATATCTTGATAGAATTGAATGTTAGGAAATAACTGAAACACTAATATAACATATTGAATTACTTTTTAGACCGATAACTAGTTACTTATATATCTTGAGAAATTAATACTAGTAATTAGTAACAAGAAAATGCAATCTTTTTATATAATATTACAGGAAAACACAATGTGAGAGCTAAATGAAGAAATTTGTTTTTGTTAAATGAGTCAAAGTTGAATTGTCGAAATGAGTTAAAATTAATTCAAATTTTATTTTAGTAAAAACACATGAATACTTGGTGCATATATATATATAACTTATGCTAATCCCAGATTTTATTTTATAACAAAATTATAAAATTTTGGGTTTACATAATCATTAATAAATTTAAAATTGAACATATATCTCATTGACACCAAATTATCAGTACTATTTGTTGTGTGAGAAACTCCTCAATCAAATGGTTGTGAGTTCAAGTCCTGCTTAGCACATGTGAGATTGTTGTGGTGTATAATTTGTGATAAAGTTAGTAGTCGTAAACACATATAACAAGTAAATTCGGTGAGTTGATCATATTTTTATTGCGGTAATATATAATCTTATAAGAGCATTGGGTACCGTCGTGCCATAGAGTTGGTGCCATAGCCAAAAAGTATTGTCACGTCAGCAAAACCCTCTATGGCACCACATTCTGGCCGTTACTGTTGGCACTAGAAATGTGGTGCCAGATGACATTTTTTTTATATATATAAATAAAACATACAAAATTTTAACTAAAATAAATTTCATTAATTTAAAATAAAGCACATTACATAGAAATTTAAAAAAAATACGAAAAAGACATTAAAATTAAAAATACATAAGGTTAACTAGTTTTATGTTGGATATTTTGTCCGGATTCGTGTTTTTTGGGCATTCACGATAATAAGAAGTTATTTATAGGATTTTTAGAGGGTTAAATTTGAGTTTTTGGGGTTGAAAAGTGAAATTTTTTTGAAAAAAATAGTAGTATAGCCGTTAACAACGGCTAGGTTTTTATTTTTTATTTTTTTATTTTTTTTAAGAGAAGGCAAAGGCTATGGCGTGACGTAGTGGTGATGGCGCGAAGCCTTACGGCTCAAGGGCCGGTATGGTGTGCCGGTAGTGATTTTGGTTTGGTGCGTCGACGCCATCTTATGGCACGATGGTACCTTTTGCTCTAACAGTTTTCACATATTAAAGGTCTTTATAGATTCCCAAATATAAAATTATGAGTAGTGTTTATGAGTAAATAGGATCAGATAAACATTTGGAGCAGTGCATTTTTCAGACCTGTACTAAAATTTGGATTTTTGAAAACTAATTTTGTCGTCTATTTTTAACAGAATATGGGTAAGTTTGGCGCAATGAATTGGGGTTGGGGCTTGAGTTAGGGTTAGGGCTAGGACTTTTATTATAAGCCGAAGTTGAAATTTTTATTTTTTAGATTTTTGCTTGGCAAATGGGCTGGGGTTAGGCTTATTATTGTAAAATTACTAAAAATGACACAATTAAATAAGTTTTATGGTATATGTTAGATATTTCTGTGAGTAAATATGTAATTTATGGCTCATAAGCCCCGGACTAAAGTTTTTAGCCCCTTTTATGGGGTTGGGGCTTATAAAGGCTAGGGGTGAGCATCGGTCTCAGACCGAACCGCCAAGACCGATGACCGAATTAACCAAAAAGCCTAGACCGAGGACCGGACAGAATGTGGTCGGTCTGGTCTGGTCCGGTCCGGTCTCGGTCGGTCCGGTCCAACAAGGCCAAAATAGTCGGTTTGTGGTCCCGACCGGGCCGAGGACCGAATTAGCCCAAAAGCCTAGACCGAGGACCGGACCGAATGTGGTCGGTCCGGTCCGGTCCGGTCTCGGTCGGTCCGGTCCGTTCGGGTCGTTTGCTCACCCTTAATAAAGGCTTATGACTTCATAAGCCCGCGTGACAAACGAAGCTTATTTTATAAGCCGAATTATTTTAAAAGCCTAAGCCCCAATAAGCCTCTCTCCAAACACCCCCTATATGTATGCAATATCAAAATTTGGCAAATTATATGAATTGATTTTGTACCAGTCTATACAATTGGGCGACCCAAAAACTTGTCCAACATGCGGTACTTTAGAACACCATTTTTCACTAATACTCTCTTCTTCTTCAGTTCCCATTTGTTGACAATTTCAAGAGTCAAACTACAAACGTGTCTTTTAAAAAGTCCCCATAATAACTACTCCGTATATAAATAGGCCATCCTGCCATTGTAGACCTCACCCAAATTCATTCGATTTGTCACAACAAAATGAAATCATTCATGCATTCTGCTACATATTTTCTTCTTACACCCATCAAGAAACGTTTCATCCATGACGATTTTCATGAAATCTTTGATAAAATGACACTCATCGACAAACTTCTCTTCTTGGTACGTATGTGTCCATGTATGGACCTAACTATCTGTTAGTGGTTCGCAATTTCGAATGCATGAATGTTGATTACACATATTCTTAATTAGTCGATAAAGAAATTGGAATTGTAATATATAAATCATTCTCATTAATCATTTTTGTTTTTGTCTATGTAGATCATTCATAGTGTTGATAAGTCAGGGATTGCATGGCACCGTCTACCCGTGCTCTTGGGGCTTTTTTACTTGGGCATACGTCGACGTCTTCACGACAAGCACAATTTGATCAAGGTTGGGAAAACTCGGGTTGCAGTTCGGTTTGGTGCCGATGATGTTCCCTACAGGACAGCCAACGGAATGTTCAATGATGTTTCTGATGGAGCTGCCGGAGGCCAAGGAACTTTCTTTGGGCGGAACATGCCCCCGGTTGATCAGAAAGATAAGGTATATGACTTTAAATATATAAAGCATGCATGGTGCAAATATTATTCAAAATTATTTGTTCATGATATTTTTATAACTTTAATCTGCTACATATATGCGATTACTTGAATTATATTAATGTACTTAATTTGAGATCTACTATGAAACAAACAGTGAATTTTTCTTATATAATACAGTAATAATTAGGATCTTTTCTAAATAAGACTTTAAATGACATAAACTTTTGAGTAAACGTTTGAGTCCGACATGACAAAGACATGTGTAGAGTGTTCAAAAATACACCTAAATTAATACATACGATGATGTTATAAACAGCTTTAATACTAATGTGACCAATGCGGCTACGTACGACCCACCAAGATTTACGATGTTTAATATTTGTATGCACTATATTTGGCTGTTAGTAATCATTTTACAACTGCTCCAGCTACTCCATTTTATATTCACACATGCAATCAGATAAGGTCGATACCATGCAGTACTAATATTTTGACCTTTTATCATAAGAAACTAAATAAGTACCATTTCGTGGGTTTTCATTACCAAGTTGGAACTAATTTACTTTAATTACTATCTACTTAATGATGTAATTAAGTAACAACTCTTTAAGAAATAAAATAATTTTATTTAGTTTACCAAATTGGTTACATATGCTTAAAGAAAATAGCTTTTGTTCTCATATACATAGTTCGATATGAAATGAAATCTAAAGTGATGATCATTACTATGACTGTAAATTTGTGAGGTTTACATCCAAGAGCAAATTATTAAAGCGACTAATAGAAAACAAACAACCAACTTAAATTGAGTTACCAAAATTGAAACAACATTCAATAGATATGTGAGATATATAATTGTATTAACGCCTTATTTGTCTGCTTTCAGTTGTTGAAACCAGATCCCATGGTGGTGGCAACCAAGCTTCTAGCACGCAAACAACTTATAGACACCGGAAAACAGTTTAACGTGATTGCTGCTTCATGGATCCAGTTCATGATTCATGACTGGATCGATCATCTTGAATCAACAAAACAGGTTCAATCATTATAAATTTGTATATGATACACATTATTGATCCATATGTAGTCCTCTAATGTAAACCATATAATGCATGCATGATCACTAAGCCATCCCCAATCATTTGCATTTCAGATCGAACTTACGGCACCTGCAGGAGTGGCTAGTGAATGCCCACTTAAATCCTTTAAGTTCTTCGAGACCAAAGAAGTGGATACGGGGTTATATGATATTAAGAAAGGTCATCGTAACATCAGAACTCCTTGGTGGTATGGTCTCTAATATGCTTAAACTTTTTTTTTCGTTACTCGTACTTTTTAATGGATAATGTCCTAAATAAATAGAAAGGAAATAATCCATGGCCCAAATAAATAACAGGGATGGGAGTGTAGTATATGGAAGCAATACAAGCCAAGCAAGTCATGTCAGAACATTTAAAGATGGAAAGCTAAAAATCTCAAAAGATGGACTCCTCCAACACGACAACAATGGATTGGCCATATCAGGTGATGTTCGTAATAGTTGGATTGGGGTATCAGCTTTGCAAGCGCTCTTCATCCACGAGCACAATGCCATTTGTGACGCCTTAATGGTATGCATATATAATCACATCCATATATTTGTGTAATAAAATGATCTTTAACTTACTATAACATTTCTCACTTACAATATACTTATGATATATTATCAGAGAGAATACCCTGATATGGATGATGAAGATCTATACCGTCACGCAAGACTAACAACTTCTGCGGTGATTGCTAAGATCCACACCATTGATTGGACCATCGAGCTTCTCAAAACCGACACCCTTGTTGCTGGAATGAGAATTAACTGGTAAATTACTTTTACTTAACTATGTATATGGTTAATTTTGTGTTTTAGTTAGTATTATACTATATATTCTTGAAATTAATATAATTTTCTTCAAATGGACCAATTCAGGTATGGGATGTTGGGGAAAAGATTCAAGGACACATTTGGGCATGTTGGAGGAGCCGTGTTGGGAGGTCTTGTAGGGTTAAAGAAACCAGATAACCATGGGGTACCCTACTCATTAACGGAAGAGTTTACGAGTGTTTACCGAATGCATTCTCTCTTACCAGATCAACTCAACATTAGGGATGTTAATTCAGCTCCCGGCCCTAACAAGTCTCCAAAACTAACTAAAAAGTAAGGTCTTTTGAATCCCACAAGATATATCTGCAGAATATTATTCTATGTTTACAAATTTTATAACTGAATATTATAAAATTACAGGGTTGACATGATAAATTTGATTGGTAAGAATGGAGAAAAAGAATTATCAGAAATAGGATTTACAGCACAAATGGTATCAATGGGACATCAAGCATGTGGGGCACTTGAGCTATGGAACTATCCAGTGTGGCTCAGGAACATTGTGCCTCAGAACGTCGACGGCACAGATCGTCCCGATCATGTAGACTTAGCATCACTAGATAGTAAGTATCATTTATCTTTTACTAAACCTAATATGGTGCATGTGGTTATGATTGTCGATCTTTAATACTAATTTACATATGATGATACAGTTTATAGGGATAGGGAGAGGAATGTAGCAAGATACAATGAGTTCCGTCGATCAATTTTATTGATTCCCATATCCAAATGGGAAGATTTAACGGACGATCAAGAAGCAATTAAAACATTGCGTGAAGTATACGATGATGACGTGGAGCAGCTCGACTTATTGGTAGGAATGGCAGCTGAGAAAAAGATCAAAGGGTTCGCCATTAGTGAGACAGCTTTTATAATTTTTCTCAGCATGGCGTCAAGGTACAGCTTAGCACAATAACTAAAATTTAACGGTTTTAAAGCAAACTGAATGAGTATACTGATTGATTTATGTGTGCATGAATTGCAGGAGACTAGAGGCAGACAGATTTTTCACTAGTGATTTTAACGAAGATGTGTACACGAAAAAAGGGTTTGAATGGGTGAACACAACCGAGAGTTTGAAAGATGTGTTAGACAGGCATTACCCTGAGATGACTGATCGATGGATGAACTCGACAAGTGCTTTTTCGGTCTGGGATGCTGCACCAGAGCCTTATAATCCCATACCAATTTACTTCCGTCTACCCAAGTGATTTTTTTCTGCCAGAAATAGAAATTTTAATATATTCATTCATTGTTTTTCTTTGTGTTTCGTATATATGTAGTATGTACGTATGTATTGTTGTAATGTGGTGCGTTTAAAAAAAGCTGTATTGTAATGTGGCAGTTTTAAGCCTTAGCTAGAGCTCTGCCCAACTAAATAAGATATAAAGTTATGGTTTACCGGTTTTATTCAAAATATTCACAATGGTTTTACTTCAAATCAGTATTAATATGTGCCATAGTAGTTTAAACCAAAAAACATACTTAAGTCATCTATAAATTCTTTGATAACATTATTACTAAGAAAACAAAAAGAATAGGTCTTCAAATACGTTGTTCTACGAATTTAGGAGAAAATTTCGAGATATACCTCAAATTCTATCTGATAAATAAATTATGGTCATTTCATTTTTTTTCATAAGACAAAAAAAACTTTTTTTCATCATTTTTATTAAATTAGATATCTCACACACTACTAGAAAGTGGGAATTTCCGACGGACAAGTATCCGTCGCTAATTACCGACGAATTTCTGGCACATTACCGACGGATACTGTGGTCAAATTTTTTAAAGATTTTTAGACAGATTTCTTACGGATTTCAGAGGAATAATATTTTCGCCGGTAATCGGTTGGTATTTTATTTATACTGTGTCGACTTTTCGACGGATTTCCGACGACTCCATTTATCCGTCGCTAAGCAGTCGGAAAAAATTAAAATGCTATTCATTTTCTTACGAATTCCTGACGGAAATATCTGAATTTCTATTATATATATTTTTGTAAATGTTTACAATAGTTCTTACTTCATGGTGGATCTAAAGGTATAGGTAGTTCTTACTTCATGGTGGATCTAAAGGTATTGGTAAACTTACTGATCATTATAAACTTACTGATCTAAAAGGTATTGGTAAACCAATGGCACAAAGCTCCGGTTACATGGCACGATGCAAAAAGATGCATTTGACGTGTTATTGAACACCATACCGTGCCTTCTATTAAGGAAACATATTTTACGAGTAGTATTTTAGGATTTCGATAATCTTTTTCCCGACTCTTCTTATTCCGCAAACATGTTAACCTAGGAATTTTCAGATTTATTAATTTGTAGATATGATAGTATGATGCATGTATATAATTAGAAGCACTCCTACAAATTAAATTGTTGCATGAGAAATCACACAAAGGAATCAGTAACTCGTACAAACAAAGAATGATACAATTATGAAAAATGTTCTAGTTTCAAAATGCAAACAATCTATACACGTATCATGCAAACTCATAATCTTTACACGAAAAAAATAATACCATCGTGACAAGAATTAGATCATCTTTTTATAGATTGACATTTTTATATACTTTCGACGATTTATTTATTTATTTATTTATTGTTTTTTGACTTTATTTATAAGTGTTGAAATTTACGTCTGAAAAAATCGCATGTGAATTGTTATTTTATTATCAAATGTGACTTTTTTTTATTCAAAGTATACGAGTTTAGAGACTAAATGACCTCTAAAAAGTGTATGAAATTACACATCATCAATGTCGTTCCGGGGTCGTCTAATATTGGTTAATTTGGTTCTTGGTAGCTTGCCATTGTATTATTTTTTGGTGTTCCGCGTGTCATTGAGTCTGCTAAAATCACTTGATAGTGTTAGAAAAGATTTCTTTTGGGGTGGGGTGGATGAGGGGAAAAATTATTATGGGTTAAATCGAACACGTTACTAGCCTCACATGGGAAGAGTGTTACATGTTGGGTCTCTACAGAAAAAAATTGTGGCACTTCTAGGAAATGGATGGTGGAGGTTTAGGAAGGAGGGAGGGAGTCTATGGGTTATGGTCGTGAGTATTCATGGTGATTGTTGAGGGGGGGGGGGATAATGATATTAAAGGGATTGGGGGTAATCGAAGTGGGTGCGATGTGGCGTGATATAATTAAAATAGGTGAGGAGTTGGATGGTTTAAGAATAGAATTATCTTCTTCTTTTGAAAGGGTGGTGTGAAATGGTAGAGATATTAGAGTTTGGGTTGATATGTGGGTTGATAATACAAAGTTATGTGATACATGGAGATGGACGCCAAATGGAGATAGGAATTTTTCGTTCCAAGATCTTTTAAGATTAGTCGAAGAGAAGATTCTAGACTTGAAAAGAGGCGGCCAAGAAAGATATGGAATAAGTTGGTATCTAGAAAAATAAACATTTTCGTATGAAGAACTTTAAATGGTGAATATAGCGGTTCACGATGAGCTCGATAAAAGAGTCGTTGATTTAGATTCGGTTAATCAAGTGCTTATAGATTGGTTCTTTCTAATCTAACTATGGGTATTTGGTAAAAGAGATTTAGTTGGTGGAATGTTGGAAATGTTAATGCCTTCACTATTGATGAATTATTTTATATCTAACGGGGGGCATTAATGTTCCTAATCTCTCATCTCGATTTTGGCAAGCGGTTATTTGGACAACCGGTAATTAGAAAGAAATGCTCATGTGTTGGGAAAGAAAATTTCCAGTTTTTACAAAATCTTTCAAGACATTCAAGTAAAGAGTTACGAGTGAATAGTGAGAAGAACAAAAAATAAACGAGTATTAGATTGGCAGTAGTGGTTTCGAGATCCCATAAACTGCCGATATATAGATAGCATGAGTTGATTTGTGTCAGTTTCATTAGCAGGGTTTGCAGCAAATAGATACAGTGTGTTTGGTTCGGGTTCTAATGGTCCTTGCTATCTAATCAGCTGCTGCAATTTTACTAATGGTCTAATGTGTGACTGGTATGTGATACAAGGTTCTATGATTGTTGTCAAGTATGGTTCTGATCCAAAATTGGGCATGCGAGCTCTTGTTTATCGTGCGGGTCCATGTGGTTAGTATCATGAGAGTGGGGGACAACACTTTATATCTTTTGTTATCGTAGCCACTCATATGACGGCTTTCTTATGTTTGTTTTGGTTTGTCCCTTTAATTTGTAAGTTTTCTTTTTGTTCATGGTTTTTTAGGGGCTCACCATTTTAATCGGCTTGTTAATTTAGCGGGTTGCCTTTGTTTGTATCTTGGTTTGTTTTTGTTTGGTAATATATCTTTCTTTGGAAGAAGAAAAAATTAGAGTTTAGGACATGAGTTTCTTTCACCGACAACTTTAATCTCTACGGATGAAACAACTTTGTTCTAGTAATAAAACTACCTTATTATAGTATGTTAGTATGTAAGCTAAAATGAGACATAAGACTTCATATTGTAAAACTCTATTTCTAGGCTAGATAAATACAAATATTCTATAGTGTAAGATACCTTAAGATTTTAGTCTTTACATAAGGTATCACTAAAAGAAACAGGTATAATGATACATTTTTGTGGCACTAAAATTGCGAGTTTCCGGTTTCCTATAATGTGCGGTGAGATATATAAAACATGAACATTTGATTTGATATTTAATAGTGCACTAGCAATTTACTCGCGCATAACGAAGACATATATAATTTCTGAAAAATTCTGATTGCGTCAATTTGTGTGTACGTATTTTAGTTTATTGCAATTTTAGTTCCTTTGTGCTTTTCGTCGTAAAACGAAATTCTCGTAAATGTGATATTAAGGAAGGAGAATATTGGTGGAGTAAAGGAGAGTGAAAAAAGTTTGTGAGCCAAATTCTAATCAAGTATTGAAAAAAAATGAATTTCATTGTTATTTGTAAGTAAGGGTATTTTAATAAAACAAAAGTACTCATTTCGTATGATTTAAATATATATATATATATATATATATATATATATATATATATATATATATATATATATATATATTCATATAATAGAGATTTAAATCATAATAAAGCTCAATGGCAATTTAGTGTTTTTCATATTTATTTATAGTCTAGAGTTCTCGCGGTAGGTAGGAAGAAAAATACTACAAAAAAGAGCAATAAAGTTATGGTACGAGCATCAGTTTCAAGTAAATTTTTTATAAATGTACAGTATGCTTTTAGGTTGAGAAATGATATATCATTTTAATTTCATGCATAAAAATCTTCCTAATTGGAGATGTCATAAGCTGATTGGAAGATGATAAATGTGAGCCAACTTCTTCTGTAATGTCATCTGCCAATATTTTCTGACTACTATGATTAGGTAATAAATAATCCCTACGTTATTGAAAGATTTACCAGAGATAAAAATATTGAATATAGATCATGTTAAACTAGCAGAATTTTCGGTGGTGATTACTCTGTAATTACATTTACAGCGAGCAATTTTTTTATATTACATTTCTATGATAATAACTTTCTGGAAGGCGGAAATATATTTTGCAATAACTTTAAGAGACGTGTGATAAACTTATTACATATTTTACGGCATAAAAAATTACACATTCTAATCGCTATATAAGTTTTTTATTCTAAAACATTGCAAACATGTTTTATATTTGATAAACTTATTACATATTTTACGGCATAAAAAATTACACATTGTAATCGCTATATAAGTTTTTTATTCTAAAACATTGCAAACATGTTTTATATTTAGTATTGATAACTTAGATTATATCAATAGAACTAATTTACTTTCATAATTATATTGTGCTATATAACTGGTACATACTTTATGTTGGGTTTTACTAATCATAACAATTATTGAAAACAAGTAAACATCATTAAAGCATGCAGCGGAAGTAATAGGAATAATACTTGTAAATTAATTAACCGAATTAAAAGAATATGCGTACCTTTTAGCAATTCAAGAAACACACGATATCAAGAACAAGGAACAAAAACCCAAACCCTAAATTAGGGTTTATACTTTTCGACCCTTTTAAAAGTCGACACCCAAGATTACCACAAACACAATTGTATTTTTTCTTCGTTCTTGTACACACGTACTAATATCGAATTGAAGTGAAAATCTAGGTTCTTGAATCACAAATAAACCAAACACTTGTATCTTGAAGTTGGAAAATCGAATCCCTTTGGGAATAGGTGTACAATCGGCTAAAACCAAGAGGAGATGAGAGGAGAAGAAATTAGGTTTCTTTTATGATCCAAGATTAGATTTATGAATACAAAGGGTTTGTATTTATACACATCTAATAACTTGGTGACCAAGAAAACCCTCCCTTGGGCTTTTTGGAACCCCACGACCGGCCATCTAAACCCACAAGGGTTCTAGATCCTTATCGTCTACTATTTCCAACTTTAGTCCTTGTAGTTTACATTTAATGACCGTTAGTCAAAACTCGTTAAATATTAACTTCCGTTAAGTGTTTATTTCGTGACTAAATAATTAATAATAACATTTATATATTAATTATTCTAAACATCAATTCTCATACGTAATGTGTACAATCCCGAAGTCTCGAGTTCGAATCCGGTCATACGCATATTAAAAATATCCATAAACATTTCAGCTCCCACTTGGATATTACTTAACATAGTAATGACATTGGTTTAGTCTAGCTTAACACGCAAATGCCCCCAGATCGAATCGAGTATGGTCTCCTAGAAAAAACCATTTAATGATTCATCATTTTTACTTATCCTTTTGTTACTAATACTACATTTAACTATAGATATGGATCAAGTCATTTTATAAGTTAATATTCTGTTTCTCGTTATATCTGATTGAACAAGATTACCAAATCATCTGAACGTATTCCAGATTGATCTTGGGTATGGCCATACAAACATCTTGTCAACCCTACGAGGGGCCCAAAATAGTATTATACTTTGAAACAAATTCAAATGAACAAATTCTCTTGACTACAAGCATAACTCATGAATTTTGCAACACTTCTGAAAATAACCCTTATTACTACAAGTTACGGATAGCGTTAGACTATCTTACACAAGTGTACTATATTCATAACAGTTATCTGGCATCTCAAGTCTGAGAATAAACATTTCATGATTTACTTAATGACAAAGATCTATAAAGTACAATCATGTTAAGTTGAGATCTGTCCTATATTCAATTCATTGAATATCATGTGAATCTGGTATGTCCCACGCATCAATATACTTTAAGTATATTCTACCAAAACTCATATTTGTCTTAATTTAATAACTTGGTGACCAAGAAAACTCTCCCTTGGGATTTTTGGAACCCCACGACCGGCCATCTAAACCCACAAGGGTTCTAGATCCTTCTCGTCTACTATTTCCAACTTTAGTCCTTGTAGTTTACATTTAACGACCGTTAGTCAAAACTCGTTAAATATTAACTTCCGTTAAGTGTTTATTTCGTGACTAAATAATTAATAATAACATTTATATATTAATTATTCTAAACATCAATTCTCATACGTAATGTGTGCAATCCCGAAGTCTCGAGTTCGAATCCGGTCATACGCATATTAAAAATATCCATAAACCTTTCACTTTATAGTATAACTAGCAGCGTACCCGCGTGTTACGGCGGAGGGTACCATGTAATCATAATTTAAGACGAGCATCAGTGTATAATTTCTGACAGAATACGGTTGCGGCGATTTTCGTGTGTTATGTGCTTGTTAGTGCATATTTCATTTTATAGTTGAGTAGTCCCAAAATTATAATCAAATACTCATATCTAAGCCCGAATAAAATCCTAGTCCGAAAATTATACCGAACATTTAACCTTGTATCCATTTTAGTTCAAAAACCAAATTTATATCGCCTAAAATATTTATTTTAAACAAAAATCATATATAACAGCTTTCAGCCTAATATTTGACTAATAAAATAGCCCAACTTTCGATATCCAGTAACAGCCCAAACACAAAAATCGAATAGTTGTAGCCCAAAAATGTTAACTCAGATATCTTTATATAAATAAGCCACTAACTTTAGAATACCTCACTGTTATGATTTAGAAAATCCTGTTGCTAAAGAGTCGGTCACCTCAAGTATATGTATTCATCTGAAATATCGTAGTCGTAGTCATTTAATGTTAGTAAGTAGTTTACTAAGTAACACCGTGGAGGACGGACGGGTCTTTACCCACTGTATGCCTGATCCACAACCCATAGGGGGCGTGTTAGGAATTGAAAAACATATTGTGAAGCATCGGTCACCCCATTTATAATCTAGCTTAAGTTAGCTCGTAGACATATCGTTTATTATGTTAGTTGTTAGTCAGTTAGTAGCATAGTTTAGTCTAGTGCAACACCGTGGAGGAAGGACGGGTCTTTACCCATTGTATGCCTGATCCACAGCCCGTAGGAGGGCGTAGTAGTTTGTATAAATAGCCCTCTACCTTCAAGGGAGAGGGTTGAATGTTCATTTGGAATCTAACCTTCCATGTGTTTTCTCTCACTAGAATATCTCCCTTTCTCTCTTTAAAACTTATATACGCCTCACTTGTTTATGCTTTTGAAATATTGTTTAGCATATGAATACGAGATGTCATGTTTGTACCTATAAATACCCTTTGCCTTCCAAGGCAAAGGGTGGAGCTTTCATAATTTATTTTTCTTTGTCTCACTAAAGTTCCCTACTCTCTCCCACTTTCTCTCTCTAGAACTACAAACCATTACCCTTATTATGCTTGATGATGTGATTGTGATAACCATGATGTTACAATTAGTATCAAGAGCCATGGTTTGATCTAGTTGGTATCTTGTTGGGTGAATCTTTTGTTTTTGAATCTTTTGTTCTCTACGCGTAAAGCGTCTCGTACCACACTTTTTATACGCATAAAACCTTTGATTTTTACACTTGTAAACTCAAGATTCTTGTGGTTTAAGGTTTATTTAGTGTTAAAGTCTCAGTTTTTAGCAAAAATTTTCAAACTTTACGTGTGTAGATTAGTTTTTAAGCTTTGTTTGATGTGTGTATCATTTGCTACGCGTAAGGTGAAAAGTACTTCTGGATCATCAAGTTTCAAATTTTCTTGTTGTTTTGGTGATTTTGAAGTTGTTTCATCATTAAAATCAGGTTTACAAAACGTTTTTGGGCATAAAAATCAGTTTTGGTAATTTTTGTACTTTCTACGCCTAGTAAAACCCTAGTTTTACGCGTAAGGATCTAAGACTAAGTCCCGTCAGTTATGAAGGTGGAAAACATGGGTGATTGGGTGGGTTGATAATGGGTCAGAATTTGTAGTTTCTTAATGGGTAAATGGCTTTGAGTCGACCTACTGATGCTCTTTTTTCCATTTAGAAACATTTTAACAATAAGACGTAAAGTTTGTGGTGTTTTATACGTAGTAACTAAAACTGAGTAGTAGCTTGTGTCTTACCTAAAATATGATTATTGATATAATTCAAAACCGTAAATGTTTATGAATTGTGACACGCATTCTCAAGTTTTATATGAGCATAAATGTATTGGAAAAGTGTGTGTTGTCATCTCAACTCTCCAGTATATTATATATAAAGCCATGAATGTTGAAATCAGGACGACTTACCCATTCCAACAAAACTTTCTGCGTTGTACCCCAACTTGACGTTGAACTGCTCCTGCCACTTATTGTCTCAAGAATGAGAACCCCAAAGCTATAAACGTCAGCTTTCAACGCCAGTTGGCCACCCAATACATATTCAGGGGCTAGATATCCACTGAAAGAAAAAAAAAACAAAATCCGTCAAGCAAAAATCATACTTAACCAATTTCGTCATGTTTTCTGCATTTTTGCAATAATAATGGTTTGTATACAATGAAAATTTAAGGACAAAGGTAAGAAAAGGTCAATCTTCGTAACTGTAAGTCACTGAGTTATCAACTCTTCCAACCACTTTCCTACATTTTTTCTTGCAAAAAAGCGTTACATTATGCAACACTTAACGACTTTGGACAAATTATTAAAATACAGAGATGTAAAAAAACCATCATACTTGGGCAGTTTTTGTCCAAAATATGTCACGTTACAAATTGAGTTCGCTAATTATGCCCAAAAGTGATTATTCTTGCAACGTCTATGTTTCTTTAGGTAATTTGCAAAAAACAATATTTTCTTACAACAAAAGCACAATATTGGTTTAATGTTACTCAAACAAATCTTTGTAACACAAACTCACGTTGTTCCTGCCAGTTTCGTGCTTATATGAGTGATGCTATCGGGGAACAGCTTTGCCAATCCAAAATCTCCAATTTTATTTTATTTTATAGAAGTTAAAAAAATGTCGTTTCTAATATGTTTAGCTGAAAAACAATATATAAGAAAGTCACGACACACACTGACACAAGTAACACTTTTAAGGGCAAACAAGAGAAGCACATGAAAGGTTGTTTCTGTCTTAGCAACAACAAGCAAATAAGATCTCCTTAGAACAACCTACAGGTCTGAATAAAACCCCCACACGCAGGGCCGTCCCATGACATTTAGTGGCCCTGTGCAGTATGTATAAAACGGGCCCCTATATGGTTATACGGAGTACCACACAAAGAAAAAGTTACTTTAATATGTGAACAATTGTTAATCAAAATTTGAAAATCAGTTCTAAGTATATATAAACATAATAAAAATGATTATTTTGGTTAGATCTCTGTAATGAAAAGTGAAATATCTCAAATCTTCAAAAATTGAGTAATTTAACTCTAGTGGATATGCTACTAGTATCACGTCTAATGACTCATGCCTGGTTATGTTTTTAAAGGAAGCAAAATGTCTTTTAGTGGGCCTTTTTCCTAAGTTAACATATAGCTATATAAAACTATAAGTATTAATCGGAGGCCCCATAAATTGTTGGGCCTTGTGCCAATGCCCCTATTGCACACCCTGTAAGCCGGGCCTGCCCACACGTGGTGTTGACCGATGAATCACAAGTGGTACTAAAATGGGTAGGTTGAAAAAACTTTCCTCATCGGCGTGGCATCCTAGGTCTTTCTAGAAAAAAGTATTTGTGGAGTCTTATAACCGACAACAACAACAGTAACAATACTCAATCCCGCCGAAGCAGGGTTATGGGGGTGGAGTCTTATAAGTGAGATACTATAAATTCATTTAAAAAGCAGTTAATAGCTTAATATTAAGTCCCTTACCTTCCAAGTCGTTATGAGTACTTGTCTCTTTCTTTTGTACAGGCACGGAACCAAAGCAGCCACAACCCATGTGTGTTTGATTCACAAACGCCTATCTCCTGAAGCTCAACCTTGTAACACAAAACAGAACGACATCAGATATATGGTGCGCACTGGCATTCACATTTAAGAGCCATCCATTGACATGACTTTAACTTAAAAAGATCCTCGGAGCCAAAAAACTAGAAACACGAGCTGTAAACCTTTAGCCTCGTTTTCTCCACGAATGAACACTTTCATACAATTCCTTAATCATATGGAGCGATGGCACATGATTATCGTCAAATGGGAATCTTTCCACAAAACCACTGCTATTGGTATCGGGTACCACTGCTAGGCTTCTCGAAACCACTCCTAGGCTTCTCGAAACCACTGCTAGGCTTCTCGAAACCACTGCTAGTGGTATCGGACACCCCAATCTGTAGCTTACGTATAAATCCACGTATAAATCATTCCCTACCAAATAAACTTTTTCCGACACTAATTTTGAAGTGTATTCAGTTCAAACAACTAATTTTAAAACTCAATCACTAGAACACAAATGCATAAAATCTTCACATGTGCACTTTAGTAACCCTAACTCAGACCATTACAATAAACATAGACTGAACTAAAAGTCTTATGCATTCAAAACATATAACCTTCTCTAATAATCAACCTCCAATTTTGACCCGTTAACCCACTATGACCACTCAAAGGGGTGTTTGGCAAAGTGTAGCAGCAATAATTTTGACCCGTTAACTCACTAAACGGCAACTAAAAAGGACTTATTTTCAGTCAACATCAGGTTAAAAAATATGACATTCTAACTTACTGGTGACAGCCTTTTATTTTCACGACCATCAGGCCTCAATCCTGAACTATATCCAGGAATCATCAAGAAAATCTGCAGCATAGTATTTAAATACACATATTCAATAAATTCTTTCAGTTTAATTTCTTTCAAACTTTAAAAAAATAATAATAAAAAAAAATGGTGAACCTGGGTAGCCGTGAGTTTTGAAGGTGGTGGTGGGTTGTGGTGGTGATCGGAGGAAGATCGGTGATGGTTTTGATCGGTGATGATCGTTTGATTCATGGATCTGGGTAGCAGTGAGTTTAAGAAGTTTGTGTGTGTGTGTGTGTGTTTAATACTTTAATGTATAAACTTAACTGTTATTTAATTGTTATGTATAAAAAATATAAAGTGTATTTTTTTAAAAGTATTTTGTATATAAAGTGTATAAGTTGCCCAAAAGTACATATGTGTGGGACCAAGTTGCCCAAGATATATGTAATTTTTTTAAATAAAAAAAGACTTTATTTTTTTACTAAAAGACAAAAATATGTCGTTTGCCAAAGAATGTAGGTCCCAGTTGCCCAAGAACTAACCTAGTACACTAGTACTATGTAAGTACAAGGTGGGCCCAAATATATGAACACTTGTCAAATTTATAAGAGAGTTGCCTATGGGAGAGTTGCTCATGAGACATTAAGGGAAGTGAAAAAAAAGTGGGGCATTTGGGGTAAATTGGTTGGGCAACCGGGGCAATTAGAGAATTTTCCCTAAAATAAAAGAATGAAATAAACGACTGATTGGTACGGAGTACATGGTATGAAAATAAAAAATCAACTACCACAAAGACTTGACTTTTGAATATTCAACAAGCATGGGACCTGCCGCGTTGCGGCAGGGGCACTTTTCATCTTTTTGGGTGCTTCTGTTTAGTGGATTGTTCGATGTGGTTTCTTTTGATCTTTATAGAAAACGAACACACAATACACGACGTTATATCACATTAGCATTACACAACTGACTTGATTTAGGCATAGCTTTCCTCTTAAAAACAGCAACAAAACTGACCCTTTTGTGCAGAGAAAAACAGCAACAAAATGCACCTTTCTGTGCAGAATAGTTAAGCAAACAGAATAAGGATGTAACATCCAATTTCCTGCTACATATACTTTATTATGAGTCCTAGTTAATTATAAAATACATACTCGAAGATAGATACATACCTTTATTAAAATTTTACTACCTGAATATAATCTAACACCAACTTTAATAAACTTGGCCAAAACTGGTCCGTCATCAATAACAGCCGCCTTTCCTTCTTCAACGGCCCAAACACTATTAAAAACAATCTTCGGTTTCTCCACCATCCCGAAGTCATTATATACCAAATCTAGCCGAACATAAGATTATCAATTTCGTTCGTTAGAACAACTTAGTCTATTTTTTCTTTTGTTGGTGGATGGCTCCTATTAAGCCACCGAAAATAAATTTGTCAACGACAGTATGTATAAAATATAATACTTTGTTGTCGACTGCTTCGGACTTGACCTCCTTCTTAGCATCTTTCTTTTCGTCACTTTTCTCATCTTTTTTTGGAAGGACTACATCAACTTCTCCTTTGAATTTTTGTTTCAAATATGGTACAAGTTCATTAACGTTCATTGTCCCTTTCACCATGACCAAATCCTTGCTAGCATCTGGTATTACAGATTCTACCCTATTATCAAGCAAAAATAAATTAACCAACATTAGTAAATAACATTCTATTTTAGCTATGGACATCACAGAATATAAACTTACTACCATACACTCAAAGTACTAATAAACTCACCTTTGAATTTAGACAAGATTCCTTTAATTTTGAGTATGTATCCTTCGCAATGAAGTGGAATCTTCAACACAACAGTGATAAATTGAACCTACAGTCACAGTCAAACAAAAATAAATTATTAACTAACCCTTTTTACCATGTGTACTTAATTAGCATTTAATTAATATGTCATTAAGCACTACCTTCTTTCGTGGTGCAGATAGTATCTCAGCTTTCTTTCTCGCCTTGTTTTCGATTCCCTCCTTAACTCGAGCAGGGTCAACTTTACCCATTACCATTATTTTGTTGCCAGCCATATCCACATTCACACTTTCCACACCTGCAATATATCACATAGTTGTTAACAAAATTTATGCATGTCGTTACATGGATTAACAATTGTGTTATACAGTAAACTGATATTAGTAAAATAATTGTACCTTCGAAGTGCAGAATTGAACTTACAACGTTTCTGGCACACCGTTCACAATGCAAGTCAATTTTGAAGACAACTGCGGGTGATTCACCGTTGATCTGTTTCTTGTCATCCATGTTCTTAATAGCATTCTGTAAACAAAAGCGAGAAAGTTTAGTGCATAGTTCATCATCATAGCACACATAACTTAACTTAAGTTGTAACAATTGTGGCTAGTTAACTAAAAGTCATTGTCTTACAAACATTAATTGGGCGTGTATTAGCAGATCATGTATATTTTGCAATGTATAAATACGTAATAGCAAGTAAAAAATGCACAATAAAAATCGATCTACATAGTAACATCTAGGTTATAAGTAAAGAGAGTACCGTAGAGGAGATAATGAAGAGCACATATAGAAATGAGAAAATGATATTTTGATTTATGCTTGGTTGTTCGTATGAAGTATGCATTTTTATTTTCTCTGAGAGATGATGTTAACCTAATGCGTTTATAGGAGTGGCCATAATTGGTCTCCGAGATTTAGGTGTGTGTGCCACAGCATATTTGACCACTTAAAATATACTTACCAAATCAAAATATCATTAGGTTAACATCATCTCTCAAAGTAACAACAACACTAACACCTTTTCGCAGACCGCCTTATATGACTCTTAGAAAATCTTCTCCACTTAAAATTATGTTACGTGACAAAAAACTAAAAGGATTTTTTATAACCACCTAAACTCCTTTTCAATCCCGCAAGTTCTTCCAATACCTTCGTTAACCACATCACACACTGACGGCACGACCACTATCACAAACAGCCCAACTATATCCCATCGTCACAACTTCAACCATGTAGCTAGCACTTTTAAAGAAATTCTCACCTGCAGAAATAACAATGGTCAGTCACATGTAATTTTGCCTTGATGGTTTCAAACCGTATGGCAGTCTGGTCTAATAAAGGGCTAACCATAGCTAAATGAGCCGGACACAACCGGTTAAGTAACGCCCTTGTTAAATTGCGTAGCCGGGCGACTCGCCAGCTGGCTAAGATTTGGAGAGCCGAAGGTAAGGCAGTGGAATCTTGCAGGATCACAACTGCATATATAAAACAGACAGCAACCAATGTTTGAAATCAATTTACATAAAAGGTCTAATACGATAACATAAATTTGAAACGTGCTGTTTTTGTCGGGCGCGGCTGTTGGTAATTAATCAGACATACCTGGAGTGTCGATGCGCTTGTGTGGTTGGTAACCAAGAAATTTGTCGAGTTTACACAATATGCCATAGCAGAATTGAAGAGCAGATACCAAACGATGTTGACATCTTTTTGAGCAAGAGCTATGGTAATGCCAACCACATTGGCTTCAATGATCATTGTTGCTGGAAGTAGTATCACAACAGCTACCGGAGCCATGTACAACAAAAGGTTCATGGAATTCAGTTTTTCCCTATAATTATAATAGAACACAGTTACGGTTAATTATATTCTCAGCAGGAAAAATATAAGTTAACATGATGCCACCAACGAAGATAAAAAAACTGGTTATACAGTGGGAGAGGAGGGAAAGAGAATATACCCTTCTGACGATAAAAAAATTCCTTGAAGCACTGACTTTAGTGCTCTTGCAGCACTAGACCCAGTACACATGAAAAATCCAAATAAATGAAAACTTTAGAATATGCTGCATACCTCAAGACATGGCCGTCTCTGCTTGACTCTCCTCACTGCCATCTCTAGAAAGGCAATGCAAAAGTCATTCCGCAGTTAAACAACTATATATTTGCTTTATCAAAAAAACCTATTTGTCCACCCACTAACCCCAATATTCTATCTGTGATGAAGCAATCTTATTGGTCATGTAATATATCTGAAATGCCACTACTTCAATAGGTTTAGGATCAGCAATAACAAAAATGAGAAGAATGAATGCTAAAGGTTAGTTTTTTCTTGTATGCTCACACCAACAAACCTAAACAAAGTGTTGCAAACAAACCCTTGTTACAGCCCCAAGAAACTTATGTCGACGACATGAACAACATATAACTTACAATACAGAGAGTATTGAAAGATATATAAGTATAAAGAATGACGAAATGGAGGGGTAAAGTAAATTATATATACCGGTACACGCAAATACAGAGAAGAAAATGCTGTAAGTAAATGAGATGAGGTAAGTGTGTGCGGCTGACCCGTACGTGGATCCGCTATTGCAAGCGTGGGCGTACCAGTTGTTCCTGGAACTGATGTCGGCGTCCTTCTAATTCTCTTTGCACCATGTCTTGTTTGACTGGCCATATGTGAGTCAGAAGTACCTAAAATGCTTGAGATTTTGCCCAAAAAAATTACAACATAGGATACATAGGCGAGTGGCAAAAGGTTTAGCTAGCTGCCTCGTCAAAATCCCTACAACCTCAGGTTTAATCAAACCCATACAAGGTATGCTAAAAGTCAGACAACCGAACCTTCACGTCATGAATCCTTGTGAAAGGTTCATGTTCCAGTATATAACATTAACCTGCAAACCAAAGACGGAGAAAGTTACAAACTTTTACAAACCACATACTATGAAGACCTCTTACACAACGTAATTTCAGTTTATTTTTGTTGTTTGATTCAGTTTACTACACCACTGCTGCATACGGGTGACTTTCACCCATGAAGATCCACCAAACATAGAAAAGAAATACTATCATTACCGCCTAAAGCATTTCACAGGAAGAAACATAAGGGATTATGTATGATGTCTTTGAAGTGCCTCTTTTTTTACCTAATGTAGGATACAAATGGTAAAATGTTTCGGCTTTTACAGATCATAATCTTCCAGAAATTAAAAGATGACCTACAAACAAAGCCTATCAAACATATGACATCGTTAATATGCATTCAACTTTCCTGACCGTCGTACCCATTGATTCTTACTTAGCGACTCCAGTAATTCTAAAGTTCCATATTTTCCTTATCCATAAGAAATCCAAATATTCCACACACGTATTTTTTCACAAAAAAATGTCTTGGGTGTTATAAAGAAACATAACCGAAAAGCATCAGTACAACCTATCTTTAATCCTGAAACAATAATCCTCAAAAATGCAAGTAAACCAAAAAACGAAAAAAGGTTTTGGGGTTGACATAATCCTCAAACAATAACGGCAACCAAATACCTGAATGCAGCTAATCGCTAATCCTGAAACAACTTATAATTAATCCTCAAACAATAACCTTAACGAAAACCATCATCACAACTAACCCTTATTACCAAATGAATCCAAGCCTAAAGGAGCATAAAGACGCTGGAATCTACCAAAAGTAAAACAACAACAACATAAACATACCTAATCCTTTATCCTAAAACAACTTATGGCTAATTCTTATAGCCACATCTAATTGATTTTCAATATGAAGTTCGTAAACATTTGATAAGAAGAACACTAACCTCGATAACTTTATGCTCTCATCTCAAAGAAGATCTTCAATTCTAGTAAACGCGACTGCAAACAAATAACAACTTCAATCGAAGCACTAATTACAAACACTGAAAACATAAAACTTGATTATGTCAAAACATACAACATTAATTAAATGAGCCTTTATACATCGAGTTGTGCACTTTATACAGTTTATGGCATGCTATAATGTGAAGAGACGCATTCTTAAGGGTTTTTTTTAACCGAGAACAACCATTCCTCGTGTACCAGAAGCAGAAATTACCATAAAAGACATACCTCGAAACCCACAACCTTCATACTGAAATCATAATCGTCGAATAATGATTTGGTCGGATAATGATTTAAGGATGAAGTTAAAGAGTGTGTGGGTTTTTTTCCCTTCTTTTTTGATATAATAAGAATGATGATGATAGGTTCCGGATCTGGATAAGGGTACACGTATTTTGTAGTGTGTTTCTTTGAATACACGTGTTGTTTGCATAATGATATATCGTAACAATATTAGAAAGGTGCACCGACCATTCTTATGGATCTAAACCCGCAAGGAAAACGGCCCCGAACGAAAAAACCGGCCCGCCACAATATTTTATTAACGATGGCACGGAACCATAAGTTTGGAGGCACGGAACCATAAGTTTTCCTTGCCAAATGATTTCTTATATAATTCAACACTTCTGGTTGGTGCTTAGAACCAATATATTGAAAAACCAATTAGAAGTAACTTAGGGTGCTTTTGGTATATGGTAATGAAAATTAAAGAATGGTTCCATAGTTATAGAAAATTAGTGTAAAATATTTGGTAGAAAAGTATAGAATGAATGAAATCAAATTGATAAATTCATAGATTGGGGATAGTAACAATCAACAATATCAAATTAGTAATGTGACAATGATATTTAAAACTTTGTAAACAAACCAAACAACATTTTATATGTAAAGATAATTACTTTCATTCCTTTTTATTTTTAAACCAATACCGATAATGATTGCTACTTGCCAATCAACCACGCCTTTAAAATCGCCCCTACATTCATCTAATGATCGTTATAGACTCTGTATTTATTTTCAAACAAATCATCGGAGTTTCTAAAATGTAATTTTTATTTATGTGTTTAAGGATCGCGTGGACAGATTTAAGTCACAGGAGGGTATGCATTTGTTATTTGTATACTTTTAAAAGTAAAAATTAAAAACAGTATCCATAGTATAAAATTTTTCTTAATTCTTTTAAAGATTTTAAAGAAATTCATTTTTGACTAATTCTGGCAATTATTATTCAATTTATCATTTTTGGGAGACCGTTATCCAATCATAGTTACCCATGTTTTCTAGTATATGCTTAAAACACATGTTTTCGAAGCTATGTTTATACAAAATCACATTTGAATTGTTCAAAGTAGCATGTTCAAAAGAAAACTAAATTTGTTCACTTTAAAACACAAAACACATGTTTTAATATATATCTTGATAGAATTGAATGTTAGGAAATAACTGAAACACTAATATAACATATTGAATTACTTTTTAGACCGATAACTAGTTACTTATATATCTTGAGAAATTAATACTAGTAATTAGTAACAAGAAAATGCAATCTTTTTATATAATATTACAGGAAAACACAATGTGAGAGCTAAATGAAGAAATTTGTTTTTGTTAAATGAGTCAAAGTTGAATTGTCGAAATGAGTTAAAATTAATTCAAATTTTATTTTAGTAAAAACACATGAATACTTGGTGCATATATATATATAACTTATGCTAATCCCAGATTTTATTTTATAACAAAATTATAAAATTTTGGGTTTACATAATCATTAATAAATTTAAAATTGAACATATATCTCATTGACACCAAATTATCAATACTATTTGTTGTGTGAGAAACTCCTCAATCAAATGGTTGTGAGTTCAAGTCCTGCTTAGCACATGTGAGATTGTTGTGGTGTATAATTTGTGATAAAGTTAGTAGTCGTAAACACATATAACAAGTAAATTCGGTGAGTTGATCATATTTTTATTGCGGTAATATATAATCTTATAAGAGCATTGGGTACCGTGGTGCCATAGCCAAAAAGTATTGTCACGTCAGCAAAACCTTCTATGGCACCACATTCTGGCCGTTACTGTTGGCACTAGAAATGTGGTGCCAGATGACATTTTTTTTATATATAAATAAAACATACAAAATTTTAACTAAAATAAATTTCATTAATTTAAAATAAAGCACATTACATAGAAATTTAAAAAAATACGAAAAAGACATTAAAATTAAAAATACATAAGGTTAACTAGTTTTCTGTTGGATATTTTGTCCGGATTCGTGTTTTTTGGGCATTCACGATAATAAGAAGTTATTTATAGGATTTTTAGAGGGTTAAATTTGAGTTTTTGGGGTTGAAAAGTGAAATTTTTTTGAAAAAAATAGTAGTATAGCCGTTAACAACGGCTAGGTTTTTATTTTTTATTTTTTATTTTTTTATTTTTCTTAAGAGGAGGGAAAGGCTATGGCGTGACGTAGTGGTGATGGCGCGAAGCCTTACGGCTCAAGGGCCGGTATGGTGTGCCGGTAGTGATTTTGGTTTGGTGCGTCGACGCCACCTTATGGCACGATGGTACCTTTTGCTCTAACAGTTTTCACATATTAAAGGTCTTTATAGATTCCAAAATATAAAATTATGAGTAGTGTTTATGAGTAAATAGGATCAGATAAACATTCGGAGCAGTGCATTTTTCAGACCTGTACAAAAATTTGGATTTTTTAAAACTAATTTTGTCGTCTATTTTTAACAGAATATGGGTAATTTTGGCGCAATGAATTGGGGTTGGGGCTTGAGTTAGGGCTGGAGGACTTTTATTATAAGCCGAAGTTGAAATTTGTATTTTTTAGGTTTTTGCTTGGCAAATGGGCTGGGGTTAGGCTTATTATTGTAAAATTACTAAAAATGACACAATTAAATAAGTTTTATGGTATATGTTAGATATTTCTGTGAGTAAATATGTAATTTATGGCTCATAAGCCCCGGACTAAAGTTTTTAGCCCCTTTTATGGGGCTGGGGCCTATAAAGGCTAGGGGTGCCGAGACCGAGGACCGAATTAACCAAAAAGCCTAGACCGAGGACCGGACAGAATGTGGTCGGTCTGGTCTGGTCTGGTCTGGTCCGGTCCGGTCTCGGTCGGTCCGGTCCAACAAGGCTAAAATAGTCGGTTTGCGGTCCGGACCGGGCCGAGGACCGAATTAGCCCAAAAGCCTAGACCGAGGACCGGACCGAATGTGGTCGGTTCGGTCCGGTCCGGTCTCGGTCGGTCCGGTCCGTTCGGGTCGTTTGCTCACCCTTAATAAAGGCTTATGACTTCATAAGCCCGCGTGACAAACGAAGCTTATTTTATAAGCCGAATTATTTTAAAAGCCTAAGCCCCAATAAGTCTCTCTCCAAACACCCCCTATATGTATGCAATATCAAAATTTGGCAAATTATATGAATTGATTTTGTACCAGTCTATACAATTGGGCGACCCAAAAACTTGTCCAACATGCGGTACTTTAGAACACCATTTTTCACTAATACTCTCTTCTTCTTCAGTTCCCATTTGTTGACAATTTCAAGAGTCAAACTACAAACGTGTCTTTTAAAAAGTCCCCATAATAACTACTCCGTATATAAATAGGCCATCCTGCCATTGTAGACCTCACCCAAATTCATTCGATTTGTCACAACAAAATGAAATCATTCATGCATTCTGCTACATATTTTCTTCTTACACCCATCAAGAAACGTTTCATCCATGACGATTTTCATGAAATCTTTGATAAAATGACACTCATCGACAAACTTCTCTTCTTGGTACGTATGTGTCCATGTATGGACCTAACTATCTGTTAGTGGTTCGCAATTTCGAATGCATGAATGTTGATTACACATATTCTTAATTAGTCGATAAAGAAATTGGAATTGTAATATATAAATCATTCTCATTAATCATTTTTGTTTTTGTCTATGTAGATCATTCATAGTGTTGATAAGTCAGGGATTGCATGGCACCGTCTACCCGTGCTCTTGGGGCTTTTTTACTTGGGCATACGTCGACGTCTTCACGACAAGCACAATTTGATCAAGGTTGGGAAAACTCGGGTTGCAGTTCGGTTTGGTGCCGATGATGTTCCCTACAGGACAGCCAACGGAATGTTCAATGATGTTTCTGATGGAGCTGCCGGAGGCCAAGGAACTTTCTTTGGGCGGAACATGCCCCCGGTTGATCAGAAAGATAAGGTATATGACTTTAAATATATAAAGCATGCATGGTGCAAATATTATTCAAAATTATTTGTTCATGATATTTTTATAACTTTAATCTGCTACATATATGCGATTACTTGAATTATATTAATGTACTTAATTTGAGATCTACTATGAAACAAACAGTGAATTTTTCTTATATAATACAGTAATAATTAGGATCTTTTCTAAATAAGACTTTAAATGACATAAACTTTTGAGTAAACGTTTGAGTCCGACATGACAAAGACATGTGTAGAGTGTTCAAAAATACACCTAAATTAATACATACGATGATGTTATAAACAGCTTTAATACTAATGTGACCAATGCGGCTACGTACGACCCACCAAGATTTACGATGTTTAATATTTGTATGCACTATATTTGGCTGTTAGTAATCATTTTACAACTGCTCCAGCTACTCCATTTTATATTCACACATGCAATCAGATAAGGTCGATACCATGCAGTACTAATATTTTGACCTTTTATCATAAGAAACTAAATAAGTACCATTTCGTGGGTTTTCATTACCAAGTTGGAACTAATTTACTTTAATTACTATCTACTTAATGATGTAATTAAGTAACAACTCTTTAAGAAATAAAATAATTTTATTTAGTTTACCAAATTGGTTACATATGCTTAAAGAAAATAGCTTTTGTTCTCATATACATAGTTCGATATGAAATGAAATCTAAAGTGATGATCATTACTATGACTGTAAATTTGTGAGGTTTACATCCAAGAGCAAATTATTAAAGCGACTAATAGAAAACAAACAACCAACTTAAATTGAGTTACCAAAATTGAAACAACATTCAATAGATATGTGAGATATATAATTGTATTAACGCCTTATTTGTCTGCTTTCAGTTGTTGAAACCAGATCCCATGGTGGTGGCAACCAAGCTTCTAGCACGCAAACAACTTATAGACACCGGAAAACAGTTTAACGTGATTGCTGCTTCATGGATCCAGTTCATGATTCATGACTGGATCGATCATCTTGAATCAACAAAACAGGTTCAATCATTATAAATTTGTATATGATACACATTATTGATCCATATGTAGTCCTCTAATGTAAACCATATAATGCATGCATGATCACTAAGCCATCCCCAATCATTTGCATTTCAGATCGAACTTACGGCACCTGCAGGAGTGGCTAGTGAATGCCCACTTAAATCCTTTAAGTTCTTCGAGACCAAAGAAGTGGATACGGGGTTATATGATATTAAGAAAGGTCATCGTAACATCAGAACTCCTTGGTGGTATGGTCTCTAATATGCTTAAACTTTTTTTTTCGTTACTCGTACTTTTTAATGGATAATGTCCTAAATAAATAGAAAGGAAATAATCCATGGCCCAAATAAATAACAGGGATGGGAGTGTAGTATATGGAAGCAATACAAGCCAAGCAAGTCATGTCAGAACATTTAAAGATGGAAAGCTAAAAATCTCAAAAGATGGACTCCTCCAACACGACAACAATGGATTGGCCATATCAGGTGATGTTCGTAATAGTTGGATTGGGGTATCAGCTTTGCAAGCGCTCTTCATCCACGAGCACAATGCCATTTGTGACGCCTTAATGGTATGCATATATAATCACATCCATATATTTGTGTAATAAAATGATCTTTAACTTACTATAACATTTCTCACTTACAATATACTTATGATATATTATCAGAGAGAATACCCTGATATGGATGATGAAGATCTATACCGTCACGCAAGACTAACAACTTCTGCGGTGATTGCTAAGATCCACACCATTGATTGGACCATCGAGCTTCTCAAAACCGACACCCTTGTTGCTGGAATGAGAATTAACTGGTAAATTACATTTACTTAACTATGTATATGGTTAATTTTGTGTTTTAGTTAGTATTATACTATATATTCTTGAAATTAATATAATTTTCTTCAAATGGACCAATTCAGGTATGGGATGTTGGGGAAAAGATTCAAGGACACATTTGGGCATGTTGGAGGAGCCGTGTTGGGAGGTCTTGTAGGGTTAAAGAAACCAGATAACCATGGGGTACCCTACTCATTAACGGAAGAGTTTACGAGTGTTTACCGAATGCATTCTCTCTTACCAGATCAACTCAACATTAGGGATGTTAATTCAGCTCCCGGCCCTAACAAGTCTCCAAAACTAACTAAAAAGTAAGGTCTTTTGAATCCCACAAGATATATCTGCAGAATATTATTCTATGTTTACAAATTTTATAACTGAATATTATAAAATTACAGGGTTGACATGATAAATTTGATTGGTAAGAATGGAGAAAAAGAATTATCAGAAATAGGATTTACAGCACAAATGGTATCAATGGGACATCAAGCATGTGGGGCATTTGAGCTATGGAACTATCCAGTGTGGCTCAGGAACATTGTGCCTCAGAACGTCGACGGCACAGATCGTCCCGATCATGTAGACTTAGCATCACTAGATAGTAAGTATCATTTATCTTTTACTAAACCTAATATGGTGCATGTGGTTATGATTGTCGATCTTTAATACTAATTTACATATGATGATACAGTTTATAGGGATAGGGAGAGGAATGTAGCAAGATACAATGAGTTCCGTCGATCAATTTTATTGATTCCCATATCCAAATGGGAAGATTTAACGGACGATCAAGAAGCAATTAAAACATTGCGTGAAGTATACGATGATGACGTGGAGCAGCTCGACTTATTGGTAGGAATGGCAGCTGAGAAAAAGATCAAAGGGTTCGCCATTAGTGAGACAGCTTTTATAATTTTTCTCAGCATGGCGTCAAGGTACAGCTTAGCACAATAACTAAAATTTAACGGTTTTAAAGCAAACTGAATGAGTATACTGATTGATTTATGTGTGCATGAATTGCAGGAGACTAGAGGCAGACAGATTTTTCACTAGTGATTTTAACGAAGATGTGTACACGAAAAAAGGGTTTGAATGGGTGAACACAACCGAGAGTTTGAAAGATGTGTTAGACAGGCATTACCCTGAGATGACTGATCGATGGATGAACTCGACAAGTGCTTTTTCGGTCTGGGATGCTGCACCAGAGCCTTATAATCCCATACCAATTTACTTCCGTCTACCCAAGTGATTTTTTTCTGCCAGAAATAGAAATTTTAATATATTCATTCATTGTTTTTCTTTGTGTTTCGTATATATGTAGTATGTACGTATGTATTGTTGTAATGTGGTGCGTTTAAAAAAACTGTATTGTAATGTGGCAGTTTTAAGCCTTAGCTAGAGCTCTGCCCAACTAAATAAGATATAAAGTTATGGTTTACCGGTTTTATTCAAAATATTCACAATGGTTTTACTTCAAATCAGTATTAATATGTGCCATAGTAGTTTAAACCAAAAAACATACTTAAGTCATCTATAAATTCTTTGATAACATTATTACTAAGAAAACAAAAAGAATAGGTCTTCAAATACGTTGTTCTACGAATTTAGGAGAAAATTTCGAGATATACCTCAAATTCTATCTGATAAATAAATTATGGTCATTTCATTTTTTTTCATAAGACAAAAAAAACTTTTTTTCATCATTTTTATTAAATTAGATATCTCACACACTAGAAAGTGGGAATTTCCGACGGACAAGTATCCGTCGCTAATTACCGACGAATTTCTGGCACATTACCGACGGATACTGTGGTCAAATTTTTTAAAGATTTTTAGACAGATTTCTTACGGATTTCAGATGAATAATATTTTCGCCGGTAATCGGTTGGTATTTTATTTATACTGTGTCGACTTTCCGACGGATTTCCGACGACTCCATTTATCCGTCGCTAAGTAGTCGGAAAAAATTAAAATGCTATTCATTTTCTTACGAATTCCTGACGGAAATATCTGAATTTCTATTATATATATTTTTGTAAATGTTTACAATAGTTCTTACTTCATGGTGGATCTAAAGGTATTGGTAAACTTACTGATCATTATAAACTTACTGATCTAAAAGGTATTGGTAAACCAATGGCACAAAGCTCCGGTTACATGGCACGATGCAAAAAGATGCATTTGACGTGTTATTGAACACCATACCGTGCCCTCTATTAAGGAAACATATTTTACGAGTAGTATTTTAGGATTTCGATAATCTTTTTCCCGACTCTTCTTATTCCGCAAACATGTTAACCTAGGAATTTTCAGATTTATTAATTTGTAGATATGATAGTATGATGCATGTATATAATTAGAAGCACTCCTACAAATTAAATTGTTGCATGAGAAATCACACAAAGGAATCAGTAACTCGTACAAACAAAGAATGATACAATTATGAAAAATGTTCTAGTTTCAAAATGCAAACAATCTATACACGTATCATGCAAACTCATAATCTTTACACGAAAAAAATAATACCATCGTGACGAGAATTAGATCATCTTTTAATAGATTGACATTTTTAAATACTTTCGACGATTTATTTATTTATTTATTGTTTTTTGACTTTATTTATAAGTGTTGAAATTTACGTCTGAAAAAATCGCATGTGAATTGTTATTTTATTATCAAATGTGACTTTTTTTTTTTTTTTTTTTTTTTTTTTTTTTATTCAGAAGTATACGAGTTTAGAGACTAAATGACCTCTAAAAAGTGTATGAAATTACACTTCATCAATGTCGTTCCGGGGTCGTCTAATATTGGTTAATTTGGTTCTTGGTAGCTTGTCATTGTATTATTTTTTGATGTTCCGCGTGTCATTGAGTCTGCTAAAATCACTTGATAGTGTTAGAAAAGATTTCTTTTGGGGTGGGGTGGATGAGGGGAAAAATTATTATGGGTTAAATCGAACACGTTACTAGCCTCACATGGGAAGAGGGTTACATGTTGGGTCTCTACGGAAATAAATTGTGGCACTTCTAGGAAATGGATGGTGGAGGTTTAGGAAGGAGGGAGGGAGTCTATGGGTTATGGTCGTGAGTATTCATGGTGATTGTTGAGGGGGGGGGGGATAATGATATTAAAGGGATTGGGGGTAATCGAAGGGGGTGCGATGTGGCGTGATATAATTAAAATAGGTGAGGAGTTGGATGGTTTAGGAATAGAATTATCTTCTTCTTTTGAAAGGGTGGTGTGAAATGGTAGAGATATTAGAGTTTGGGTTGATAGGTGGGTTGATAATACAAAGTTATGTGATACATGGAGATGGACGCCAAATGGAGATAGGAATTTTTCGTTCCAAGATCTTTTAAGATTAGTCGAAGAGAAGATTCTAGACTTGAAAAGAGGCGGCCAAGAAAGATATGGAATAAGTTGGTATCTAGAAAAATAAACATTTTCGTATGAAGAACTTTAAATGGTGAATAGAGCGGTTCACGATGAGCTCGATAAAAGAGTCGTTGATTTAGATTCGGTTAATCAAGTGCTTATAGATTGGTTCTTTCTAATCTAGCTATGGGTATTTGGTAAAAGAGATTTAGTTGGTGGAATGTTGGAAATGTTAATGCCTTCACTATTGATGAATTATTTTATATCTAACGAGGGGCGTTAATGTTCCTAATCTCTCATCTCGATTTTGGCAAGCGGTTATTTGGACAACCGGTTATTAGAAAGAAATGCTCATGTGTTGGGAAAGAAAATTTCCAGTTTTTACAAAATCTTTCAAGACATTCAAGTAAAGAGTTACGAGTGAATAGTGAGAAGAACAAAAAATAAACGAGTATTAGATTGGCAGTAGTGGTTTCGAGATCCCATAAACTGCCGATATATAGATAGCATGAGTTGATTTGTGTCAGTTTCATTAGCATGGTTTGCAGCAGATAGATACAGTGTGTTTGGTTCGGGTTCTAATGGTCCTTGCTATCTAATCAGCTGCTGCAATTTTACTAATGGTCTAATGTGTGACTGGTATGCGATACAAGGTTCTATGATTGTTGTCAAGTATGATTCTGATCCAAAATTGGGCATCCGAGCTCTTGTTTATCGTGCGGGTCCATGTGGTGAGAGTGGGGGACAACACTTTATATCTTTTGTTATCGTAGCCACTCATATGACGGCTTTCTTATGTTTGTTTTGGTTTGTCCCTTTAATTTGTAAGTTTTCTTTTTGTTCATGTTTTTTTAGGGGCTCACCATTTTAATCGGCTTGTTAATTTAGCGGGTTGCCTTTGTTTGTATCTTGGTTTGTTTTTGTTTGGTAATATATCTTTCTTTGGAAGAAGAAAAAATTAGAGTTTAGGACATGAGTTTCTTTCACCGACAACTTTAATCTCTACGGATGAAACAACTTTGTTCTAGTAATAAAACTACCTTATTATAGTATGTTAGTATGTAAGCTAAAATGAGACATAAGACTTCATATTGTAAAACTCTATTTCTAGGCTAGATAAATACAAATATTCTATAGTGTAAGATACCTTAAGATTTTAGTCTTTACATAAGGTATCACTAAAAGAAACAGGTATAATGATACATTTTTGTGGCACTAAAATTGCGAGTTTCCGGTTTCATATAATGTGCGGTGAGATATATAAAACATGAACATTTGATTTGATATTTAATAGTGCACTAGCAATTTACTCGCACATAACGAAGACATATATAATTTCTGAAAAATTCTGATTGCGTCAATTTGTGTGTACGTATTTTAGTTTATTGCAATTTTAGTTCCTTTGTGCTTTTCGTCGTAAAACGAAATTCTCGTAAATGTGATATTAAGGAAAGGGAATATTGGTGGAGTAAAGGAGAGTGAAAAAAGTTTGTGAGCCAAATTCTAATCTAAGTATTGAAAAAAAATGAATTTCATTGTTATTTGTAAGAAAGGGTATTTTAATAAAACAAAAGTACTCATTTCGTATGATTTAAATAAATATATATATATATATATATATATATATATATTTTCATATAATAGAGATTTAAATCATAATAAAGCTCAATGGCAATTTAGTGTTTTTCATATTTATTTATAGTCTAGAGTTCTCGCGGTAGGTAGGAAGAAAAATACTACAAAAAAGAGCAATAAAGTTATGGTACGAGCATCAGTTTCATGTAAATTTTTTATAAATGTACAGTATGCTTTTAGGTTGAGAAATGATATATCATTTTAATTTCATGCATAAAAATCTTCCTAATTGGAGATGTCATAAGCTGATTGGAAGATGACAAATGTGAGCCAACTTCTTCTGTAATGTCATCTGCCAATATTTTCTGACTACTATGATTAGGTAATAAATAATCCCTACGTTATTGAAAGATTTACCAGAGATAAAAATATTGAATATAGATCATGTTAAACTAGCAGAATTTTCGGTGGTGATTACTCTGTAATTACATTTACAACGAGCAATTTTTTTATATTACATTTCTATGATAATAACTTTCTGGAAGGCGGAAATATATTTTGCAATAACTTTAAGAGACGTGTGATAAACTTATTACATATTTTACGGCATAAAAAATTACACATTCTAATCGCTATATAAGTTTTTTATTCTAAAACATTGCAAACATGTTTTATATTTGATAAACTTATTACATATTTTACGGCATAAAAAATTACACATTCTAATCGCTATATAAGTTTTTTATTCTAAAACATTGCAAACATGTTTTATATTTAGTATTGATAACTTAGATTATATCAATAGAACTAATTTACTTTCATAATTATATTGTGCTATATAACTGGTACATACTTTATGTTGGGTTTTACTAATCATAACAATTATTGAAAACAAGTAAACATCATTAAAGCATGCAGCGGAAGTAATAGGAATAATACTTGTAAATTAATTAACCGAATTAAAAGAATATGCGTACCTTTTAGCAATTCAAGAAACACACGATATCAAGAACAAGGAACAAAAACCCAAACCCTAAATTAGGGTTTATACTTTTCGACCCTTTTAAAAGTCGACACCCAAGATTACCACAAACACAATTGTATTTTTTCTTCATTCTTGTACACACGTACTAATATCGAATTGAAGTGAAAATCTAGGTTCTTGAATCACAAATAAACCAAACACTTGTATCTTGAAATTGGAAAATCGAATCCCTTTGGGAAAAGGTGTACAATCGGCTAAAACCAAGAGGAGATGAGAGGAGAAGAAATTAGGTTTCTTTTGTGATCCAAGATTAGATTTATGAATACAAAGGGTTTGTATTTATACACATCTAATAACTTGGTGACCAAGAAAACCCTCCCATGGGCTTTTTGGAACCCCACGACCGGCCATCTAAACCCACAAGGGTTCTAGATCCTTATCGTCTACTATTTCCAACTTTAGTCCTTGTAGTTTACATTTAATGACCGTTAGTCAAAACTCGTTAAATATTAACTTCCGTTAAGTGTTTATTTCGTGACTAAATAATTAATAATAACATTTATATATTAATTATTCTAAACATCAATTCTCATACGTAATGTGTACAATCCCGAAGTCTCGAGTTCGAATCCGGTCATACGCATATTAAAAATATCCATAAACATTTCAGCTCCCACTTGGATATTACTTAACATAGTAATGACATTGGTTTAGTCTAGCTTAACACGCCAATGCCCCCAGATCGAATCGAGTATGGTCTCCTAGAAAAAACCATTTAATGATTCATCATTTTTACTTATCCTTTTGTTACTAATACTACATTTAACCATGGATATGGATCAAGTCATTTTATAAGTTAATATTCTGTTTCTCGTTATATCTGATTGAACAAGATTACCAAATCATCTGAACGTATTCCAGATTGATCTTGGGTATGGCCATACAAACATCTTGTCAACCCTACGAGGGGCCCAAAATAGTATTATACTTTGAAACAAATTCAAATGAACAAATTCTCTTGACTACAAGCATAACTCATGAATTTTGCAACACTTCTGAAAATAACCCTTATTACTACCAGTTACGGATAGCGTTAGACTATCTTACACAAGTGTACTACATTCATAACAGTTATCTGGCATCTCAAGTCTGAGAATAAACATTTCATGATTTACTTAATGACAAAGATCTATAAAGTACAATCATGTTAAGTTGAGATCTGTCCTATATTTAATTCATTGAATATCATGTGAATCTGGTATGTCCCATGCATCAATATACTTTAAGTATATTCTACCAAAACTCATATTTGTCTTAATTTAATAACTTGGTGACCAAGAAAACTCTCCCTTAGGATTTTTGGAACCCCACGACCGGCCATCTAAACCCACAAGGGTTCTAGATCCTTCTCGTCTACTATTTCCAACTTTAGTCCTTGTAGTTTACATTTAACGACCGTTAGTCAAAACTCGTTAAATATTAACTTCCGTTAAGTGTTTATTTCGTGACTAAATAATTAATAATAACATTTATATATTAATTATTCTAAACATCAATTCTCATACGTAATGTGTGCAATCCCGAAATCTCGAGTTCGAATCCGGTCATACGCATATTAAAAATATCCATAAACCTTTCACTTTATAGTATAACTAGCAGCGTACATGCGTGTTACGGCGGCGGGTACCATGTAATCATAATTTTAGACGAGCATCAGTGTATAATTTCTGACAGAATACGGTTGCGGCGATTTTCGTGTGTTATGTGCTTGTTAGTGCATATTTCATTTTATAGTTGAGTAGTCCCAAAATTATAATCAAATACTCATATCTAAGCCCGAATAAAATCCTAGTCCGAAAATTATACCAAACATTTAACCTTGTATCCATTTTAGTTCAAAAACCAAATTTATATCGCCTAAAATATCTATCTTAAACAAAAATCATATATAACAGCTTTCAGCCTAATATTTGACTAATAAAATAGCCCAACTTTCGATATCCAGTAACAGCCCAAACACAAAAATCGAATAGTTGTAGCCCAAAAATGTTAACTCAGATATCTTTATATAAATAAGCCACTAACTTTAGAATACCTCACTGTTATGATTTAGAAAATCCTGTTGCTAAAGAGTCGGTCACCTCAAGTATATGTATTCGTCTGAAATATCGTAGTCGTAGTCATTTAATGTTAGTAAGTAGTTTACTAAGTAACACCGTGGAGGACGGACGGGTCTTTACCCACTGTATGCCTGATCCACAACCCATAGGGGGCGTGTTAGGAATTGAAAAACATATTGTGAAGCATCGGTCACCCCATTTATAATCTAGCTTAAGTTAGCTCGTAGACATATCGTTTATTATGTTAGTTGTTAGTCAGTTAGTAGCATAGTTTAGTCTAGTGCAACACCGTGGAGGAAGGACGGGTCTTTACCCATTGTATGCTTGATCCATAGCCCGTAGGAGGGCGTAGTAGTTTGTATAAATAGCCCTCCCCCTTCAAGGGAGAGGGTTGAATGTTCATTTGGAATCTAACCTTCCATGTGTTTTCTCTCACTAGAATATCTCCCTTTCTCTCTCTAAAACTTATATACGCATCACTTGTTTATGCTTTTGAAATATTGTTTAGCATATGAATACGAGATGTCATGTTTGTACCTATAAATACCCTTTGCCTTCCAAGGCAAAGGGTGGAGCTTTCATAATTTATTTTTCTTTGTCTCACTAAAGTTCCCTACTCTCTCCCACTTTCTCTCTCTAGAACTACAAACCATTACCCTTATTATGCTTGATGATGTGATTGTGATAACCATGATGTTACAATTAGTATCAAGAGCCATGGTTTGATCTAGTTGGTATCTTGTTGGGTGAATCTTTTGTTTTTGAATCTTTTGTTCTCTACGCGTAAAGCGTCTCGTACCACACTTTTCATACGCATAAAACCTTTGATTTTTACACTTGTAAACTCAAGATTCTTGTGGTTTAAGGTTTATTTAGTGTTAAAGTCTTAGTTTTTAGCAAAAATTTTCAAACTTTACGTGTGTAGATTAGTTTTTAAGCTTTGTTTGATGCGTGTATCATTTGCTACGCGTAAGGTGAAAAGTACTTTTGGATCATCAAGTTTCAAATTTTCTTGTTGTTTTGGTGATTTTGAAATTGTTTCATCATTAAAATCAGGTTTACAAAACGTTTTTGGGCATAAAAATCAGTTTTGGTAATTTTTGTACTTTCTACGCCTAGTAAAACCCTAGTTTTACGCGTAAGGATCTAAGACTAAGTCTTTCTACGCCTAAGCAGTTTCCTATGCCTAAGGATTTTCTTCATTGATCTTCGAAGCTGTTGGTGTACTCAGTGTTTTCTTGCTTGGATAAGCCTGAAAACACTTCGACTTGTGGATATCTTTTACACTTGGATAAGTGTAAAGGATTTTTGGGTAAAATCCTAGTTTTACGCATAAGCATAAAAGCTTACGAGTAAACACTTTACGCCTAAGTTATTCTTACGCATAAGTTCATCTTACACCTAATGTAATCTTACGCATAAGGTTCTTACTACTAAGCCTTTGGTTTACGCTTAAGCTTAAGTTTTTACCTAAAGTTTACATGTAAGCAGTATTTACGCCTAAGCATCTGTCTACGCGTAAGAAGGGAATTACGCATAAGCTCTTGTCTACGCATAAGCTGGTTTTCTACGCCTAAGTGTACTTCATCAACAAACTCAAGTTTCATTCGACTATAAAGATCCATCATCAACACAGACGTAATTGTGTTCCCCAGTTCCTCGTGATACGTTTTATGGTTTTTTCTCTTGATTTAGTAAAATCCAGTGAAAGATTTTTTTTCCCGGTTAAATCTAAGAATTGTAAAATCCCTTAGAATTAGAGATCATGTCTACAATCACTTCTTCCATTGCTGATGACGTTCAAGCTGCAGGATCCGATACTCGTCCTCCCATGCTTGATAGAACAGATTATGATTCGTGGGCTCAAAGAATCAGATTGTATTGCTTAGGAAAAGAGAATGGGGTTAAAATGAAATCAATTGATGAAGGACCATATCAAATTGGAACTACCAGAGATATCCTTGAAACTGCAGTTGATGGTTCTGTTGTATTGGGATTGGATAGACCAAAGATGTATGATGAGCTTGATGATAAGAAGAAGAAGAGATACGATGCAGACATCAGGGCTTCAAACATTATACTCCAAGGTTTACCTAAGGACATTTACAAGCTAATCAATCACAACACTAAAGCTAAGGCAGTTTGAGATAATGTTAAAATGCTTCTATCTGGTTCAGAACTGACTAAGGAAGATAGGGAGTCTCAGCTGTATGATGACTTTGAGAACTTTAAAATGAAACCAGCGGAAAGTGTGACAAAATATTACGTGAGATTCCACAAGCTTGTGAATGATATGAGGAATATCAAAATGACAATGCCAAATATCCAGCTCAATTCAAAGTTTGAGAACAACATGAATCCCGAATGGCACAAATTTGTCACTGCGGTCAAACTAAACAAATGATTGAGGAACACCAATTATGAGCAACTGTATGCTTATCTGCTCCAAAATGAGAAGCATGTTGCATTTGAACGAATGATCATGGAGAAGTTCAATTCCAATGCTGCTGCTTCAAGTTCTTCAAATGATTCAACTGCATTCTACACGAATGTGGGCATCACTACCAAAGCATCACAAGTCATACCAACTGGGATGGTAATCACAAACTTATCCCAGATCCAGGATATAAGCCTCCAGACTCATTCATGGAACACCTTGTCAATCAACTGGCTCTAATGGTTAAGCAAAACCTGAACTTTACCCCCACACCAACAATCATCTCAGAACTGCATCTAACCTACACAATCATGCTACAATTAAAGACGGAAGAGTAGTAGTGCAAAATGTGCAAGGAAGGCAGAATGCTTATCTACCTCACAACGAACAAAGGAATGTAGGTGTTGGGACTGGTTATGGGAATGCTGAAGTTGGTGCAGGGCATGTGCGAAGTTAGAATCGAGGAAGGTTTGTGGCTCAGGGTCAAGGAAAATGATGTAGGTTTTACTGACCAGGTCTTAATATTTATAGTGTCTCGCTATACCTATGGTCTATCCTAATGCACTAACGGGCCGTGTACCCGGTCGTGTGTAGTGTAGTAAATGGTAAAGCCGAGGTCGTCCCAAGAGCTATGTGTGTCAGATAATTACTAAGTCTAATTGTCACAGAATATAAATGGTTTGATAGGGTTTTAATTAATTAAACTACGAATGCAGAATATAAAAGCAATTAAATGGTAGAAAGGAAATCAATAGAGGAATAGTGGTGCTAACCTAGTTAATCCTCCTAACTAGGTATGTCTACGTCTACCTACTTCCAATTACTTCAGGTGGGGTCAAATTCGAGAGGACAACATTTGGTCAATTCGCCCTAACCTATCAGCAAAGATGCCACCACAGGAGAAATCAGGCGTACCGTCATAAGTCCTGTTGTTCCTGGTCCCCTAAGCCGAGTCATTAAGTACCGCTACATGCTAGATTCTAAATAGTGAGTGCCCGGCCGTTAGGAACTTAGACACTACACCCCCAATTCTTAAGTTCATCCAAACGATAGGTGATCAGTTGGTCAAATCGCACAAGCAGAAAGGGTCGTCAGTTGGTCATATCTTACCCTTTCCGTCTTAGTCCGCTCACCTAGGGTCAGTTGGTCATATCTCCTAGGCAATTGGCCTCTACCGCCATTCAAAACTACCGAACCAGGGGTGACTACCAAAGAACTATGCATGCATACACTTAGAAATAATTGTACGGAAGTAAAGGTAAACGCAAACAGAACAATTAAGGAATCATAACTAGGCTAGCACCAAAGGGTGCTTAGCCGCTCATATTAATCATGCACATCAATTCAATATTCAAAGGTACGAAATACATGAATCGAAAGTAAAAGATATAATAAACGCTAAAGCTTATCGTAATGGTGTGACTTCTCCCTTGGAAACAGCTCCGTATGCTTCCCTAGACCTTCCTTGATATTTTCCCACGTTCTCAGAGTATTGTGTGTGGAATGGGATGATTAGAAATGCTGGAATTCGTGGGGTATTTATAGGCCAGGTCTGGGTTATGGCGTAACCAATAGATGAGTTACGCCGTAACCTTCTATTCCGTCGTAAAAGCACTAGATCTGCTAGTTTCGGCATAACCTTATAAGTGGTTACGCCGTAGTCTTCAATAAACCTGGTTACGTCATAAGTGATGCAGTAGTTACGGCGTAAGTATCAGCGGCGTGGAACCTCTTTTGACCTAATGGAGTTACGTCGTAATCTTTGGAAGGAGTTACACCGTAACCTCTTGATGAGTTGGACTTCAGGGTCACGCAATAGTTACGGCGTAATGTGAGAGACGATTTACGCCGTAACCTCTTCAAAATAAGCATACTGTGATAAATCCTTAGTAATGTTTCCATTTCCGCGTCTCTTTAGCTCCAATGCTCGTAATTTACCTGAAAGTGTAAAACAATGGAAAACAAGCATAAATCCATATAAATGATATAAATAACGAGCATTAACGGGGGAAATGGTTTCTATTCAGTTGCCACATGGTTAATCTATTGGATAGATCTCACATGCCACCTACCAAGAGCTTGTTTGATGTTGGCTCTAGAAGGCTTTCCATCTTCATTGTGAATATGTTTGCATATCACTCAGATGTTCTGGCAATACCACAAGGATAATGCGTAGGACTCATAAGATATAATATCTCTTTCCACATTGTGTGAAACAGAGAGTCTTCATTGACAGTGTCCTAAAGAGATTTATTTGATGATCTCATGGCTCTAGACTCAATTGTGCACATTTGGTTCCTATGCCGAAGACTAGGGAGAGGGTCTCCTTCTTCAATATCAACCATCTCTAAGAGAAAGTCGATAGATAATGTAGGTTCCCCTGTGAGAATGAAACAAGTCCTTTTTAAGAGGAACTTGAGTAGCTTGGGAAGACGTAGTGCAGTGCGTCACTGGGTCCATGACGTCTTGTCTTCAATACCGGTGTTACCTAGGTAACAACCAGTAGCATATGAATTGAACACGGTTTCTTCCCTAAGGTTGAAATAATGGAAGGCTATTTCTTTTTACCCTTTTCACATATATTTCTTTTTCATTCTTCAAACCCTTCAGTGCTTACCGAAATTTCATAACTAGAACCTTGTTAGGTTTGTTCCAGTTCTAGCTCTATCTCAGTCGGCACTCTTCCCATATCTCACTTTACTCCTTTTTTCATCATACCAAAGGACTCTATACTATCTAGTGGATTGTCCCTGGGTAGATCACTCCGGTTCTGGCGGGATCGTGGGAACGAATACCTAACCTAACCATCCTTATATCACCATACATAAAGTAAATTTGGTCGGTCTTTTTGGTATTGTTCATCAGCTGTTGGAACCAATTGAAAACCATTTGAAAATCAATCCAGGTACTTGTGATATATTATCAAAGCATTTTGTACCTGAATTGTTTTTGATATTTTAGAAAACGGCTCCCCCTCAACATGTGCATCATATGTTTGAAATCATTTTGGCACATGGAGGCAAGAGAAATAATTTACTTCTTTGATAAATATTTTCTAAAAATCTCGACATTACTTTCCTGATCAAAATCAGTGTTTCACATACAGTTAAAGATATTTTCGGGAAAGAATGTAGTTTTCAAAAATTTGCTCCCCCTCAATACGTGCATCTGATTTTGAAATTGTTTAGCACATATTAGGGAAAACCTGCACTTAGAGACAAATCAGTTATGTTTTAATCCATTTTGGTTTGATGTAGATGCTCCCCCTTAATATGTGCGTGGAAAATTTGAAATCGTTTGGCACATGTAGGGAAGGGAGCACGTTAATCAAGTATTAAACCATTTATCGAATTATCAGTTTAAATCCAATTTAAATCATAAAGTCTCCCCCGATCACAATTATCAAATCCTTTGAGATTTGTGATCTCTATTGATTTAAATTAAATTTTAAGAACTTTTGAAGAGAATAGTGACTTGCTTTTGAAAAACATTTTAACTGATAAGGATCGGACTTTGAGACTTTAAACTCCATTGATCAATTATGCATAAATATCTTTTGAAAACATAACATTAGCCAAGGTCTTGAATCAATTGTATAGAACATTGTTATCTTTGATTTTCCAAAAGTAGACCTTGCTCTTTTACGTGAAAATTGTTTGAAAAATAACCTTTTTGATTGAATTGAAATCATTCTCCCCCTCAATCAATGACATGATTTGTTGATTGAGAGAATTTGACAGATGATAAGCTCAGATGATTTTCAAAAATAGAGTCTGATGCAGGTTTTACTGACCAGGTCTTAATATTTATAGTGTCTCGCTATACCTATTCTCTACCCTAATGCACTAACGGGCAGTGTACCCGGTCATGTGTAGTGTAGTAAATGGTAAAGCCGAGGTCGTCCCAAGAGCTATGTGATGAGTGTCTAAATACTCATCATTTTTATACCATTTAGACTGCAAAAACATCTGAAAACACTCAGAAATGCATCAAAATGATGAAAATATTACAAATAAGTGTTTTATGTGTTTTAAATGCAAAAATACCAAAATCAGATGAAAAACGTATCAAGTTTGCATAAATTGCCAGTTTTAGTCCCCCAAGTTTCAAAAGTTGTCAAAAATAGTCCCTGGTAAATCAAAATAAAGAAAAAAATCATTTAAGGTCCAATGGATTCAAAAGTTGTCAAAACAAACCCATCAAAGTTTAAAATTTGCAAAATGACAATTTTAGTCCCTAAAGTTTGAAAAATGTCAAAAATAGTCCTTGGTAAATTTAAAAAGGGAAAATAATGAAAAATAAACCTTGTACTATTCATATATGGCATAATTGGTCCTTGTGTTAACTTTGGAAAAGTTGCAGGTTTAGTCCTTCAAAAATCGGAAATTGCAAAATTGGTCCTTGTGTTATTAAGCTACAACCAAACCGGACCCTTTTTTTTGTTAATAACCCAAATGCAAACACAACCCCAAAAACCTAGCTGGCCCAATCTCAGCCCAATCCAACCCCTAACTAATATCTGCCAATCTCACCCCCACCTGTCTTCTTCCTCCTTCCACCTGTTTTCCTTATCTTCACAGCTCATCACCAACCCTCACTTTTTCATGTCCCCTCCTTCCCCACTAATAACCAAGAAGCATTTATTGCTTCTTCAAACCTACAAGCAATTTACAACTGTCAAATTGACTTTTCCCGCCAAAAGTGAAAATCAAGGGCTAGGATAAATTTTGACCAATCCAAGGACTGAGGAAGATTCAGAACTACTTTGTGAGAGCTATAAAAGAGACAGAAGACACCAAGAAATAATTGTCACTGTTTTTAGACCTTTTTCTATTTTTACTTGTAATCGTTTTTAAGTTTTATGCAAAAATAGTGCTGGGTTTTGTTACTTATGTATTGTATGAATCATATTAATCATATTTCAAGTGTTTTTAATCATCAATTCCATGTTTCCTGCTTGTTCTAGTTTTCCCGCCAAAATTGTTCTTACTCGTTTTTCATGTTATAAGCTGTTTGAATGGTTCCAATAAGTTTGTTTAAGCTTATTCAAGCTTATTTAAGTGAATTAAAGTAGTTTCCTGTCCTTTATGCAAAGAATTTGAAAAAGTCAACACGGGTCAACGAAAGTCAAAGGAGGGGGCTAACCTGTTCTTGGGATATTGGAGCAGGCCTGGAAACACTTGTGTGTGATATTTGAGGTTTGTTTAGGCTTGGATTTGAAGGTGGTTTGAAAAATCAGTTAAGTAGTTCTTTTAACTAGTATTTGGCATAACACCACTTTTACATATTTTGGTAATTTTTAGTTTAAAAGTCAATTTGTTTAAGCTCTACTTGAGTCACATAAGTAGTTTAGGAGTCATTTTAAGTGTTTTCGTAAAATTTTATAGCTTTCATCTTGATTCCCAAAATTTCATTTTCTTAAACCTCTTTAAACAGCTTTTACAATAAATATGCTTTAAGGTCTCTTTTGGTTCATGTTACCGAGTCATTTAGTCCCTTCCAAGGCTGTGTCAAAAGTTTGTTTCAGTTTCATAAGGTCCTAATTCAAAAATCCAAGTCTGTCTTAGTCATTAGAAAATTTACAAAACTGTTGGGAATTACAAGTTTGAGTTGATAAAGACAAAAAGAATGAAACAAGAGGGACTTAATATGACAAGAAGGAAAACTACTAAAAGATGGAAGGGCTTGCTTGCAATGGAAGTTTTATTATTTAGTCCTTATCCTCTAATATATAAAGAGGACATAGGTATAGGTTTTTAATTAAGTCTTCCAATAATGTAGTCGACTAAAAGGTGTGTGTTTAGCCTAGACGTTAGGGAAGAACGTCTAGGGTATTAGTTTTAGATTAGTGTGTCCTAGGCGTAATGTCTTATAAACGCCTAGGTTATTAGTTTAGTTAGTAGACGTGCTTCTATAAACGTCTAATATTTATTAGAGTATTAGTGAATGAAAACCTTGTTCAATAACAAAGTATTGTTTTGATTATTCCGCTGCGTACAATGTTATTAGTCTTTGTTATTGATCCCTAGCTGAGCTCATAAACGATCTTATCAATTGGTATCAGAGCGGGGAGCTCTTGATATAGGGATTTACAAGGTTTTATGTGTCGAAGAATGATGAAAAAGGAAGAAAAATTCGGAGCTCAAATTTTCGTATTTTTATACAGCACTGTTTTGAAACGGCGATAACTTTTTCGTTAACCGTTGGATCGGGACGAAATTTTAGGTGGATGTTCTTTATATACTAATCCAACTTTCCACTGGAGGGATTTTCGATTTGAGCTTTTATGCAAAAGATATTAACTGTCGAAGTTGGCTGCTGAAGGTGTTTTTCAGATTCGAATTTTCAAGGTTTATTCAAGGTTTTATGTCGTTAAATTGGAGCAGTTAAAATTATCGAAGAATGCATATTCGAAAAAGTCGACAGAAGTAGTTTTTGAAAAATTAATTGTGTTCACATGGAGAACATGCGCATGATATTCTAATTGGTTAATGGTATTGGCTCTTATGAGATCACGTGAAGATTGAAATTTTGTTTTTGTGATTGGTCAAAATATGAGGCGCACATGTGGGTTGATGATCGACTTTTAAAGGGTATTGAGAATTTCGAAAGTACTGCTCGTGAGTTTAAAAGTACTGCTATGGTATTTAGAATAATGTGAGGGCCGACATATTTGATTTTAGTCAATGATAGTAGTACTGGTTTTTGAGGGACAACCTAGAGATTGGTGTACGAAGTTTTTATATTATGGGAGAATTACATGTATATCCTTCCCTAAATGAATAATTACATATATGTCCTTTGTACTAGTTTTTTATGCATAAAGTACAATGCTTTTAATGCATTCAAAGGATATATATGTAATTTTTCATTTAGGCAAGGGCATATATGTAAAAGCCCCTTATATTATTGGCTATGGTTGGATGCTATGATCACGTGGGACTTAATACATAGTGGATGAATTTATATTAGTTAGTCATATGATCAGACGAGGGACGAGTTTTTATCCTCTACAACGCATCATATTTATTGGTCAAATTTTGTGATCACGTGGGTTGTCAAACGTGTTTGGGCCAGTTCTTATTTCAAAAGATATTGAAGATGCACGTGAATACTGGTCCCACTTGAATTTGTGAAGTACTGTTGGATGTTTTAAAGTGCTGCTCAAGAATTTTTAAGAAAGTACTGCTGCAATGTTAACGTACTGCTCATGGAATTTTTGATACTGCTGCAAGGTACTGCTTCGACGAAGATGAAAGTACTGGTAATTTGTTAAAGTACTGTTGCTGCTGCATGATTTTTTAAGTACTGCTCATTGATTTTTAAAAAGTACCGGTGATCAGACGAGATGGAATTTTTAAGGTACTGCAGGTTTAAAAGTATTGTTCGCTCATACTTGTTATGAAAGTACTGCAGTTTATACGAAAGTACTGCAGTTTGTTTCAAAGTACTGCAGATTTTGATAAAAGTACTGCTCCTTCCCAACATACTGCTCATGCTTTATTACGAGAAGATTTTTGATTTAAGGGGAAGTAGAGCATGATTTTTGGATGACACACACAGAGGTTAGTGTTCACACACACAGGAAGAAGTTTTTATTCTTAAAAGGATTTAAAAAGGCTCGTTATGGAGATTTATTGAAGAATTGATTACGAAGAGGATTATTTATCACTTATTTGAAGGTGAAGTGGAATTGCTTGATTTGTGTTCTTATCATCTAGCTTGATGAATCTAGCAATGTGTGATTTTTCTTATAATGCTCTATGCACACATTGTCTATCACTTGAAGGAGTTACATTGTAGTGCTCAGTGTCTCATACTAGTTGAGGATTCTTTTCAAGGGATTGCGGTCTACTTATATTTTGTTCGTATAAGTATGGAGTTCCGTGGATAGTACAGATTTAAGACACAAGTTTGGGAAATTCTACTTCTTCATCAAGTTCGTTATATTTGGTTTTCTTCACAAAGTGATCATTACAAGGAGCTTACAGATTTTGAAGAATCAAGAAGATGGTTAACATATGGTTTTTAGGGGAAGCTTATTGTTAAAAGTTTAACCATCTACATGCATCACTCAAGAGGAAGTGTTTGATTTTTACTACTGTTGATCATTATTACTACTGCTAGTTGGAGTTTTCTATTGTTTTGGATCCATTTTTCTTATGATGCGTAATGGTGGGCGATTTGAAACATTGGACGGCTTAGATTGGAAGTATGATATTGGTTCGTGGTGGTCAAGATCATTATTTGCATATGTTCCCTATTTGGATAATAACAAAAAGGGGAAGAGATGTTTGAGTGGCATGGCATAGATTAAGGGGAACACAAAGGAAGACATACTTGTTTCATTCATGGTGAGATCCCTGATCTCAATTTCTCTACTTCGTCTAGGGAAGTTCGTTCAAGAATGGTTTTGTCATTATCAACTAGGGGAAGATTGTTGGGAATTACAAGTTTGAGTTGATAAAGACAAAAAGAATGAAACAAGAGGGACTTAATATGACAAGAAGGAAAACTACTAAAAGATGGAAGGGCTTGCTTGCAATGGAAGTTTTATTATTTAGTCCTTATCCTCTAGTATATAAAGAGGACATAGGTATAGGTTTTTAATTAAGTCTTCCAATAATGTAGTCGACTAAAAGGTGTGTGTTTAGCCTAGACGTTAGGGAAGAACGTCTAGGGTATTAGTTTTAGATTAGTATGTCCTAGGCGTAATGTCTTGTAAACGCCTAGGTTATTAGTTTAGTTAGTAGACGTGCTTCTATAAACGTCTAATATTTATTAGAGTATTAGTGAATGAAAACCTTGTTCAATAACAAAGTATTGTTTTGATTATTCCGCTGCGTACAATGTTATTAGTCTTTGTTATTGATCCCTAGCTGAGCTCATAAACGATCTTATCAAAAACTGTCCATTGCTTCTATTTTTGTTTCTGTTTCAGCAGCCCATCATGTCCAAGTAGCTCCACCTTTTGATTTTTAATTTGCTTATTACTAGGTCTTATAAGCTGAAATTTAGGACTTAAGCTCTTTGGTTGGTGGTTGTTAACCAGGTATTTTTAGTTTATTTTTATGATTTTTGTAAGCTAGCTTAATTTAGGCTTAAAGTGGGCTGTTCAGGGGTGTTTGGATTTGTTAGAGTAACAGGGTTAGAGGGTGTTTGAGAAGTTGTTATTGTTTGATATATATCACAATACAACCTAGTAGCTCAATCAAACCATAAAAACTAGTCCTAGTTTAATAGAAAGTCAAAATCATTGTTAATATCATTTTACTTGCTAACTGTTGGAAATTTAGAATGTATAATCATACATACTAGCTTAAAAGTTGTTTATCTAGCTAAACTCAGTCTCATATTAGCCTACTACACTAAATTAGATCATCTAGGATCATTAGAAGTTCATCAAAGTCAAACTAATTCATTATTTAAAAAGTCAATTTTCCTAGTAGCAGTTTTTGAATAAACTTTGTAATTTCATTGTGATCTTACCATTAGGATTTAGGATATAAGCTTTTGGGATATTAAAGTTTAGCTGCTCATCTTAATTAGAAAAATATTAGTTTATCTCTACTTAGCTTATTAACTGCTTATTCATTAGCTTCTTTTAAGCCCTTTTTCACAAAACTCCCGTTTTGCTTATTCCTTATTTCTACTTATTCAGTGTGTTTTTCTTGTTGTTGTTGCTTATTCTAAGTTTCCATAACTTATTTATAGCTTATTCAACCTTTGGTTCAGTAGTGGTAGCTTATTGAGGCTTTTAGCTTAATTTCAAGTGCTTATTCATATTAGTTGTGTGCTCAAATCATAGTTCCTGATCTTCAAAGTAGTTTCTGTCATTTTTCCTTGATTCTCAGTATTATTTTAGACTTATCTGGAAGTTTTCATATTTTTCACTGTTCATTTGCTATTTTTTTGCATTTTATGTCATTTTCTAGCATTTTTAATTAGCATTTAATCCAAATAAATCAGAAAAAGTTTAAAAAAATATGTTTTCAATTTTCCTAGATTAAGATAAATATAAAAAGCCAAAAAAATATTTTTCCATAATTTTCTTAGTTTAAATAGTATTTTCTAGCATTTTAATTAGTTTTAAATAGTATTAAATTCATAATAAATACATAAAAAGTCTAAAAAATATATTTTCAGTTTTAAAATTAGTTTTATAATATTTTAGATTTTTCTAAGTCATAATTTCACTTTTCTAGCTTTATTTCATATTTTCTTATATTTTAGGGTATTATTAAATAGTTAAAATATAGTTTTTAATTAATAATAATTAAATAAATAGTCATAAAAATAATTTTCTTTTTCCAATAATTTTATTTTATTTTTAGGATTCCAAAAATATCATTTTCATATTTTTAGGCCTTTTATTTCTTAAAACTCACGTTTTATTTTATACGTTACGTAGTTTATTAAACGTACGTATTTACGTTTCTCTAATCTGATTGTTGTGCTTATCAATTCTGTATCTAAATATCATTCCAATCAATCAGTAGTGTAATTATTCATCAAAATCCTTACTGATCACTATCCTTAGTGATTATTCGACATCTGAATTTGTTCAAACACCATTAAGTCTCCATGGGACTTAACGACCCGGGAATCCACTATATTCTCCAGATCTTCATTGCATTGGTTTCTGAGCAGTTTTAAGTTTATTACGGTTAGCCATTCACAAGTGGTTAGCTTGTGTGATTAAACTTGACTGTTTGGAAGCGAATCAAATTTTGGCGCCGCTGCCGGGGAGGCTGTAAGCGTGTTTTAAACATTTTTCAGACCCGTACTTGCACATATACCACCTTTTTGTAAACAGTTTTTTGTAAAGTTAATCAAAATCAAAAAAGTTCATTAACATTTTTCCTAAAGTGTTAACAAACCCAAAAATATTTTCTTTCTTATTTTTACAAAATGTTTATCTAAAAATCCAAAAATATTTTCATTCTTTGTTTTTATAACATGTTTTTCAAAAATCCAAAAATATTCATCTTTACCCTCTTACCCTTTTTGATTCTTTATCCCTTTACCCTCTATCCATTTGATTCTAACTTCTTCTATTCTCATGGAATCTCTCGACTACGACGAATTCTGGAACGAAGTTGAAAAACTTCATACTTTATCACAAATGTCAAGAATTCGTGTTGTTCGTGATGATCCATTAATTCTGCGTAGGGAAATGGAACGAGAAACCGGGGTGACAAAGGACCAGGTACTTCCCTCTGATAATGGAGGTGCTAAATACGTCCAACCTACGGTTATCCAAAGATCTAACCCCTCGATTACTCCTAAGCCGTCTAAAATTGATCCTACACTTTCACAATTTACGGTTAGAAGAAATCATGCAGAATTTAGACCGATGACTAGCAAGAATGACTTGCCTAATCTTCACGTTTCTCAAGAACCAGAACCAGAGACCATAAAGGAAGTGGTGGAAATTGCTAGCTCTCAGAGCACACCACTTGTCCCACCTCCGGATTTTTCAAAATGTTCTTCGAGACTTAATAGTCATTCGGATCACCATGTTGGTTTTGTTGATTCTTTGAATGAACCGATTCCTTCTCATAACTCTCAAATAGAATCATTTATTCCTTGTGTCGGTTGTGGTGAGCCTCTTTTTGGTTCACCCTGTCGCTGGTGTACGTGTGTACAGTGTGGTAATGATATTCATAACGGGAGTTGTTTGTTTTGTGGTTCGAGGAATTCATTTGATTATGATCCTAATCCGAACTCATTTAACGACCCCTCAAATTTTTCCAATTACCCACCACAGCCCGACTTATCTTCATATAATCATCATAACTGCTGTGAATTTTGTGGAGGTCCTCACCAAGGATTTGAGTGTCAATCCGGAAACACGTTTGTCTATGAACAGTTTTCCGGTGATGCTCAGAACTTTGGTTATGACCAATATCCATATGATTCACCAATCCAGGCTCAACAGTTTTACTGTTGTGAGAACTGTGGAGGTCCCCATTTCAGCTCTGATTGTCAAACAGGGAATCCATTTCCTTGTAACAATTACGACTATCCATATCACGACCAACATCCACAGTGCCAAATGACTCAAACTCCTCAGCAAACCCAACAAGACACTTATCTAGAGCTTCTGGAGTCGGTGAAAAGAACTGAGGAGTTGAGTAAAACAGCATTTCATAATGTTCCCAGTTTTTCTTGTGTATATTGTGGGGGTCCTCATGATGATTATCAATGTCAACCTTCCGGTTTTGACAAATCTCCACTCCCACAATGTTCCGTCATTCAAAATTCACATGAGAAATCCATGGAAGAATTGCTAGCTGAAGAGCAGGCTGCTAAAATAAATTCCCAAATTGCCTTTGAAAAATCTATTAGGGAATCAATTGCAAAAGAAAAAACAGCCAGATCTAGCTTTCAATTTCGTTTTATTCCTGATGACAGTGATGATGAGGATGCACTTGGTATCCTACAATTTTATAAAGATTCATCAAGTTCATCAGTGGATATCCCAGCAGTTGAGATTCATTCTCAAACAACTGCTATCACACCCGAAGCTCCCACTCACTCACTGAACATGGGGGACGAGCATCTTGACACTGTTCCTGAAAAGGAATCGGACGAATTCATAAAGTCTAGTGTTGAGGACCTTGTCCCAATCCCGAGAGAGTCACAGGGAACTTTTGACCATATGTGTGATATCCCTTCCCCTCTTGAGTGTTCAAAAGATCATTTTGAGACTTTCTCCGATTTTAGCGATGATTGTAAATCTTATGGAGACATTGAGAATGTTGAGGCATCACTTTCACATTTTGATGTTAATCCTCTTCTTGAGGAGTTTACCGATGAACTCATTCACATCATTCCACTTTCATCGGAAAGTGATGATGATCTCTTTGATTTCAAAGCCAACCGAGGAGAAATTGAAAGTCTCCTTTATAATGGTCGTTCACTCACTTCTCACCCTAACAGTCCAATAGAGAATGTTAATCACCTTGTTCCCGAAGCATTCAAAGCTACTTTCACCAATCCTCTATTTGAATTCGAATCTGAATTCACTTGGATTTCTAACAATCCAATCTTTGACGAGGATAGTGATGAGCCCACAATGGAACAAGAGTTCACAAACTCACTTCATGTGAATGATTCTCTTTACGAGGAGTTCTCCTTTGAACTCACTCATATCATATCTCCACCGGAGTATGATAACTTCCACTTTGATCTAGACATAAATGATCTTTGTGTTCCGGAGGGAAATGTTCTCAACCATGAGAACTTGCTTGATATCAAAATCCCATCCCTCCCACCCAGAATATGTCTTGATCAAATGAGCTTAAATGAAGACATTCATGATCCAGAAATCATGAATTCCCCTTCTGATAATATTGAGTTAGTCATGATTTTTATCATGATTTTCTTTCTTTTCTTCACATATGGTGTGACTTCTCGTTCCCTTTTCTCATTCGGGAATGAGGACACTATTTTTGATCCCGGCATTTTCATTTATCATTTTTGATCCGGTTCTATGTATATCTCATCGGTGTGGAACTTTCACGTATTTCAATGTTTATCCAAAACATCTTGAACGAAAGTCCGATGGAGATTATTTCTTCCACATATTACTTTCCCCATGAACAAATTAATTCGGGGTCGAGTCAAGCTAGCGACTCGGTAATCAAAAACAGTAGTGCAACATGAGTTTTCACCCATGTTTCTGTCTTCTTACCCTTTCTACCACCTATGTGTGTGTGTGGGGGGGGGGGGGGGATGCCCCACATTTTGTATATAGATCTAAAAAAAAAAAAAAAAAAAAAAAAAAAAAAAAAAAATTGTTGTGTTTCCACACTTAGCTAGTAATGTTATCTTTTTACGTTCAAGGATTCGGCATAATAGCCGGGACTTTGAATATTGAGGACAATATTCATTTCTAAGTGTGGGGGGGAAATTCTGGCGAATTTGATTATAAATGTACCCTTTTAGTCCCTTTTTCCCCCAAAATGGCCAAATTTTAAATTTTTTTTAGTGGAAGTACTATGTACTAAACACAACAAATGGTAATCAGTCCAGCATGTCTAACTCACATAAGGATTGGCTAATCCAGGAGCAAACGGCTCTTGGTAAAGATATCTCAAATCCGTTGATGGCTTGCAATTTGCCCAAAATTGTATGGTGTTCAGCTCACCATATCTTTAATTAGTGAAGAGTTGGCTAGCCCGCAAGTTTATGGCTTGTGGTAAAGGCAGTTGAAAAACCATAATTGGTAATCGACTCACCAAAGATATTTTATCTAAGAGTTGGCTAGTCCAGAAGCAAACGGCTTCTAGTAAAGACAAATCAAATCCGTTTACAGCTAATGATTTGCTCAAAATCATTTGGTTATCATTGTACCAAAGTTCTTACTTGAACTAAAACAATTGGCTACTCCAGAAGTAATGGCTTTTGGTAAAGAGATAAAATCCATTAACTTTTCATAAAAGATTGCTAGGGACTAGCAATATCTTAGTGTGGGGGATTAATGAGTGTCTAAATACTCATCATTTTTATACCATTTAGACTGCACAAACATCTGAAAACACTCAGAAATGCATCAAAATGATGAAAATATTACAAATAAGTGTTTTATGTGTTTTAAATGCAAAAATACCAAAATCAGATGAAAAACGTATCAAGTTTGCATAAATTGGCAGTTTTAGTCCCCCAAGTTTCAAAAGTTGTCAAAAACAGTCCCTGGTAAATCAAAATAAAGAAAAAAATCATTTAAGGTCCAATGGATTCAAAAGTTGTCAAAACAAACCCTTCAAAGTTTAAAAATTGCAAAATGACAATTTTAGTCCCTAAAGTTTGAAAAATGTCAAAAATAGTCCTTGGTAAATTTAAAAAGTGAAAATAATCAAAAATAAACCTTGTACTATTCATATATGGCATAATTGGTCCTTGTGTTAACTTTGGAAAAGTTGCAGGTTTAGTCCTTCAAAAATCAGAAATTGCAAAATTGGTCCTTGTGTTATTAAGCTACAACCAAACCGGACCCTTTTTTTGTTAATAACCCAAATGCAAACACAACCCCAAAAACCCAGCTGGCCCAATCTCAGCCCAATCCAACCCCTAACTAATATCTGCCAATCTCACCCCCACCTGTCTTCTTTCTCCTTCCACCTGTTTTCCTTATCTTCACAGCTCATCACCAACCCTCACTTTTTCATGTCCCCTCCTTCCCCACTAATAACCAAGAAGCATTTATTGCTTCTTCAAACCTACAAGCAATCTACAACTGTCAAATTGACTTTTCCCGCCAAAAGTGAAAATCAAGGGCTAGGATAAATTTTGACCAATCCAAGGACTGAGGAAGATTCAGAACTACTTTGTGAGAGCTATAAAAGAGACAGAAGACACCAAGAAATAATTGTCACTGTTTTTAGACCTTTTTCTATTTTTACTTGTAATCGTTTTTAAGTTTTATGCAAAAATAGTGCTGGGTTTTGTTACTTATGTATTGTATGAATCATATTAATCATATTTCAAGTGTTTTTAATCATCAATTCCATGTTTCCTGCTTGTTATAGTTTTCCCGCCAAAATTGTTCTTACTCGTTTTTCATGTTATAAGCTGTTTGAATGGTTCCAATAAGTTTGTTTAAGCTTATTCAAGCTTATTTAAGTGAATTAAAGTAGTTTCCTGTCCTTTATGCAAAGAATTTGAAAAAGTCAACAAAAGTCAGCACGGGTCAACGAAAGTCAAAGGAGGGGGCTAACCTGTTCTTGGGATATTGGAGCAGGCCTGGAAACACTTGTGTGTGATATTTGAGGTATGTTTAGGCTTGGATTTGAAGGTGGTTTGAAAAATCAGTTAAGTTGTTCTTTTAACTAGTATTTGGCATAACACCACTTTTACATATTTTGGTAATTTTTAGTTTAAAAGTCAATTTGTTTAAGCTCTACTTGAGTCACATAAGTAGTTTAGGAGTCATTTTAAGTGTTTTCGTAAAATTTTATAGCTTTCATCTTGATTCCCAAAATTTCATTTTCTTAAACCTCTTTAAACAACTTTTACAATAAATATGCTTTAAGGTCTCTTTTGGTTCATGTTACGGAGTCATTTAGTCCCTTACAAGGCTGTGTCAAAAGTTTGTTTCAGTTTCATAAGGTCCTAATTCAAAAATCCAAGTCTGTCTTAGTCATTAGAAAATTTACAAAACTGTCCATTGCTTCTATTTTTGTTTCTGTTTCAGCAGCCCATCATGTCCAAGTAGCTCCACCTTTTGATTTTTAATTTGCTTATTACTAGGTCTTATAAGCTGAAATTTAGGACTTAAGCTCTTTGGTTGGTGGTTGTTAACCAGGTATTTTTAGTTTATTTTTATGATTTTTGTAAGCTAGCTTAATTTAGGCTTAAAGTGGGCTGTTCAGGGGTGTTTGGATTTGTTAGAGTAACTGTGTTAGAGGGTGTTTGTGAAGTTGTTATTGTTTGATATATATCACAATACAACCTAGTAGCTCAATCAAACCATAAAAACTAGTCCTAGTTTAATAGAAAGTCAAAATCATTGTTAATATCATTTTACTTGCTAACTGTTGGAAATTTAGAATGTATAATCATACATACTAGCTTAAAAGTTGTTTATCTAGCTAAAATCAGTCTCATATTAGCCTAATACACTAAATTAGATCATCTAGGATCATTAGAAGTTCATCAAAGTCAAACTAATTCATTATTTAAAAAGTCAAAATTTCATAGTAGCAATTTTTGAATAAACTTTGTAATTTCATTGTGATCTTACCATTAGGATTTAGGATATAAGCTTTTGGGATATTAAAGTTTAGCTGCTCATCTTAATTAGAAAAATATTAGTTTTTCTCTACTTAGCTTATTAACTGCTTATTCATTAGCTTCTTTTAAGCCCTTTTTCACAAAACTCCCGTTTTGCTTATTCCTTATTTCTACTTATTCAGTGTGTTTTTCTTGTTGTTGTTGATTATTCTAAGTTTCCATAACTTATTTATAGCTTATTCAACCTTTGGTTCAGTAGTGGTAGCTTATTGAGGCTTTTAGCTTAATTTCAAGTGCATATTCATATTAGTTGTGTGCCCAAATCATAGTTCTTGATCTTCAAAGTAGTTTCTGTCATTTTTCCTTGATTCTCAATATTATTTTAGACTTATCTGGAAGTTTTCATATTTTTCACTGTTCATTTGCTATTTTTCTGCATTTTATGTCATTTTCTAGCATTTTTAATTAGCATTTAATCCAAATAAATCAGAAAAAGTTTAAAAAAATATGTTTTCAATTTTCCTAGATTAAGATAAATATAAAAAGCCAAAAAGATATTTTTCCATAATTTTCTTAGTTTAAATAGTATTTTCTAGCATTTTAATTAGTTTTAAATAGTATTAAATTCATAATAAATACATAAAAAGTCTAAAAAATATATTTTCAGTTTTAAAATTAGTTTTATAATATTTTAGATTTTTCTAAGTCATAATTTCACTTTTCTAGCTTTATTTCATATTTTCTTATATTTTAGGGTATTATTAAATAGTTAAAAAATAGTTTTTAATTAATAATAATTAAATAAATAGTCATAAAAATAATTTTCTTTTTCCAATAATTTTCTTTTATTTTTAGGATTCGAAAAATATCATTTTCATATTTTTAGGCCTTTTATTTCTTAAAACTCACGTTTTATTTTATACGTTACGTAGTTTATTAAACGTACGTATTTACGTTTCTTTAATCTGATTGTTGTGCTTATCAATTCTGTATCTAAATATCATTCCAATCAATCAGTAGTGTAATTATTCATCAAAATCCTTACTGATCACTATCCTTAGTGATTATTCGACATCTGAATTTGTTCAAATACCATTAAGTCTCCGTGGGACTTAACGACCCATGAATCCACTATATTCTCCAGATCTTCATTGCATTGGTTTCTGAGCAGTTTTAAGTTTATTACGGTTAGCCATTCACAAGTGGTTAGCTTGTGTGATTAAACTTGACTGTTTGGAAGCGAGTCACTATGTGTGTCGGATAATTACTAAGTCTAATTGTCACAGAATATTAATGGTTTTGATAAGGATTTAATTAATTAAACTACTAATGCAGAATAGAATAAAAGCAAATAAATGTGTGAAGGGAAATCAATAGAGGAATAGTGGTTCTAACCTAGTTAATCCTCCTAGCTAGTTATGTCTACGTCTACCTACTTCCAATTACTTCAGGTGGGGTTAAATTTGAGAGGACAACATTTGGTCAATTCGCCCTAACCTACCAGCAAAGATGCCACCACAGGAGAAATCAGGCGCACCGTCATAAGTCCTGTTGTTCCTGGTCCCCTAAGTCGAGTCATTAAGTACCGCTACATGCTAGATTCTAAATAGTGAGTGCCCGGACGTTAGGAACTTAGACACTACACCCCCTAATTCTTAAGTTCATCCAAACGATAGGTGATCAGTTGGTCAAATCGCACAAGTAGAAAGGGTCGTCAGTTGGTCATATCTTACCCTTCCCGTCTTAGTCCACTCACCTAGGTTCAGTTGGTCATATCTCCTAGGCAATTGGCCTCTATCGCCATTCAAAACTACCGAACCAAGGGTGACTACCAAAGAACTATGCATGCATACACTTAGAAATAATTGTACGGAAGTAAAGGTAAACGCAAACAAAACAATTAAGGAATCATAACTAGGCTAGCACCAAAGGGTGCTTAGCCGCTCATATTAATCATGCAAATCAATTCAATATTCAAAGGTACGAAATACATGAATTGAAAGTAAAAGAAATAATAAACGCTAAAGCTTATCGTAATGGTGTGACTTCTCCCTTGGAAACAGCTCCGTATGCTTCCCTAGACCTCGCTTGAGCTTTTTCCCACGTTCTCAGAGTGTTGTGTGTGGAATGGGATGCTTTGAAATGCTAGAATTCGTGGGGTATTTATAGGCCAGGTCTGGGTTACGGCGTAACCAAAAGAGGAGTTACGCCGTAACCTTTTATTTCTCCGTAAATGCACTAGATCTACTAGTTACGGCGTAACCTTATAAGTGGTTACGCCATAGTTTTCAATAAACCCGGTTACGTCGTAAGTGATGCAGTAGTTACGGCGTAAGTATCAGCGGCGTGGAACCTCTTTTGACCTAATGGAGTTACGTCGTAACCTTTGGGAAGAGTTACGCCGTAACCTCTTGATAAGTTGGACTTCTGGGTCACGCAATAGTTACGGCGTAATGTGAGAGATGGGTTACGCCGTAACTTCGTCAAAATAAGCATACTGTGATAAATATTTAGTAATGTTTCCATTTCCGCATTTCTTTAGCTCCAATGCTCGTAATTTACCTGAAAGTGGAAAACAATGGAAAACAAGCGTAAATCCATATAAATGATATAAATAACGAGCATTATCGGGGGAAATTGACACTTAATATTCAGGACTATTTGATGTTATCAAATATCCCCCCACTTGTACTCTACTTGCCCTCAAGTAGACCTTATTAGATAGATTCCTAAAAAGATATCTCCCAAAACTGGAAAATATGAGTTTACAAATCCCTTATGCTAGAATAAAACAAAGCCGAACACCTCACGAAAGGGGAACAAACACTCAAATCTCTCAACTATTCTAAGTGTCAATTTCGGGGTGATCACTCAATCGCACAGTCATAGCATGTATTCTATCATAAGCTTGGCGGTTACACAAATCTCCACCACTAGAGTTAAGGGCTAAACAATTCTCGAAGGCAATATGGGTAGACACGACAAAGGTTAAGGGGTGACTCGTCATTAATAACATGTCACGGCGAAGTGGACAAAATCAATGATACATGACCAAATCCATGGCCAAGACACCAAAGATTGCTCGCTGCATCACCTAGGCACGCTTCATGACTAAAGGGTAGGATAAGACATGGGATATATAATTGGTGTAAAATGAAAAACAAGCAGGTAGTCTAAATCTATAACTAAGTTATCACCACTTACCGTCCGCCCAAAGTTCAAGCTTAGAAGTCTAGAGACCGGATCATGAAATGCAAGGTAGATGTGTCATTAGAGGACGTCGTGATGGGCACACTACCTTTTCTTCTTCAGTTGGTATAACTCCAACTCCAATCTTCTAATGTGACCGAGGTGGCCTCCTCGATACTAAACAATAAAGCTCATACTATAGTGCTTATAACATCGCACTTTACAATATCATAACTCAATCAATTTTTTTTTTGAATCATAACTTAATAACATAACATCCCCCCACTTGAGATGAACAATGGGAATTCGGGGGGTCTTCAATGATCTTCATAATTGTTGTCGATGAAAGCGTGATTTCCAAACCTTTCCACTCGAACCTTAAACTTAGGCAAATGATGACTTCCCAATTACAAATAAAGACTACAGGGTAGGCTAAGGTGTAAGGGTGTAACGAAACAATATATTGGGTTGACAAAATGAAAGGAATGGCTCAGAAGGGTGTATCTAGGGGTATCTTGCACTAAAGGGGAGTGCAAAAAAGGGTTTCACATGGGGGTCGAAAAGTCGAGGTGACTAATCGATAGACTCACAATGGTAGGCTGTTTGGGTGATAATCCTATAATACTGCCTTCTAAACTGAAAAGTCCAAATACATCGAGCTAACTCAACATACCTCATTTATGGTCTCGAAATGATGCAAAGTGTTAATACAAATAAGCCGTAAAAACGTTTATTTATATTTTACGATCTTCTAATGTTTTGTCGATAACAAACGTAAAATCATGTTAACGAAACAAATAAAATACGTAAATGGTTTGAACTAATAGTTTCTAACATATTCACATTTTCACATAAAACACTAAAACAAGTATAAGTGATTTTATGACTTAGTAATACATATGTACAACAACTAGTGTTTACATATTTGGGTATAATATACGCATAACTAGTATGTAGTATATTGGGTAATATAAATGGGTAAAAACTTAAGTATCACAACCCATTGGGCAAATACATTGAATGTACTTGGGTACAACCCAAAGCCCATAACCCATGGAGCTTGACCCATAACCCATTGCATGACATCATGCTTATATCATACATGGATAATATCCATAACCCATGGATCAACCCATACCCAAGTGACCAAGTGCATTGCAGTCAAGGATACATTGTATCTAGAAAGAAAACCATGGATCAACCCATAACCCATTACCCATAACCAAAAATACCCATGGGCAAAGAGGAGCGTTCCACGGATCCCTGGCTTTGTGCTAGCCAGATCCCTTGTGGGAAGGATCCGCAAGATCCGGGGAACAGTAGAGAATTTTCTCTATAAATAGAGATCCATTTCTTCCTTTCTACTTACCACTTTACACACATACTTCCCCAAGTATTATAACCCTCTAACCTCAGATCCAAGTGATCTATGTACTTTGTCTTTTATTTTTGTGTGATCTTTTAGGTTCCTTTTAAAGGCAAGATCACCAAATTTGAAGTCGAGCAAGCTCAAGTCCATGAGTTGCCATGCTTCATCATCATCAAGACAACTAAGGTTCTCTTGTTGATAGTTCTTTCTTTCTCCATAGATGTTGGGTTGAAGGCATTAGTGAAGGATGCCGAAAGTGTCAAGATGAAAGCATTAGTGAAAGGTGCTTATCATCCATGTTAAAGCATTAGTGAAGAATGCTAAAGGTGTCAAGACGAAGGCATTAGTGAAGGGTGCCAAGCGTTGTGTCAAAAGCATTAGTGAAGGATGCTGAAGAATCAAATCAAGTAGCATTTGGGAAGAATGCCTAGGTCGTATAATCGATGAGGTGCATCGTTATACATATCAGTATTTGCTTATTTCCAAGGATGGTGATATCCTTGATGGTATTGTAACAAGGAGTGAATCTCCTTGATATTAGGTGTTGTGTTGTGAAGGGTAGTAGTTCCTCTATAGTAATGGAACTAGGTGCTTAGCCTAGTACCTAATAAAGGGTAGGCGACGTTGTGATAGGATTAGTTCTCCTTGGTGTGAAAGAACTCGATGGTTAGCCTAGCACCGTATAAAGGGTAGGCGACGTTGTGTTAGGTGTGGTTCGCCTTGGTGTGAAGGAACTCGGTATTTAGCTTTGTACCGGAAAAAGGTTAAGCGACGTTGTGAAGGCTTCTCCGCCATAAGGAGATGGTGTAGTGTTTACGAACTCTCGAGTAGGTGACTCGGGGAGTGGAGTAGGGCAAGGAAGGTGTCCTTGTAGCCGAACCACTATAAATACTTGTGTCGTGGTGATGTGCTTCTTACTCTTTATCTTTCATTACACGTTTATATATCTATCTATCAACGTCCAACATAAACAACCATATAGATTGACATAAGTCGATCTAAATATTTAAAAGGAAGTTTTAAATTGGTAAAACTATTTAACCCCCCTTCTAGTTTTCCACAATTGGCATCAGAGCTTCGTTACCAAGTTTCTTAAAGTATGTTGTACTTTAAAGACTTGATACGATCCGTGTATGTTTGAAAACTACAAAGAAGGATTTTTTTAGGTCATATTTTCTTTTAAATCATTTTGTTGGACATTGATAGATCATTCTAACAATTTTTGTTTTTCAAGAAATCTTCATGCTAGAATCTCTCCAAAAAATCTTCATCTCTATTCAAAGAATAATGAAGTCAACATTCAAGGAAGGATCTAAAAAGTAATCACAACTTACGTACATCAAGTACAAAGGATTACTTTAAAAGCTCATGAAGTATTCTTGGTATTACACCAAACCAATAAGCATAGAGGTATGTTTTACTTTTCATTAAGATAGGTTACATGAGTTTATTTATTTCATAGTTCTATTTGTTTAATAAATTGCTAGCATCCTTAGAAGTCTCTTTCGTCACTTTTCCGTCTTATTCATCATCGAGAATAGTATTCCTTTTGATTCGTCAAACTAACGCCGTCGTCACATATGAACCCTCGATATGTGATTCATCAAAACCCGTCATCCAAAAACAATCTTCATCTGATACCTCCAAACTATTTTTTAGTAAGCTAGTTTATAAGCCTACAACAAAAATAATGCCAAACAACCCTTTTTCTGTCCACAGTAGCCGGATCCCCTAGTTGTACTAGCCGGATCCCAAATACAAGGGATCCGGGGGAACCGTGGAACAGAACTCAGCTATACACTTTCAAAAATCACCACTGATCTTTTCCCTCTACTCACATAACACAAAAATGACTAAACCACTGATTTCATCCTCATTGGATTCCATACTCTCAAGTATTCCTTCCTAGAACACCATTGTAAGTAATTACATTAACTTGTTCTAATTCTCATCATCCTCATTCTAGGGTTTATGGTTTCACAAATCTCTAATCAATTATTTTAAATAGGGTTTTCAAAATTAATCATGAAAAAGGGCTTTTAACATAACTAAGATCACATTGTGTTCACAACATTGTTAATTCAAATCAAAACCATAAACCCAACTCAACTAATTTTACCTAATTGGAAAATTTGTGCTTTTAGGACCAACCATGCCTAAAGCCACTCAACAAGATCATCATGATACCTTTCATTACCTTACTCATTATTATCGAAATGAGGAATTCTCAAAAACCGACCGCAAGGTCTTCAAAAAGCTCGAAAAATGACTTATCCACGAAGGTCGTGTAATCAAGGAATGTTTTCTTGAGGATACCGACATTTGTCAAGTCTTCTCGGCAATCAATTTTGATTGTCTTCTTGACATTGATGAACAAATTTGTCCAGTCTTCATCTTTGAGTTTTATAAAAGCATTAGAATCATTCGAAACGTCGATGATAGCATTTCAATCGCTTTCATCATTAATACACGAAACCTCCTTCTTCCTCTCAACACCTTTGCTCAAATTCTTCGCATCCCTTGTGAAGGAATTTGTATGTACTCTCAAGATTGGGCAATCATTACTCAAAACCTTGCACTTGATTCTAAACCAATTTACCATACTCATCTTGATGAACCCGAAACCATCCGAGACACTATCTTCAAAATAAGAACTGACCAATCCCGTCTCGACCGAAACAAGAAGGTCATTCACCGTAATCCTTTTCAAATGGAACTTTTTGAAATGCATCCCATATTTAAAAACTGGGAAGAAATCCTTAGGGAAAACGTCATAAGCCTAGTTGGAAACAAAGATCATCCAAATGCATGTCTTGTGCAAATGATCTATTGTCTTATCCACCAAAATCCATTTAATCTCTCCTATTACATGGTAAGGAGAATGGCTGGGGTATTCAAAGCTTCCAACATGGTACTTCCATATGGTATGTTCCTAACACGACTTTGTAAGTATGTTAGTGCATTGTAACCATCCCCTATAAACAATGATCATTTCTTTGCCGATCATGTAATGGTACCTCTTACCAAAATACCCTCTAAACGCTTCAAGGTCAATGGAAAGAAACCTAAAGCTCTCTCGGACTCCTTGGAAGGAGAAGAAGAAAATGAAGAAGAAAAAGATGTCGACCCCATAGCCAACATAAAATTGGAACCCTTTGATTACTACGAACAACTTCCAACCATTCCAAACGAAACCGCGAAATTCAAACAATTGAGGGGCATGATTCAAAACCTTGCTTACAACCTCACTAAGACGTCAAAAAGGAAAAGAAAGGATTGACGAAAGAGACAATAGGAATATGCTTATTTTCTCTTATTTTATGTATGAAGGATTACGCTTTTGCACTATTGGTTTGTGGTAATTTGGATATTATTACTTTATCATGTTTTTATAAATAGTGCTTTGTGATGACATGCTTGTTCTTAATTTCTTAGCTTAACGTTTTATTAGTGAGCAAAATCTGCACATCAATTCAGTGAAGATTCTGATCTGCAGATGCCGGATCCCTAGGATTAGCCAAGACGGATCCCTCCCTTGAGGGAGTCGTGGGATCCGTGACATCAGATCAGTAATACAGCATCCCTTACATCAAGATAGCTTTCTAGATAACATCACATATTGCTAAACACATGATATTAGAACCCAACTAAGTCCACTTCAAGGATGAGAAAGGATTAGACTCACTTATGGCTTACTTGAGATCTTAGTCAAAATGCCTCTTGATTTGTTAACGCATCAAAACTCACCATATTTCCGCTTCAATACGCACAAATTGTTTCTCATCTTTCTAAACACTTAAGTGGACACAGTGAACAATTTTAGGAAATTGTTTCCAGTCATCTTTATCTCAAAGTGGGTCAAAGATTAGTTTTTCATTTCTTGTAATTTTTAAGGATTTTTCAAATTTCACCTCAAGCTAAAATCTGATCTCTAGGATCATTTATTATGACTTGACACCACTAAAACCCTTAGTGATATCCTTGAACATCCATTGGTAGTCATCTAGTCCCATCTTCTTTCCATAAAAAGCAATCATTAGCTATAACACTTATTATGACTTGACACCACTAAAACACTTAGGAGAACTGAAACACTCAAAATGAGATAGGCTTTAGCTCCTAGAAACCTCATTTCAAACCTGTCATAACTGCTGAGAGCCGGATCCCTAGGATTCGCCTAGCCGGATTCCCTTTAAGGAGGGAACCGTGGGATCCGGGTGACAGTTTATGTCAAACATTGCTAAAACAATCATTTCAACTCATCTTCCTAGCCCAAACACTCCATCTCATCTTAAATGAGTTCCTAGATCAGTGAAACTCTGAACTTCAACCTTGTGCATGTTAATCATCACATTTCCAAGAATCTTAGTGGCTTAAGTCTTAAATGCATTTGCCAAGCTCTTCCCTTTATAAGCCATATTACTAAGAACATTTTAGTCATCAAACACAAACACAATTATCAGCAATTACAACTAGGGGTGAAAACGAGCCGAGCCGAGCCCGAGCCTGCCAGAGCTCGAGCTCGAGCTCGTTTCGAGCCTCACATTTTGAGCTCGAGCTCGGCTCATTAACACAAGGCTCGAGCTCGTTAACACGGTTATACGTATAGAAAATATTTATACGTATATATTTCTAGGGCTCGTTTAGGCTCGCGAGCCTAAACGAGCCTTTTATATAGAGCTCGGGCTCGAGCTTGATTATTAAATGAGCCCAAACTTAGGCTCGAGCTCAGGCTAGAGCTCGTTTAGGCTCGGCTTGTTCGAGCTTTTTATCGATCCGATCCCGAGCTTTTCACGAGCGGCTCGGCTCGTTTACACCCCTAATTACAACCATCTTCCTTAGTCATTTCATCATGAGAAAGGCTCCTAGTGCTAACTCATCCACTCAAGAACCACCCAAGAAACTTCCTAGGATCATACACGAAGTTTCCTCAACCGAATCATCTCCGGTTAAGTCAACTAATGCTAGGATTTCTCCTACACCAAGGAAACCAATCAAACTAATCCCCAAGAAAATTGTTCCCACTAGGATTTCATGACCAAACTCTACCAAACCAAACATACCCTCCATAACTCAACCAACATCATTGGTGCCTAGAGCCACCTCACAATCATTCCCACATTCCCACAATGTAGAAGACTTAACTCCTTGGCCATCTCACCTTTCACCACTACCAACAAACTCACTTGAAAAGGTTGGGCAACAAAATCAAAATATTGAATCAACACTTGATCCAATGTCAAACTCTCTCATTCCTCCCAATAGTCCATTTTGGATTATGAGAAGACATCAAAGGCAACCACCCGACCACATGGAAGTTGATGCTTCTTTACCTCCACCCTCAAACATTGTAGAGCCATCACTTAATGAGCCTCCACCAATTCCTCCTTCATTTGAAGATCCCCAACTCACTTCACTTGAACTTCCACTTCAAGAAATTCAAAACCATGACAAGGATTGCTATCATTTTAAACATGTTGAAAGGTTGATACATGAACTACGTGAAGAGCAACGTTTCATGTTTTATCACCTCCTCAAACGTTTTGAAGAGGTCAACAAGCCTAAACTACAATGAGCATTATAGTCACAAGCTCAAACTTAGAACGTTTAGGAAACTTATCTCATCCTTGATCATCATTAAGCTTTTAGTTGAATTTTGAGTTTGGGAAACTCATTAGCATTAGTAGCACTTGTATGGCTAGTTCATTTTCTTAGTTTTAGAGATTTGTTTGATCATCTCTTGTTTTTTATAAAATGAATATCTATATGCCATAATTGTTTTATGCTTTGTGCTTTGTGCTTGCTATATCATATACTACTTCACATCTTCATTAGCATTGATTGAAACACTCTCATTGCTGAAGAAACTATCAACAGACAGCCGGATCCCTCCAAAATGCCTAGACGGATCCCTCCAAGAAGGGAACCGTGGGATTCGTGTTAGGAATTAGAAATTCCAGGTATTAAAGAGTCGGTCAACTCAAGTATTTGTAATCGTTAGAAAGCTCGTATTCGTAGTTATTTTAACTTAAGTAGTATTTAGTTAAGTAACACCGTGGAGGACGGACGAGTCTTTACCCACTGTATGCCTGATCCACAGCCCGATGTGTGGCGATTTATGTAAGACTATAAATACTCTCTACCTTCCAAGGTAGAGAGTTGGAGCTCATAATAATATCTTTCACTTTCTCTCACTAAGTTCCCTAAACCTCTAACTTTCTCTCTCTAGAATTCCACTTATTCGCCACATGGTTGTTATGGTTTGATGTGTATGTGAAAAGTTATATCTTACAATTGGTATCAGAGACATGGTTGGATCATATCTTGCACATCTTTGGATTTCTAGTGGTTTTTAGGTGGTTTTTGAGTTTGAAAAAGTTTAGTGGTTTTTGCATCATTTGGTTGATTTCTTGTGTTAAAGTTTGAATTTTGTTAGTACTTTTATGTTTAAAATCATCACAAGTGTTTAGGTTTTCATTTGGTAAGCTTGAATCATCTTGGTTGGGTTGTTTTTGGATTGAAAAGTGATGTTTATATGGTTTTTCAAGCTAGCGACTTAGCTCACGGATAATTTTCTTCGTAGCGACTTGCTTCACAAAATTGTAGCGAGTTACAGTGTTAAACTTAGCGAGTTAGATCTAGCGAGTTAAAGTACAAGTAGTGGACTCTCCACTACGAGTAGCGACTTGGTCTGTAGCGAGTTGCTCTTTAGCGACTTGTATCTCTAGCGACTTGTGTAGCGAATTGCTGCCAAAATTTTGCTAGCGACTTGAGGGTTAGCGAGTTACTACTTAGCGACTTGTTTTTTTGTCTAGCGACTTGGGACTCTAGCGACTTAGTTGTCTAGCGAATTAAGAGTTAGCGACTTAGTGCATTATCTTCTAGCGACTTAGTGCATTATCTTCTAGCGACTTAGTGCATTATCTTCTAGCGACTTGAGTGATTGTTTACGGTTTTCTCTTGATTTAGTAAAATCCCGTGAAATAATCTATTTCCCGGTTTAATCATAGAGTTATAAAATCCCGTATAATCTATTGACATGTCTACCAACGTTCCTACTGTCATCTCCACTGTTGCCGAGGATGTTCAAGCTGCTGGCTCAGATACACGTCCACCCATGCTTGACAGAACTGACTATGATTCTTGGGCTCAACGAATCAGACTGTATTGCCTTGGAAAGGAAAATGGTGTCAACATCCTCAAATCCATTGATGAAGGACCATATCGAGTTGAGACGACTAGAGACATACTTGATACTAATGAAGATGGTACTCCTGTTTACGGAATGGACAGACCTAAGATGTATGATGAGCTTGATGATAAGGAGAAAAAGAGATTCGATGCAGACATCAGGGCTTCAAACATTGTTCTTCAAGGTCTTCCTAAAGACATCTACAAGCTGATCAATCATAACACAGATGCTAAGGCAGTCTGGGACAATGTAAAGATGCTTCTCTCAGGTTCAGAATTAACTATGGAAGACAGAGAATCCCAACTCTATGACGAATTTGAGCACTTCAAGATGAAACCAGATGAGAATGTCTATGAGTACTATGTGAGATTTCATAAGTTAGTTAATGACATGAGGAACATCAGAATGACTATGCCTAACATTCAGTTGAACTCAAAATTTGTGAACAACATGAATCCCGAATGGCACAAGTTTGTTACCGCTGTGAAGCTCACTAAAGGATTGAAGAATACAAACTATGAGCAACTCTATGCCTTCCTCCTTCAGAATGAGAGAAATGCTATGTTTGAAAAATTGATTCTCAATCAGTTCAAAACCAACCAGGGAGAGACCAGCTCGTCTAATGACTCTACAACTTTCTACTCAAACATCGGAATCACAACCAAAGCATCACAAGTCATACCTTTGGGTAATGGTAATCACAAACTCATTCCTGATCCTATGTACAAACAAGCTGATGCTGATGCTCACGTGGGTAGCTTCATTAATCAACTTGCTCTTCTCATTAGTCAAAACATGAATACTCTCCCTCAAACCAACAACAACCTCAGAACTGCATCTAACCCACACAACAACCTCAAGCCACTGTTAAAGATGGAAGGATCGTGGTACAACCAGTTCAGGAAAGACAGTATGATCAGGGACGAGGTGGAGCTGGGAGAGGTTATGTTGGCAACCAGAATCGAGGAAGGAATGGTAACCAAGGTCAAGCTAATCCCATCAAATGCTATAACTGTGGTGGTGAGGGACACATTGCAAGGAACTGCACATCTCCAAAGCGTCCACAGAATGCTGATTACTTCAGAGATAAAATGCTGCTGGCACAAGCTCAGGACAATGGTGCTGCTTTGAATGAAGAGGAATTGCTGTTTCTTGCTGAGGGCAATGCCAAGACCTATGATGCAGATGTGGATGAGCAGCCTATTCAGGAGATAGGTCACAATCATCATAATGCCTTTCAAGTCGCTGACTGTGATGCATACGACTCTGATGTGGATGATGGACCTACGGCACACACAATCTTTATGGCTAGCATTTCTCCAATGGTTTCTCCCAAGGTCTCTTCTTCACCACTAGCTTGGCCATCCCATGACAAGCTCATCTCAGAGGTATTAAAACTATACGATGATGCTGATGTGCAACAGATGCATGACAAAGTACAACCAACTGAAACTTTTGAATCAAATGTTGAAAATATGGGTAATAACAATATTGTCCCATACGATCAATACGTGAAACAAAGTGAAAGTGAAGTTGTACCAAGTGATGCATCTTCTGCAGTCAACAATGACTATGTCTTTGATGAATACACTGCATGTGCTCCTGATGATTCCGTAATTTCTGAACTAAATGCCTATAAGGAACGTGTTGCTATTTATGAACAACGTGCAAAATTTGAGTTGACCACTCGTGAGCAGGAAATGGATGACCAAGTGAGTACAGTAATTAGAAAAAGTAAGTTTAGAGAAGAAGTATTGAAACAAGAATTACATTCCTTGCAAGAAAAACTTTCTAAAACAGCTAAGCAAAAACAAGAACTTCAAGAAAATGTGAAAATGCTTAAGCAAGAATTTAATGCAAAGGAATCAAAACTCTTGAGAGATTTTTCTAATCTGAAAACTTTGAAAAACAAACTTGAAAACAAGTTGTACATACAAGGAAACACCATTCAGACTGCTCACATGGTCACCAAACATCGAGTCTTAAGCGATAAGCATAGCATTCCCCTTGTTGAGGAACCAAATCCAGAGGTAATTAAAAAGGCTAGAAATGCTCATAAGGTGCTTTATGATGGTAATGAAGTCCTTAAGCCTAGGCAGAAACCTAGTTGCGTTGAGTGCACTGAGGAAGATAAGAAATTAAATGAAATCACTAGGGAAAAGATGAATAAGAAACAAAATGATCCCAAATGCAAAGAGAAAAACATAATTATCTCTCCTCATGATTACAAGAAGGAAAACTGGATTTCCTTGAACAAGTTTAAACCTCAGACTTTGTTGACTCCCGAACAAGTCTTCTGGAAAAAAGATTTAGATGAGCAGAAAGCAGAAAATATTGTTGAAACAAACCCTCCCCTTTGGAAAATGCCTAGAGCGACTGTGTATCCTCCTAATACACCAATGCATCTTGTACCTAGAACAATTGCCACTAAAAGCAAGACATTAATTAGCCAATACGTTATATTTCAACTATTTGTTGATTTTGAGAAAACTTGCAAGAAAAGGATCACACCCACTGGTATAACTGAAGGAGAAAGGGGTTTTGAAAAAATGAAAGAATGTTATTTAACTGAGGTCATGCCCTTCTTTAAACTTCTAAAAGATCACTTTGAGAGTCTTAAAAAGGGGGTAGAAACTGATATTAAGGGTATGGAAAAGGAATTTGATGCAATGGTTGTTGAAGTTAGTGACTATGAGCGTGCACTGAAATATAATGAGATTGAAAGAAAGAACTTGCATACATTAAATGAGAATCTTATTACTGAATGTGTTGCTCAAGATGTGTTTTTCACTGCTTCAAATTGCTCTATTAATGCTTCCAAATTTCATGAACTATCTGTGGCCCTGAAAGTCTCTCATGATCGTGTCATTGAGCTTGAAAAAAATAATTCCCAACTTAATGAGAAAATTGAACTGGATGATCACGACAATTTGGTTAAACATTTTTCTAAACTAGAAGTTGAGTATTTTAATCTACAACTAAAATATCAACATCTCAAAGAAAATGTCAAAACTTCAAATATCAAGACATCTTCAGATGCTCCAGAGTTTGATGCAGTTTTTCAAATTAACAAACGTGATGAACAGATCCAAGCTCAGTGCAACACGATCAGAAAGTTGAAAGCCCAAATCTCTCAATTAAAGGGTCAAACGAACAATATGACAGGCTCCCAAATGCCTCCTCCTTTAGATTCTCAGAATTCTCAAACGTTTCATCTTCAAAACCTAGTAAATGCTTTACAAAAGGAAAACGAAAGTTTTCTAGAAGAAAATGAAAAGGTTAAACATCATTTCAATGAGTTATTTGAATCAATTAAAGTCACTCGTAACAAAAACAACGAACAAATAGCTTCATTGCAAAAGGAAATTGAGAATCTGCAGGGTCAGGTAAAAGGGAAAATGCCAATGACCAATGGGGAGAATGTTGTATCAAAGGTTCACTCTTGTAATAAATATGCTTTATCTGTGACATATGTCCCTCCTCATCTAAGGAACAACAAACTTGCTATTCAAACATACTTCTCATCCCTTAAGGATTGCCTAGAATGTCTGCGTGAGATTGTTGAAGAGGATAAGCTAAAGAAACCTCATGATAATGCAATTGGACATGCATGCTTATATGCCAAACGATCTCAAGAAATCTTAGAATGCTTGATCACAATATGCCCAAAGACATTAGGTGAGAGAGTTAACCCTTTGATTCCATGCTCAATGCCTAAGGCCAAATATGATATGCACTCGATTCCCAATGTTTTGAATATGAGCCGTAGTGTACCCTTGAGTAGTTCAGATTCTAGATCTGTCAATGCTAAGAAAGAAAACTCAAGTGTGCCTTCTAGGAGTACAAATCTAAGTACCTCTAGTTTTAAGAATGTGAACCGTAGTGCACCTGCATATAGTTCAGATCCCAGCACATCTAAACAGGTGGTGCAAAGAGTAGTAAAACAAAATAATGTTCCCATTCCCTCTACAGGAGTAATCAGTGACATTAAAGGGAGCAGGTCAAAGTCTCAAGACAATACAAGGAATGATAGGACCTCGCAAGCTAAGAATGTGCACTGGAAAAGAGTAGAAGAACAATCTAGGAACTTTAAGCCTGAGTTGAATAAAACGAATCGTGTTGATTCTAGTATTAGCCATAGGGGTACTGTAATTAATTCGAATTCTGATACTATTTGCAAACCTTGTACTGATGTCGGCTTGAATTCTGTCTCTAATCATGAATGTGGTGTTAATGTTCTGCCTAATGATGTTAATTGTTCAGTTAATATTGTTAATGCTAAAATTCATGCTAAGAAGGCTAAAAGGCAAAAACGAAAGAAAGTTAGAAAACAGTGGAAACCCACAGGAAGAACATTCAGTAAAATAGGCTTTTATTGGACACCTGTTGGTCTTAAGACTAATCAGATAATGCCCACTAGAAAATGGATGCCTACTGGTAGAACTATTCCCTTAAGAAGTGATCACACTGTGAACATGGCTAATACTGACACTAGTACTGCATCTATTCACAACGATTCCATTGCCTCACTTTCTGATATGAATGCTTCTATTTCTGATGAGGGTGTTCCAAACATTGTTACTAACCAAATGGAACCCATTCTTGCATGGGGATCCCAATTATCTAGTTATCCATTCTTGTCTGTGTTCAACTGCAGATCGTTCAAATCGTTCTGTGGTACCTGGACTCAGGCTGTTCCAAGCATATGACTGGAGACCGGTCGCGGCTCATGAACTTCGTGAGCAAATTCATCGGGACTGTTAGATTTGGTAATGATCATTTCGGTGCTATTATGGGTTATGGAGATTATGTTGTTGGTGATAGTGTTATCTCTAGAGTGTATTATGTGGAAGGTTTAGGTCATAATCTGTTCTCTGTTGGTCAATTCTGTGATTCTGATCTAGAAGTTGCCTTCAGAAAACATACCTGCTTTGTTAGAGATCTTAATGGTAAGGAACTGTTAAAAGGAACTCGTGGCTCAAACCTTTACACCATCTCTATCGATGACATGATGAGGGCCTCTCCAATCTGCTTGTTATCAAAGGCTTCAAAAACAAAGTCATGGTTATGGCATCGTCGTCTCAATCACTTGAACTTCGGCACCATCAACGATCTTTCCAGAAAAGACTTAGTTGTAGGTTTACCTAGACTAAAGTATGAAAAGGATCATCTTTGTTCAGCATGTCAATTGGGAAAAAGCAAGAAGTATGCCCATAAACCCAAACCTACTAACTCTGTCACAGAAGTTCTTCATATGATTCATATGGATTTATGTGGACCTATGAGGGTGCAGAATATCTTTGGGAAGAAATATGTGTTAGTTGTGGTTGATGATTACTCTAGATTCACCTGGGTCAAGTTCTTAAGGACAAAGGATGAAACTCCTGATATCATCATCAAACTCATCAAACAGCTGCAGGTTCGACTAAACAAAACTGTCAGAATTATCAGAACAGACAATGGAACTGAGTTTGTCAACAAACAACTTAGTGAATTCTATGAAAGCGTTGGAATCAGCCATCAAAGAAGTGTTCCACGAACCCCTCAACAGAACGGTGTAGTTGAAAGACGAAATCGTACTCTTGTTGAAGCTGTTAGAACAATGCTGATCTACTCAAAGGTTCCAATGTTTCTCTGGGCTGAAGCAATTGCCACTGCATGCTACACACAAAATCGTTCCCTTATTCACACTATTCATGGAAAAACTCCATATGAACTTGTCCACAACAGAAAACCTAATCTATCTTTCCTTCGTGTGTTTGGTGCATTGTGCTATCCAACTAATGAGGGTCAAGACTTAGGCAAACTTAGGGCCAAAGCTGACATTGGAGTATTTGTAGGATATGCATCAAACAAAAAGGGATACCGAATCTACAACAAAAGAACCCGAAATATCATGGAAACAATTCACGTTACGTTTGATGAGCTAACCGGTCAAATGGCTCCTGGACACTCCAGCTCAGGACCCGCACTTCAAAACAGTCCCATTGGATCAACTCTTGTTCCAAACTCCTCTCAAGAAACTCCATATGTACCTCCATCTGAAGATGATGTAAAGAAATTGTTTGATCCTATGTTTGATGAACTGTATGATTCAATTACTAATGAGGTGCTGATCCCTACTACAGAGGATGCTCATATTCCAGTGAATGAAGTCAATCCTTCAGTCTCAATATCTTTAAGTCAAGAAGCACCTGCTGCTGATCCTTCAGTCTCATCAACAAATCATCATTCTTCAAATGTACATCATGGAAATGTTTCTGGCATCAATGATGAAGTTAATCCCTTTGCTACTCCTGAAGATGCTCCATTTGAAAACATATTTGCTACTCCTGAATCATCATCAGAACCATCTTCTTCAGGAGACATCGACTCAGCTACCTCAGTTCCTCAACAACTGCCACATGAACACCTCAGAAAATGGACTCACGATCATCCATTAGACAACATCATTGGAAATCCCTCTCGTCCTGTATCAACCCGGAAACAACTTGCAACCGATGCCTTATGGTGTTTCTTCAACTCCATACTATCTAAGATCGAACCAAAAGATGTTAAAACCGCCATGAATGAAGACAGCTGGTTCAATGCCATGCAAGATGAAATTCATGAGTTTGATCGTCTTGATGTATGGGAGTTAGTACCTGCTCCAGACTGTGCTATGATTATAGCTCTAAAATGGATCTTCAAAGTAAAACTTGATGAGCATGGTGATGTGCTGAAGAACAAGGCTCGATTAGTTGCTAAAGGATATCGTCAAGAGGAGGGTATAGACTTTGAAGAATCTTTTGCTCCAGTTGCTCGAATCGAGGCAATCAGAATCTTTCTGGCTAATGCTGCTAGTAAGAACATGGTAGTTTATCTGATGGATGTAAAGACGGCATTTCTGAACGGAGATCTTAAAGAAGTCGTCTACGTCAGCCAACCTGAAGGATTTGTGAATCAAGAGCATCCTACTTACGTTTATCGTTTGAAGAAGGCTCTTTACGGTTTAAAGCAAGCTCCAAGGGCATGGTATGATACACTATCAAAGTTTCTTCTATCAACCGGATTCATCAAAGGAGCAGTTGATCCTACATTGTTCACCAGGAAGTCAGGCAAACATTTGATTCATGTTCAAATTTATGTTGATGATATTATTTTTGCCTCGACTGACCCAATGGAATGTAATCGTTTTTCAAATGAAATGAGTTCAAAGTTTCAAATGTCAATGATGGGACAAATGTCATTTTTCTTGGGATTACAAATTTCTCAAAGTCCCGGAGGCATTTTCATAAATCAATCTAAGTATGCAACAGAGATTTTAAAGAAATTTGGATTTGATTCAAGTGACCCTGTTGACACCCCCATGATTGACCGAACCAAACTAGATGAGGACCTCTCAGGGATCATGATTGACCAAACGAAATATCGGAGTATGATTGGATTCCTGATGTATCTCACTGCTAGTAGACCAGACATCTTGTTCGCTGTTTGCATGTGTGCTAGATACCAGGCTAAGCCTACTAAAAAGCACCTTGAAGCAGTTAAACAGGTCTTTCGGTATCTCCAAGGAACCATCAATATGGGACTATGGTACCCGAAGGACACCGGTATGTCACTAACGGCCTATGCAGATGCTGATCATGCAGGTTGTCAAGATACTCGTCGAAGTACGTCAGGAGGTGCTCAGTTTTTGGGTGATAAGCTTGTGAGCTGGTCTTCAAAGAAGCAAACGAGTACTTCTATTTCCTCTACAGAGGCTGAATACATAGCCATGTCATCTTGTTGTGCTCAAATCTTATGGATGAGATCTCAATTATCTGACTATGGCTTTGAATTCAACAAAATCCCTCTGTACTGTGATAATAAAAGTGCTATTGCTCTCTCATGCAACAACGTTCAACACTCAAGAGCAAAGCATATCAACATTCGACATCATTTCATCAGGGAACAAGTGGAAAAAGGTGTGGTGGAACTATATTTTGTGAGGTCTGAATATCAGTTAGCTGACATCTTCACCAAAGCTCTTCCAAGAGAACGTTTTGAGTTTATTCTTCCACGACTTGGCTTGAAAAGCCTTCAACCAGAAACTCTCAAACGTCTTCAGGAGGAAGACGAGGAGTAAAGGTCTATCTTCATCTATCTCTTGTATATATCTATTCGAAAAACAAAATACAAAATTATAAAACCTTCAAAAATCAAATAGAAAAATATAAAACTCTCAAAATCCATAAAAATTTGAAAAATTCGAAAACTCTTCAAAAAATATTGTCAATTTGTCATGTTTTTCTCGATTCGATAATATCTACGGTCTTGATGCTGTCATTCAAAGAATGACACGGGACTTTAGATGTTGTTCGAATTTCTATATTAAAAAAAAAAAAAAAAAAAAAAAAAAAAAAAAAATCAAAAAATATTTTTGGGAGAAAGAGAAACTATGGTTTATTGTCATTTTCAGGCAATAACCCGGTTTAAAAGAAAGAACAGAGCCATGTTTCACCATGTTTTCAAATTCCATGCTCTGATTCTATAAACAGTTATCTGCTGAAAACTAAATGCTTTGAAAAATAACTCAGTCTCTATTTTTGATAATCATCAGGACTCATATGTCAAAATCTCTATCTCTCAATCAACAACCTATGTCATTGATTGAGGGGGAGAATGATTTCAATTAAATTAAAAAGTTATTTGGCATTAAATTGTTTTCAAAAGATATACATGCATGTTTTATCAATGGAGTTTAAAGTCTTAAAATCCGATCCTTATCAGTTCAAACGCTTTCACAATCAAGTCACAATTCTCCTTAAAAAGCTTTCAAAATAAATTTAAATCTATAAGAGATCACAAATCTCAAATGATTTGATAATTGTGATCGGGGGAGAATGTGTGATTTAAATTGGATTTAAACTGATAATTCGGTAAATGGTTTTATAAGGATGTACATGCTATCCTGCCCACATGTGACAAACGATTTCAAGTTTTCCATGCACATGTTGAGGGGGAGCATCTATCTTAAACCTATGATTTGAAATGTGATAAACTTATCTCAATGTGCAAGGTCCCTCTAGTATGTGCAAAACTCTTTTTCAAACCTCGAGGCACATATTGAGGGGGAGCGAATTTATGGAAACCTCATCCTTCCTGGAAATACTATATCTACTTGATTTGATGTGGGAAGTGATGTTGATATCTTTTAGAAAATGGTAATCAAAGAAGTTAATTCTTTTTCTTGCCTCCGTGTGCAAAACATTTTTCAAATACTTGATGCACATGTTGAGGGGGAGTTCTCGTTCTAAAAATATCAAAAACAATTCAGGTACAAAATGCTTTGATATATCACAAGTATCTGAATTGATTTTCAAATGGTTTTAAATTGGTTCCAATGGCAGATGAACAATACCAAATAGACCGACCAACTTTACTTTATGTACGGTGATATAAGGATGATAAGGTTAGGTATGTGTTCCCATGATCCGCCAGAACCGGAGGGATCTACCCAGGGACAATCCACTAGTTAGTGTAGAAGTCCTTAGGTATGATGATAAAAGGAAAAAAATGAGATATGGGAAGAGTGCAGACTAAGACTGAGCTAGTACTGGAATAAACCCAACAAGGTTCTAGTTATGAAGTCTCGGTAAGCACTGAAGGGGTTGAAGAGTTAAAAAGAATTGAATGAGAATAGGGTGAAAACAAATAGCCCTCCATTTATTCAACCTTAGGGCAGAAACTGGGTTCAATTCATATGCTACTGATGGTAACATCGGTATTGAAGACAAGACGTTATGGACCCAGTGACGCACTGCACTTCAACTTTCCAAACCACTCAAGTTCCTCTTTAAAGGACTTGTTTCATTCTCACGGGGAACCGACATTATCTATCGACTTTCTCTTAGAGAGTGTTGATATTGAAGAAGGAGACCCTCTCCCTAGTCTCCGGCACAGGATCCAAATATGCACATATTGAGTCTAGAGCCACGAGATCATCAATAAATCTCATTAGGACACTTTCAATGAAGACTCTCTGTTTCATACAATGTGGAAAGAGAGATTATATCTTGAGTCCTACGCATTATCCTTGTGGTATTGCCAGAACATCTGAGTGATGTGTTAACATATTCACAATGAAGATGGAAAGCCTTTTGGAGCCAACATCAAACAAGCTCCTGGTAGGTGGCATGTGAGATCTATTTTATGGATCAATCATGTGACAACTGAACAGAAACAATGGGGCGATTCAATCTCTTGAATCAATCCTGGTTCAGGTTATGGATTGACGGATACCTTTGAAAACCCGGTCTTGGTGCTTAACAACTCTTTTCTTTAGCACATCGACCGTGTACTCATTTTTCAAACCAAAAGGTATTTTTATGATTGATAATTGATTTTCAATAAAACCTTCGTTGCATTGCAAAAACAATTTCTATTGAGCAATACACGATTGTTTTTCAAACCTCTTTTCATCAATCAGTGGACTTAAAATTCGTTGGTTCACTCACTCCGTGTTGTCTTCTTTGAGATGTTCCGGTTTGAGAACAGCTAGAACAGCTGCGAAACCCTGTCAAGGAGATTCTTAGGAATCCTACCTGATCACAGGAAGTACTTGTACTGATCAACGGGGAACCGTGGGCCGTGTACCTCTATTCAACGAAAGTGATCAAAGACGCTTTCGCGCGATTTATTGCTAACTGTTGTATGCAGGTACACCCGACGTTTGCAGCTGATCAGAATGAAGCGGTCAATCCATAGCCACATGCTCACACTACACATTCATCTCAAAAGAAATCATGATAAGTGCATCAATGACTCTGATATTTTCACTCCATGCTTCTGCTACGCTGCTGCCAATATCATGATTCAACAAATGCTTCCGCTACTCTGATGAGAAGACATCATGATCCAGAATGTGAGCATGTCGGTCCTAAAGTCACAACACCAAAAAGGATGTCTTAGAGATTTTTGATAGCTGATGATCTCAAAAGATGGCTCAAAATTATTATCACGTGGATCAGTAAAAGACCTCCACTTGGAGTATCCAAACATGCAATGTGATGAATCAATGACTACGAGCTCAGGAGCAAAGGACTACATCAAGAATGCAAGATCAATTGTTAATGTAATATCTTTTTTGTATTCAATGTAAGTTTGGTACATGATTGAGGTGACCTCCCTTAGGGGGAGATTGTTAGGAATTAGAAATTCCAGGTATTAAAGAGTCGGTCACCTCAAGTATTTGTAATCGTTAGAAAGCTCGTAGTCGTAGTTATTTTAAGTTAAGTAGTATTTAGTTAAGTAACACCGTGGAGGACGGACGGGTCTTTACCCACTGTATGCCTGATCCACAGCCCGATGTGTGGCGATTTATGTAAGACTATAAATACTCTCTACCTTCCAAGGTAGAGAGTTGGAGCTCATAATAATATCTTTCACTTTCTCTCACTAAGTTCCCTAAACCTCTAACTTTCTCTCTCTAGAATTCCACTTATTCGCCACATGGTTGTTATGGTTTGATGTATATGTGAAAAGTTATATCTTACAATCCGTGGTACAAAAGCACAAATTTCTACTAACTTGAGTTTTATTTGCAGGAAATTATGCACTATACTCTTGTTCTCTAACCTTTACTTTGTAGATTTTCAAAATACATATGAAGATTTTGACACCATAAAGCTAGGGGGAGCTTTGTGTCAAACGATATTGCAAAAACATTTGCAACTTAATCCAATTTGGGATTATACTTCATGACACCCCATTGCAACTTTGCAATCTTCAAGGGGGAGCACATTTTCGTCACTTAGACGAACCATTTGCAAACATATTTGCAAACACAATTAGTTTATTTTACGTCATGTCCTTGACCCCCTCTCAAAGGGATGGACTTGTCAAGGGGGAGTTAAGACGAGTACCATTTCCGTCACTTGCTCTCTTTACAATTTTACATATTTTTTCTCTTATAAAATTGTGTTAGTTTCTTTTAACACTTTTTGTTTCGACAAAAAGGGGGAGAAGAAAGTAAAAACTACTAATTCAAATTTGCTACGAATTTTAGTTTTTCTTAAAATAATTTTATGTTTTGTCATCAACAAAAAGGGGGAGATTGTTAATACAAATAAGCCGTAAAAATGTTTATTTATATTTTACGATCTTCTAATGTTTTGTCGATAACAAACGTAAAATCATGTTAACGAAACAAATAAAATACGTAAATGGTTTGAACTAATAGTTTCTAACATATTCATATTTTCACATAAAACACTAAAACAAGTATAAGTGATTTTATGACTTAGTAATACATATGTACAACAACTAGTGTTTACATATTTGGGTATAATATACACATAACTAGTATGTAGTATATTGGGTAATATAAATGGGTAGAAACTTAAGTATCACAACCTATTGGGCAAATACATTGAATGTAGTTGGATACAACCCAAAGCCCATAACCCATGGAGCTTGACCCATAACCCATTGCATGACATCATGCTTATATCATACATGGATAATATCCATAACCCATGGATCAACCCATACCCAAGTGACCAAGTGCATTGCACTCAAAGATAAATTGTATCTAGAAAGAAAACCATGGATCAAACCATAACCCATGACCCATGACCCATAAAAAAAAATACCCATGGGCAAAGAGGAGCGTTCCACGGATCCCTGGCTTTGTGCTAGTCGGATCCCTTGTGGGAAAGATCCGCAGGATCTGGGGAACAATAGAGAATTTTCTCTATAAATAGAGAGCCATTTCTTCCTTTCTACTTACCACTTTACACACATACTTCCCCAAGTATTATAACCCTCTAACCTCAGATCCAAGTGATCTATGTATTTTGTATTTTGTTTTTGTGTGATCTTTTAGGTTCCTCTTAAAGGCAAGATCACCACCTTTGAAGTCGAGCAAGCTCAAGTCCATGAGTTGCCATGCTTCGTCATCACAAGACAACTAAGGTTCTCTTGTTGATAGTTCTTTCTTTCTCCATAGATGTTGGGTTGAAGGCATTAGTGAAGGATGCCGAAAGTGTCAAGATGAAAGCATTAGTGAAAGGTGCTTATCATCCGTGTCAAAGCATTAGTAAAGAATGCTAAAGGTGTCAAGATGAAGGCATTAGTGAAGGGTGCCAAGCGTTGTGTCAAAGGCATTAGTGAAGGATGCCGAAGAATCAAATCAAGTAGCATTTGGGAAGAATGCCTAGGTCGTATAATCGATGAGGTGCATCGTTATACATATAAGTATTTGCTTATTTCCAAGGATGGTGATATCCTTGATGGTGTTGTAACAAGGAGTGGATCTCCTTGATATTATGTGTTGTGTTGTGAAGGGTAGTAGTTCCTCCATAGTAATGGAACTAGGTGCTTAGCCTAGTACCTAATAAAGGGTAGGCGACATTGTGATAGGATTAGTTCTCCTTGGTGTGAAAGAACTCAGTGGTTAGCCTAGCACCATATAAAGGGTAGGCGACGTTGTGTTAGGTGTGGTTTGCCTTGGTGTGAAGGAACTCGGTATTTAGCTTTGTACCGAAAAAAGGTTAAGCGACGTTGTGAAGGCTTCTCCGCCATAAGGAGTTGGTGTAGTGTTTACGAACTCTCGAGTAGGTGACTCGGGGAGTGGAGTAGGGCAAGGAAGGTGTCCTTGTAGCCGAACCACTATAAATACTTGTGTCGTGGTGATGTGCTTATTACTCTTTATCTTTCATTACACGTTTATATATCTATCTATCAACGTCCAACATAAACAACCAAATAGATTGACATAAGTTGATCTAAATATTTGAAAGGAAGTTTTAAATTGGTAAAACTATTCAATTCCCCCTTCTAGTTTTCCACACCAAGGCCAAGTTCCAAAGTTTACAAGCTACCGGCACACTCATAATTTGGTGGATTTGGGGTAAAATATAGGAAACGGATAAGGCTAATCTCACCATGTAATGTCAAGGGTTGTATGTGCTCGGCTAAGGTCTAATCTAGTTAGGTTCGGAAAAACATGTCAAAATTTTTAAAAATGGCATAATTTTTCAAAATAAACTAGAAAAATGAGGGCGAAATAAAGTTCAAGAGATAATTCTACTCCCGTCCCCCCACTTGAATTGTACAAAGTCCCTTTTGTACTAGGCATTAAAATAAAGGTGAAGAGAAAGGTAGAATTAGAGCGAGAACTTCCCTGAAATTTGCTCCAAAAAGAAGAAGGCCCACGAGAAAGGATCGTACCTTCGTTTAAGCGTCATGAACAAACTTCAATCCCTGAAATCACAATACCGACAAGCATAATTCTAAAAAGAAAAAATAAAATGAAAAACAAACCTAACTCACTTTCGTAGGAATCACGGTTGCATTTAGCGAATGCAACAAGCCTTTTAAACCACTTGGTGTCCCAAGTGGACGAGTGAAGTCTCGTGAGGGTTTACAGGGAACACACTCACAAAGTTCATTTAAAAACTAATACAGGGTTACTGTGTTTTAAAATGAAAGAATTAAAGCAGAGGAGAGTTACGTCGTCACTCCTATGAGAGAGTTACGCCGTAACTGGCAAAACCTGGTATGGGCTGTGAAGCGAATAGTTACGGCGTAACCACTGAGATGGTATTACGCCGTAATTGGTAATGCGTCAAGAATTCTGCTGCTAAAATGTTGGTTACGGCGTAATCACCAAGATGAGTTACGCCGTAACTCTGTTCAGATCAGCAACTGCAGCAGTAATTACTTCTTTGTCTCCTGCAAAAATGGTTAGAAAACACAAAACCCAACAGAAAGGAAATAAAAACAAAAGAAATGGATAATTCGGGTTGTCTCCCGAAAGAGCACTTTTCTTTATTAACGAGTCTTTAAGTTAGACTCAGAGCCGCGGGGCTACCAGTGCTTGTTCGTCATCTCGTGGACTGGGCAATCTCCATGTTGAAGCCAGCTGATCAAATTCTCATCCCGTTTGTATCCTTCCCCAAGTTTTAAACACCCTAAGTAAAAGTTTTTGATCTTTTGGTAGGGGTGATCAAATCCTTTGGCTTTATTTTCTTCACAAATACCAAGCAGCGACCGAGCATAACTTAACTGTTTTTTAGTCCAATTTTTAAAATTTTTGACAGTCCTTGGCATTTTGAAAACAGTTTTATCATCGCCAATCTTTAACCAAACCAGTCCTTCCTTCTCGTTTTTATCAAGCCCTGATATTTCTTTGAAAGGTTTCCCGAAAATTACCCCAGTTAGCCCATCTGACACGAACTCGCTAACATCATCCAAAACCACAAAGTCGACTAGAAACGAGTGAGTTCCTACAAAAAAATGTATGTTTGTTGCTATTCCGAGGAAGTTGTTTCCTTTGTAATCAAGCTCCTTTTCCATGACCTGGTTGTAGCATTCCTTAGAGATAATGTTGACTGGGGAATCTGTGTCGATAAATGGGTGAAAATCAATGAACCAGATTTTGCATGAGATTTTCAGATAATAGGGATTCCTATGATGGATACGTGCCCCCATTTCTTAAAACTGTGGTTGGTCCGATTGCAAGAATGTTTTTTCGGAGTTATCTTGCCAATGGGTCATCTCGACATCACTTGAGAGGTCTTCAGCACTTAATCCTAAGTTATCCTCTTCCTCAAAATTCACGAAAACATCAAAATCCTTCCCCGAGTCAACCTCTCTAGGATCCGGGGGGTCACTAAGAAACTTTTCAAGGGCATCACCAAAATTCCCCACTGGGTCAATTGCATAAACCTTCTCCGGGATAGACAAATGTTCATTAGGTCCGAAAGTGGCGATCTCTCCATTAGCTTCCAGAGTCAATTTTCCGGCAAAGACATCCACTTTAGTGTGAGCAGTAGCAAGCATGGGTCTTCCTAAAATGACAGGTATCCTGTTGTCTTTCGGAATGTCAAGAATCACAAAATCCACTGGGAAAAGGAATCTCTTAATCTTCACCAATACATTTTCAACAATTCCTAATGGCGATTGCATGGATCGATCAACCATTTCAATTTTCATCTTGGCCGGTTTTAAGTTGCCAATTCCCATACACAAAAACATCGAACGAGGCATTATGCTAATACTAGCTCCAAGATCCGCCAGAGCGTTACACATGTTTAGGCTCCCGATATAGCAAGGGAGAGTAAAGCATCCTGGATCTTTTTCCTTTTGTGGTAGCTCGTTCCTCAAAACCGTTGAGCAGCTTTCGTTGAGGCGAATAGTCTCATCATAACTTAATTCCCGCGTAATATCATGATGATTAGTATTATCAGAATCATTAGTAGGAGGGTTTACCAGCAAAGTTTGGTCCAAAAGTAATTATTTCTCCATGCTGATCCTTCGCTTAACCTTCTCTGAAAAGGTCAAAGGTTCTTGGAGGATAGTTTCTACAGTGTGGACAACTTCTTCCTCCCGAGCTGCTAGGTAATCAGAGATGGCTTCTGAACATGAACTAACACTTTTCTCTAATCTCTTTATCCTATCATCGTGAATTTTAATAGAAGAGAATGTATTATCCACGAATGCTTTCATCATCTTTTCTATCCTATCGTCGCGCTCTCTTGATTCTTTGATGTGGTCAAGAATCTTTTTCTTAAGATTGTTCCCGGTATTGGTCTCAAATATACTTTTAACCTTCTCAACCCTACATGCTTCAACTTCTCTTTCCAACCTTCGTTTTTCAAAAATTTCCCCGTAATTGTATTCTTGCTTCGTTATTGTCTTCATTACCTTATGATCGAAGTTATCTCTCGGTCCGTATCCTGTATCCATGTGCCACTTGTAGCAATGTTCAGAAATCCGCTGAATACATTCCAAGGCCTGATCAGGAGTCATACTAGGAATAGGTCTTGGTGAATCAAGGAGTTTTCGTGTTCGCGTATTAATCCCCCGATAGAAGACGTATACGATCTGATGTTTGTTTAAATCATGAGTAGGGCATCGATAGAGAAGCTCATTAAATCTTTCCCATGCTTGGTACAACGTTTCTTCTCCAATCTGCACGAATTGATAGATTTTCCCGAGAAGCTTAGCCATTTTTGAAGGAGGACAAAATTGTTGGACGAACTCCTTTCTTAGTTTTCCCCATGCTTCTTTACTTTCACTAGGAAGTTTGTTATACCATCTTTTTGCTATTCCAGTGAGAGTCATAGGAAAAATCCTTGCAGTGAATGAATAACTTGGAGTACCCCTGGCGTTGAAAAGAGAGGATAAGTGGAGAACTTCATCTACGTGATCCTGAACGTCCTCATCTTCGTCTCCAGAAAACTTAAGCTCATATAGCTCTCGAATAATATGATCTGGGATGGAGTATTTTTCGGTAGGAGAATCCTTAGTGAAGCTTCGTTGGCAGTTATCGTTTGGTCGGTCCAAATACTGCTCCATGGTTAGGTCATCGACATTATTTTCATTGATGACCTCTGGTTCTGTGTCCGATTGGTCTGATTCGTAAAATGAGAAGATGTTGTGAATAGGAACCAGAGAATAACTCTTCCTTTTTCGAAATTGCTTCTCCGGGTCAACAAATGGGGTAGCCAGAAAGGGCCTAGAGCTGCGAGTCTTGTATCCTGACATTATCAGAAAAAAAAAGACTTAATAAGAAATCCTAAAATAGCTCACCGGCAGCGGCGCCAAAAACTTGATGCAGGTTTTACTGACCAGGTCTTAATATTTATAGTGTCTCGCTATACCTATGGTCTACCCTAATGCACTAACAGGCAGTGTATCCGGTCGTGTGTAGTGTAGTAAATGGTAAAGCTGAGGTCGTCCCAAGAGCTATGTGTGTCGGATAATTACTAAGTCTAATTGTCACAGAATATTAATGGTTTTGATAGGGATTTAATTAATTAAACTACTAATGCAGAATAGAATAAAAGCAAATAAATGTGTGAAGGGAAATCAATAGAGGAATAGTGGTGCTAACCTAGTTAATCCTCCTAGCTAGTTATGTCTACATCTACCTACTTCCAATTACTTCAGGTGGGGTCAAATTCGAGAGGACAACATTTGGTCAATTCGCCCTAGCCTATCAGCAAGGATGCACCACAGGAGAAATCAGGCGCACCGTCATAAGCCCTGTTGTTCCTGGTCCCCTAAGCCGAGTCATTAAGTACCGCTACATGCTAGATTCTAAATAGTGAGTGCCCGGCCGTTAGGAACTTAGACACTACATCCCCTAATTCTTAAGTTCATCCAAACGATAGGTGATCAGTTGGTCAAATCGCACAAGTAGAAAGGGTCGTCAGTTGGTCATATCTTACCATTCTCGTCTCAGTCCGCTCACCTAGGGTCAGTTGGTCATATCTCCTAAGCAATTGGCCTCTATCGCCATTCAAAACTACCGAACCAAGGGTGACTACCAAAGAACTATGCATGCATACACTTAGAAATAATTGTACGGAAGTAAAGGTATATGCAAACAAAACAATTAAGGAATCATAACTAGGCTAGCACCAAAGGGTGCTTAGCCGCTCATATTAATCATGCAAATCAATTCAATATTCAAAGGTACGAAATACATGAATTGAAAGTAAAAGAAATAATAAACCCTAAAGCTTATCGTAATGGTGTGACTTCTCCCTTCGAAACAGCTCCGTATGCATCCCTAGACCTCCCTTGAGCTTTTTCCCACGTTCTCAGAGTGTTGTGTGTGGAATGGGATGCTTTGAAATGCTGGAATTCATGGGGTATTTATAGGCCAGGTCTGGGTTACGGCGTAACCAAAAGAGGAGTTACGCCGTAACCTTCTATTTCTCTGTAAATGCACTAGATCTACTAGTTACGGCGTAACCTTATAAGTGGTTACGCCGTAGTCTTCAATAAACCCGGTTACGTCGTAAGTGATGCAGTAGTTACGGCGTAAGTATCAGCGGCGTGGAACCTCTTTTGACCTAATCGAGTTACGTCGTAACCTTTGGGAAGAGTTACGCCATAACCTATTGATAAGTTGGACTTCTGGGTCACGCAATAGTTACGGCGTAATGTGAGAGATGAGTTACGCCGTAACTTCTTCAAAATAAGCATACTGTGATAAATCTTTAGTAATGTTTCCATTTCCGCGTCTCTTTAGCTCCAATGCTCGTAATTTACCTGAAAGTGGAAAACAATGGAAAACAAGCGTAAATCCATATAAATGATATAAATAACGAGCATTATCGGGGGAAATTGACACTTAATATTCAGGATTATTTGATGTTATCAGAGTCCGAGGTATTTTCAAAGCAATTTTGTTTTCATTAGATGACAAATATTTTTCAGAAGAATCATTAGACGGAAAAATATTTGAAAAGAAAAAACATTTGTCTTTTAGGTGACAAACATTTGTTTTAAGAATCAGAGCATGAGATTTGAAAAATAAGATTAAGCAAGGCTCTGTTCTTTCCTTTTAAAACGGGTTACAGCCTGAAATGACAATAAACCACTATTTTTCTCCATCTCATTTTTTTTAAAACAATTTATGTACATTTGAAGAACATCTAAAAACCCGTGACATTCTTTGAATGTCAACACAAAGTCCGTAGATGATATCGAATAAAGAAAAATATGATAAAATAACAATATTTTTGGGATTTTTCAAGATTTTATAATTTTTATGGATTTTGAAAATTTTATATATTTTTTTTATTTTCTTTTTGTGGGTTTTAAAATTTTGTATTTTGATTTTTGAATAAGTATATACAAGAGATAGATGAAGAAAAAAAACCATTTACTCCTCGTCTTCCTCTTGAAGACGTCTAAGTGTTTCCTGTTGTAGGCTCTTTAGACCAAGTCGTGGGAGGATAAACTCAACACGTTCTCTAGGAAGAGCTTTGGTGAAGATGTCTGCTAACTGGTATTTAGACCTCACAAAATAGAGTTCTACCACACCTTTTTCCACTTGTTCCCGAATGAAATGATGTCGAATGTCGATGTGCTTTGCTCTTGAATGTTGAACATTGTTGCAAGAGAGAGCAATGGCACTTTTGTTATCACAATACAGAGGGATTTTGTTGAATTCAAAGCCATAGTCAGATAATTGGGATCTCATCCATAGGATTTAAGCACAACAAGATGACATGGCTATGTATTCAGCCTCTGTAGAGGATATAGAAGTACTTATTTTTTTCTTTGAAGACCAGCTCACAAGCTTATCACCCAAAAACTGAGCACCTCCAGACGTACTTCGACGTGTATTTTGACATCCTGCATGGTCAGCATCTGCATAGGCTGTTAGTGACATACCGGTGTCCTTCGGGTACCAAAGGCCCATGTTGATGGTTCCTTGGAGATACCGAAAGACCCGTTTAACCGCTTCAAGGTACTTTTTGGTAGGCTTAGCCTGGTATCTAGCACACATGCATACAACGGACAGAATATCAGGTCTACTGGCTGTGAGGTACATCAGGGATCCAATCATACTTCGATATTTCGTTTGATCTACCATGATCCCTGAGTGGTCCTCATCCAGTTTGGTACGTTCCACCATGGGAGTGTCAATGGTGTCACAAGTGTCAAATCCAAATTTCAATTGTGAAATTTGTAATCCCAAGAAAAATGACATTTGTCCCATCATTGACATTTGAAATTTGGAGCTCATCTCCTTAGAAAAATGGCCACATTCATTGGGGTCAGTCGAGGCAAAGATAATATCATCAACATAGATTTGAACGTGAATTAAATGTTTTCCTAACTTTCTGGTGAACAATGTCGGATCAACTGCTCCTTTGGTGAATCCAGTAGATAGAAGAAAATTTGATAGCGTATCATACCATGCCCTTGGAGCTTGCTTCAACCCGTAAAGAGCCTTCTTCAAGCGATAGACATGAGTAGGATACTCTGGATTCACAAAACCTTCCGGTTGGCTGACGTATACGACTTCTTTAAGATCTCCGTTAAGAAAAGCCGTCTTTACATCCATCTGATAGACAATCATATTCTTACTTGCAGCATTAGCCAGGAAGATTCTGATTGCCTCGATGCGTACAACTGGAGCAAATGATTCTTCAAAGTCAATACCTTCCTCTTGACGGTATCCTTTTGCAACCAATCTAGCCTTGTTCTTTAATACATCGCCATGCTCATCAAGTTTTACTTTGAGGATCCACTTTAGAGTAATGATCATAGCACAGTCAGGAGCAGGTACTAATTCCCATACATCTAGTCAATCAAATTCATGAATTTCTTCTTGCATGGCATTGAACCAGCTGTCTTCATTCATGGCAGTTTTAACGTCTTTTGGTTCGACCTTGGATAGTACGGAGTTGAAGAAGCACCATAAGGCATCAGTTCCAAGTTGTTTACGAGTGGATACTGGACGAGAGGGATTTCCAATGATGTTGTCCAATGGATGATCATGTATCCATTTTCTAAGGTGTTCGTGTGGTTGTTGTTGAGGAACTGAAGTAGCAGAGTCGATTTCTCCTGACGAAGATGGTTCTGATGAAGGTTCAGGAGCAAATATGTTCTCAAAGGGAGCATCTTCGGGAGTAGAAAAGGGGTTATCTCCATCATAGGTGCCAGAAATAATTCCATGATGTACACTCGATGATTGATGATTTGTTGATGAGACAGAGTGATCAGCAGCAGGAGCTTCTTGACTTAATGACATAGAAACTGAAGGGTTAACTTCATTGACCGGGATAGGAGCAGCCTCTGATGATGGATTTGACAAATCATTAGCAATTGGCTCATATTGTTCATCAAACATTGGATCAAATAATTTCTTCAAATCATCTTCTGAAGGTGGTACATATGGAGTTGCTGGTGAGGAATTGTGTACAAGAGTAGAACTAATGGGATTACTTGATAAAGATTGAGATGCGGGTCCAGAACTGGGTTTTCCTAGAGCCATTTGACCGGTCAGCTCATCGAACGTAACGTGAATTGTTTCCATGATATTTCGGGTTCTTTTGTTGTAGATTCGGTATCCTTTTCTGCTTGGTGCATATCCTACAAATACTCCAATGTCCGCTTTAGCTTTAAGTTTGCCTAAGTCTTGACCCTCATTAGTTGGATAACACAATGCACCAAACATACGAAGGAATGAAAGATTAGGTTTTCGATTGTGGACAAGTTCATATGGAGTTTTTCCATGAGAAGTGTGAATTAGGGATCGATTTTGAGTGTAGCATGCAGTGGCAATGGCTTCAGCCCAGAGAAACATTGGAACCTTTGAGTAAATCAGCATTGTTTTAGCGGCTTCCACAAGAGTTCGATTTCGTCTTTCAACTACACCGTTCTGTTGAGGAGTTCGTGGAACACTTCTTTGATGACTGATTCCAACACTTTCATAAAACTCACTAAGTTCTTTGTTAACAAACTCAGTTCCATTGTCTGTTCGGATGATTCTGACAGTTTTGTTAAGTCGAACCTGGAGCTATTTGATAAGTTTGATGATAATATCTGGAGTTTCATCCTTTGTCCTTAAGAACTTAACCCAAGTAAATCGAGAGTAATCATCAACCACAACTAACACATATTTCTCCGCGTAAATATTATGCACTCTCATGGGTTCACATAAATCCATGTGAATGGTATGAAGGACTTCCATAATTGAGTTTGTAGGTTTGGGTTTGTGGGCATACTTCTTGCTTTTTTCCCAATTGGCATGCTGAACAAAGATGATCCTTTTCATACTTTATTCTAGGTAAGCCTATTACTAAGTCCTTTCTGGAGAGATCATTTATGGTGCCAAAGTTCAGGTGATTTAGACGACGATGCTATAACCATGACTTTGTTTTCGAAGCCTTTGACAACAAGCAGATTGGAGAAGACTTCATCATATCTTCGATAGAGATGGTGTATAGATTTGAACCACGTGTTCCTCTTAAAAGTTCTCTACCATCAAGTTCTCTAACGAAACAAGTATGTTTTCTGAAGGCCACTTCTAGATCAGAATCACAGAATTGACCGACAGAGAATAAGTTATGACCAAGACATTCAACGTAATATACCCTGGAGATAACACTATCAACAACAACATAGTCTCCATAACCCATAATTGCACCGAAATGATCATTCCTGAATCTAACAGTCCCGATGAATTTACTCACAAAGTTCATGAGCCGTGACCGGTCTCTAGTCATATGCTTGGAACAGCCTGAGTCCTGGTACCACAGAACGATTTGAATGATCTGCAATTGAACACAGACAAGAATGGATAACTGGATAATTGGGATCCCCATGCAAGAATGGGCTCCATTTGGTTAGTAACAGTGATTGGAACACTAGAAACAATGGAATCATCAGGGATAGATGCAGTGCTAGTGTCCGTATTTGACCTATTCAAAGTATGTTCACTTCTTAAAGGAATAGTTCTACCAGTAGGCATCCATTTCCTAATGGGCATTGATCTAGATAATTTAGGGCACATCTCATTAAGATTGAATTTGCGGCCAGTAGGTATCCATTGATAACCTATGTTACTAAATTTCCTTCCTGTGGGTTTCCAATGTTTTCTAACCTTCTTCCGCCATTGTTTTCTAGCCTTCTTAGCTTGATTTTTTGTATTCACTATCTTAACAGGGCATTTAACAGCATTAATCAACGCATTCACACCACATTCATGATTAGTATAAGAAACCAAGCAATCATCATTACATGTTTTGCCAAAAGTAGCCGAATTCGAATTAATTACAGTACGCTTATAGCTAATACTAGAATCAACACGATTCGTTTTATTCAACTCAAACTTAATGTTCCTAGGGTGGTCTTCTACTTTCTTCCATTGCACATTCTTAGCTTGCGAGGTCCTATCTTGCTTTGTATTGCCTGAAGGCTTTGACCCGCTTGCTTTTGTGTCACTGATTACTCCTGTAGAGGGAATTATGGGAACATTAGTTGGTTGAGCTACCTTTTGCATTCCTGAACTAGATGTGCAGGGATCTAAACTAATTGAAGGCACTCTAGAGTTCACTTTCTTAATACTGGGCATAGAAGTGTTGGGATCTGAGCTACTCGACGGCATATTAAAATTCACTTTCTTAATGCTAGGCATAGAACAAGGCATCACAGCTTTACCTTTCTTACAAAAATATTTAGGACACGTTGCTCTTAAACATTCTAACAGCTCCTGAGATCGTTTGGCCTGAATGCAAGCAAACCTAATTTCTCTATCAAGTGGCTTATTTATGAAATCCTCTTCTACAATCTCTCGGAGACATTCTAGACTATCCTTAAGGTAAACGAAATAGTTATGAAACACAAGTTCGTTATTTCTAAGATGAGGAGAAATGTATTTAACAGTCACCGTATATTTAGAGTCTACAGATGACTTTGATGCAACATTCTCATTAAAGACAAGTGGCATTTTCCCTTTTACCTGACTCCTCAGATTCTAAATTTCCTTTTGTAAAGATGTTATTATTTCGTTGTTCTTGTCACGAGTGACTTTCATTGAATCATATAACTCTTTAAAGTGTTGTTTCACCTTTTCATTTTCTTCTAGAAAACTCTCATTTTCCTTTTGTAAAACATTAACCAAGTTTTGAAGATGAAAAGTTTGAGAACACTGAGAATCTAAAGGAGGAGGTATTTGGGAGCCAGTCACATTGTTCTTTTCACCCTTTAATTGTGAAATTTGGGTTCTCATTTTTCTGATCGTGTTACAATGAGCTCGAATCTGTTCATCACGTTTGCTGATTTCAAAAACTACATCAAATTCAAGAGCATCCAAGGATGTCGTGATATTTGAGGTTTTAACATTTTCTTTTAGATGTTGATATTTTAATTGCAAAGCAAGATGCTCAACTTCCAATTTAGAAAACTGTTTCACCAGGTTATCATGATCATCCTGTTCAACTTTCTCATGCAATTTAGAGTTAGTTTTCTCAAGCTCAATGACACGATCATAGGAGGCTTTTAGAGCAACAGATAATTCATGAAATTGAGATGCATTAATTGAACAATTTGTGGCAGTGTAAAACACATCTTGAGTGATACATTCAGAAATCAGATTCTCATTTAAGGTATGCAAGTTCTTCCTGTCAATCTCATTATATTTTAATTCTCGCTCATAGTCATTGACCTCAACTATCATTGCATCAAATTCCTTTTCTATTTCTTTAATATCTGAATCCATCCCCTTTTTAAGACTCTCAAATTGACCTTTTAATTGTTTAAAGAAAGGCATGACCTCAGTTAAATAGCATTCTTTAGTTTGCTCAAAACCCCTCTCCCCTTCAGTTATCCCAGTAGGTGTGATCCTTTTCTTACATGTCTTCTCAAAATCAACAAATAATTGATAAATAACATACTGACTGATTAAGGTCTTGCTCTTAGTGGGAATAGATCTAGGAACTAAATGCATTGGTGTATTGGGGGGATATACAGTGGTAGGAAGCATTCTCCTACATGGGGGATTCTGTTCAACAAACTCATCAGCTTTTTTCATGTCCATATCCTTTTTCCCGTACACTTGTTCAGGGGTCAGCTGTGTTTGAGGTCTAAACTTGTTAAATGCAATCCAATTTTCCTTAGCATAGTTGGGTGTTTTATAACTGATTTTCTTTTCTATGCATGAAGGGCTCTTAAGTTTTTCATCCAATTTCTTTCTAGTGACTTCTTCTAACTGCTTATCTTCCTCAGTACTCTCAGCGCAACTAGGTTTCTGTCTAGGCTTAAGGATTTCATTGCCATCATAAATTACCTTCTGTGCTTCTCTAGCTTTCTTACAAGCCTCAGGGTTTGGTTCATCAACTAATGCAACACTATGTTTGTCACTTAGAACTCTATGCTTAGTGATCATGTGAGCAGTCTGAATGGTGTTTCCTTGTACGTACAATTTGTTTCAAAGTTTTTAGGTTGGAAAATTCATTTAAAAGTTTTGATTCTTTAGCATTAAATTCCTGCTTAAGCACTTTCACATTTTCTTGAAGTTTTTGTTTTTGCTTAGCCGTTTTATTAAGCTTTTCTTTTAAGGAATCTAGCTCTTGTTTTAGTATTTCTTCCCTAAAGTTACTTTTTCTAATAATTGTACGCATTTGGTCATCCATTTCCTGCTCACGAGTGGTTAACTCAAACTTAGCGTGTTGTTCATAAATGGCAACTTGTTCTTTATAGGCATTAAGTTCAGAGATAACAGAATCATCAGGGGCACATGGAGTGTATTCATCAAAAACATAGTCATCATTGACTGCAGAAGATGCACCACTTGGTTCAATCACACTTTCACTTTGGATCACATATTGATCATATGGGACAATATTACTATTACCCATATTAACAATATCTATTTCACAAGTTTCATGTGATTGAACTTTGTCATGTATCTTTTGCTCATCAACTTCATCAAATAATTTTAATACCTCTGAGATGATTGATTCTTTGGATGGATGATGAGTGTCTAAATACTCATCATTTTTGTACCAATTAAACTGCAAAAACATCTGAAAACACTCAGAAATGCATCAAAATGATAAAAATATCACAAATAAGTGTTTTATGTGTTTTAAATGCAAAAATATCAAAATCTGGTGAAAAACGTATCAAGTTTGCATAATTGGCAGTTTTAGTCCCCCAAGTTTCAAAAGTTGTCAAAAACAGTCCCTGGTAAATCAAAATAAAGAAAAATATCATTTTAAGTCCCTAGGGATTCTTAAGTTGTCAAAATTGGTCCTTGAGATTTAAAAATGCAAAATTACAATTTAAGTCCCTAAACTTTGAAAAATGTCAAGTTTAGTCCCTGGAAATTTGAAAATGTCAAAACTGGTCCTTGTACTATTGGAACTTGTCAGTTTTGGTCCTTGTGACAACTTTGGAGAAATTACAGGTTTGGTCCCTCTAGTTTGGCAGAATTACAAGAAAGGTCCTTATCAATATTTAACCATGCCTTGTAAAAATAGAATTGATCCCCTGCCATTTAGCATTTTGACCCCCCTGTCATTACCCTATTTTGAACCCTTGGTCAAATATCCAGTCAAACCACTTTACCCGCCCACCTTTATCCTCTTCCCCACCAAGTTGCCTACAACTCAGGCACTCTCCCATCACCTTTCCCTCCCCCTCATCATCATATTCACCAACCCAACACACCACAATAAATGCCACCCCCTAGTTACAGTTTCAGAGCCCTACAGGTCAAATTGGCTTTTCCCGCCAAAGTGATCAAACGGCCAAAATAAATCCTAGACATCCAATGGCCAAGATTTCATCTGGGATACACTCAGAGGAGAGAGAGGAACTGTATTGGTGTATAAAAAGGAAGAAAGAGAGAAGGAAGAAGGCAGTAGTTAGTTTTTTAAATTTATGTATGTCGTTTTATCTTCAAATGTCTTAATTAGCTTTCAAATTTGTAATTTCAAGCTTCATGGTATTAAAACTAAGTTGTTTAGTTAATGTAATTCATTTTGAACCTTAAATCAAAGTTTCACTTAAGTTTCATATGTTCTTGTTCACTGTTTGAAAATTCAATTTCCATCTCTTATGTTCAAGCTTCAATAAGCTTCATTTAAGCTCAAACAAGCTTATCTAAGCTCAATATAGCTTTTGGTAAGCTTTAAAAACAGTTTCAATCAAAGTTGCTAACAAGTCAACGAAAGTCAACTAAGGAAGCAAAATGGGTATAAGTTTGGAATTGGTTGTTGCAGAGATGGATTTGGGTTGGAATTAGCTTAGAATAGTAGTGTATGGTCTGGTTTAAGCTGCAATCATAGCTTGGGCACTTGTAAGTTTATATCTCATTTCCATTTTTTAACTCAGTTTACATATTGTGTTTGTGTTTGTATCTGTGATCATTAATGGCTTAAACTTGTTCACTTAGTTGTAATTAGGGTAACTAAAGTCATATTAAGCCTTGGATTATACCAGTTCAGTAGTTTACTCAGTTTAAAAATGCTAATCAGTTTCAAAAAGGGTGTTTGGATCAGTGTGTACATTTGGGATTGAGTCTTTGTTTGAACTTGACAGTTGCATACTCAGTCTCAATATAAGTAATTAGACTTATTGGAGTCAGTTATTGGAGCATTAGAACAACCAAAGTCAAACCTTCTAAAATCTGTCTTATAAGCTTAACTGTTGTAATTTAGTGAAACCAAAAACTTGTTTTGTGTTTAGATTACATAGAAATAGCTTGCATCAGGTTTAATTCTCCTTAAAACATCAATTTCAGTTCAATAGATTGAATCAAAGTTCAATAAAGTCAACCTTCTCACAACTGTCAAAAGTCAAAAACTTGCAAAAGTCAGTTTGAGCCTAAATAGGATGATTTTTCATTGACTCAGTTTTTGGTCAAATCATGTGAGACTTTTGATTTTAAAAAGTTCAGCTGGTTAAGTTTCTTATAATGATTTTTGCATAATTTTAGTAATTTTGTAAAAGCTTCAAATAAGCTTGTCAAATAGGGCTTGTATGCCCTGTTCACAAAACTCAGTCAAAGCTGAGTTTTCTCAGCTTATTGCAGGGCTTGTCCCAAGCTCAATAGAGCTTGACTAGGTCTGGTTTTTGGTTTGAAGGTAGCTAGCCAGGTCTATTTTAGATTCCAACCTTTGGTTTTCTGTTACAGCTTATTAATAAGCAGTTGCATTAGCCACAAAGTAGTACCCTCACACTGTTTTTAGCATAAGTGCTCAAATAATCAAATCATTAGCATTTTGCATTTCAGTGGTCTAAGCTTGTTGTAATTTGTTGATTTTTAGTAGTTATAGCTTATTAGAGGTTCTGTAACAGTTTGGTGCCCATTTTGTACCTTGTGCTTATTCCAAGTGCTTATTACATAAGCACTTGCATTGCAGTTTCATTTTTCTACACATAAGCCCATGTTTTTCTATTTTTCTTAGATTCAGTATATTAAATTAGACTTTTCCTGAATTTTTCATATTTTTCTAGGTCTGTTTGCTATTTTTCTTAATTAAAAACAGTTTTTAGGCCATTTTAAATAGCTTTTAATACAATTAATTCAGAAAAACTTCAAAAAAATAAATTTTCAATTTTCCTAGGTTTAGATAAATATAAAAAGTTAAAAAAATATTTTTCCAAATTTTTCTTAGTTAGATTTGTATTTTTAAGCAATTTAATTAGTTTTTAATAGTTTTTAATTCCTAGAAAATACAAAAATAATCAGAAAAATACAAAAATAGTTTTGAAAATTCTTTTTTGTTATTTTAGAATTTTCCAAGTCATAATTTCATTTTTCTAGCTTTATTTCATATTTTCTTGTATTTTAGGTTATTATTAAATAGTTAAAAATAGTTTTTAATTAATAATAATTAGATAAATAGTTATAAAAATAATTTTCTTTTTCTTAAAATTTTCTTTTATCATTAGGTTTGTAAAAATATCATTTTCATATTTTTAGGATTAATACTGCTTCAGTTTCACATTTTCTTGTGTACGTCACGTAGTTTTTAAGTTAAATTTGTAATAGAAAAATAAAAAAAACATTAGATTTTAAATATAGTGATAGCGTTTATTTAATATAATTTAGATTTTAATTTTCTTTAATTTGCATTTAAGCCCCTGTAGTTTATAAACTCTTTCTTTTAGTATAATCAATCATATCTTTTTATCCGTTCAAATCTTCTCGATCACTACACGTTTGACTATTCTCGCACAGCTCGTTGGGACATAACGACCTGGGGAAACACCATACTCTCCTGGACTTCATTGCATTGGTGTCTGAACTGTTTTAAGTTTCTTACGGTCGGCCATTCACAAGTGGCCGGCTTGCGTGAGAAAACTTGACGGTTTAGCACGAATCAATGGACCAGCTTGCTGTGATGATGAGACCTTTGGAGAGACCATTGAAGAAATGCTATACATGAAGATTGTCTGGGCAGTAGGTTCATCATCGACATCAGAGTCATATGCATCACAGTCAGCAACTTGAAAGGCATTTTGATGATTGTGACCTATTTCCTAAATTGGCTGCTCATCCACATCTACATCATATGTCTTAGCATTACCCTTTGCAAGAAATAATAGCTCCTCTTCATCCAAAACATCACCATTGTCCTGAGCTTGCACAAGCAACATCTTGTCTCTAAAGTATTCTGCATTTTGAGGGCGTTTTGGAGATGTTCAGTTCCTTGCAATGTGTCCATCACCACCACAGTTGTAGCACTTTATTGGCTTTACTTGTCCATGATTGGCATTTCTTCCACGATTCTGATTAGCCACATACCCTCTACCTACTCCACCTCTTCCCTGTTCATACTGCCTTCCTTGAACTGGTTGCACCATAACCTTTCCATCTCTGATAGTAGCTTGATTGTGTGGGTTGGATGATGTTCTGAGGTTATTGTTGGTGTGAGAAGTGGTATTCAGATTTTGACTAACCATGAGAGACAGTTGATTGATGAAGTTTTCCATGATTGTGTTTGAGTCTGGAGGCTTATATGCTGGATCAGGAATGAGCTTGTAGTTACCATTACCCGTAGGTATGACTTGAGAAGCTTTGGTGGTAATTCCAACATTTGTGTAAAAGGCTGTTGAATCATTTGAAGAACTTGTTTCTACCTGTTTAGTTTTGAACTGTTCAAGAATCATTCGTTCAAACATAGCATGTCTCTCATTCTGAAGAAGGAAGGCATACATTTTCTCATAGTTGGTGTTCTTTAATCCTTTGGTTAGCTTCACAGAGGTGGCGAATTTGTGCCATTCAGGATTCATGTTGTTCACAAACTTTGAGTCCAGCTGAATATTTGGCATGGTCATTTTGATATTTCTCATGTCATTCACAATCTTGTGGAATCTCACGTAATATTCATAGACACTTTCTTCTGGTTTCATCTTAAAATGCTCAAATTCATCATACAGTTGTGATTCTCTGTCTTCCTTAGTCAATTCAGAACCTGAGAGAAGCATCTTGACATTATCCCAAACTGCCTTGGCTTTAGTGTTGTGATTGATCAACTTGTAGATGTCTTTTGGAAGACCCTGAAGTATAATGTTTGAAGCCCTGATATCAGCATCATATCTCTTCTTCTCCTTATCACTGAGCTCATCATACGTCTTTGGTCTGTCCAATCCTAAGGTCACTGTACCATCTGCAGCAGTTTCAATAACATCTCTGGTAGTCTCGATTTGATAAGGTCCTTCATCAATTGACTTGAGAATGTTAACTCCATTTTCCTTTCCCAAACAATACAACCTAATTCGTTGTGCCCATGAGTCATAATCAGTTCTGTCAAGCATAGGTGGACGAGTATCTGATCCTGCTGCTTGAACGTCCTCAGCTACAGTAGAAGCGATAGTAGGTACGTTGTTAGACATGATTACAAGTTCTACGGGATTTTACTGTTCTTTGATTAAACCGGGAAATTGATTCTTTCACGAGATTTTACTAAACCAAAAGTACAACCATAAAAATGTAGCACGAAGAAGTGACAAGTCTCAATAGATAAGTAGCTAAACAATAAACTCGCTTTGGTATCAACTCGCTAAACAGTCAACTCGCTTAAAAGACAAGTCGCTTAAAACTCAAGTCGCTTAAAGAATCAACTCGCTAAATAGCCGAGTCGCATACAGAGACAACTCGCTTAACCACCAAGTCGCTTAAACCAACTCGCTGACAATACAATTCGCTTAATAGCCAAGTCGCTTTAAAACTCAAGTCGCTTAAAGAATCAACTCGCTTAATAGCCAAGTCGCATATACCAACTCGCTGCTAATAAAACTCGCTTAATAGCCAAGTCGCTTAAACCAACTCGCTTCCAATAACAAAGTAACTCGCTTCCAAGAAACTCAACACCGTGGCTCAACTCGCTTCGTACAATATTTGAAAACCACCACTTTATCAATAAAAAACAGCTAAACCACAATGATTCAAGCCTTCCAATTCAAAACCTAAACATATATGATGATCCTAAACACAAAAGTACAATTGTTAGGTCACCATATTAGTAACACAAGCATCAATATGTAAGAAAGAAAGATAAGATGATCGGTTGAACAATAGAAAACACACACGTATGGATAATGAGAAAGGTTTACGCGTAGAGTATGAAAGCAAATGAACAACCAACCCTTAAGTGAGGGTTTACAAGATTATTTATAGGAGGGAACTAGGGCAACGCACCAAGTTCCCATCCTTTCCTTATTGGGCTTTGGATAGGCTCATGGGCTTTCTACATGAGCCTAACCTTGATTACTAACATAAAAGCCATAATTAAGCTAACTATTACATATTAATTACTAACACTTGAATTATAGTTTATGAGTGATTCCGACAATCTCCCCCTAAGTGTTAGTGATTGATGATATAAACATTGTAGGTGCTGATGTAGTAGAAGCTTTGACGTCTTCTGACATTCTTCTTTCTTGTGAGAAGAAGTGCCTTGATTCGAACAATCTCCCCAGTGTAGGGAAATTGTTTCCTTTGAAGTATACTGCTTTGACGTCATCATTTTATTTGTTCTTTAATTCTTTGTTCTTTGTGATGGTAGTGATAGTAGGTTGTGGTTGTCTGCATCAGGTCTGCTTCGTTGCTCCAGTGTCTCCATGTCTTTCTCCAACATGCTCACGCGCTCTTTAACGTTGGATTTCAGTACTTATTTAGTTCTCTTAGTCTTTAAACTTTGTAGATTCTTTGACATTGACGAAGAATCATTCTGACTTTGTGTTTCCTTTTGAGAGAACTTCAATTACTGATGTTGTAGGTATGAGCATGTGGAGAATCTGCACGATCTTTTCCACCCGCAAGCATCCATAAGAAGAAAAACATAAAACATGGGTTAGAAATAATCCAGCGCTTACAAGCTTGAACTTCGAGAGTGTTAACAGCATAGTGTGAAAACACAACTCTAATTCTCACAAAGGCTGTTCCTGAACTGGAGTCCCACAAGTGAGATAACGCGATGTACTGAAATACATCTACAGTTCAGATGAGCCGCTGAGGTACACCGAAGCATCACCTCACGACTGTAGACCATTTGAGACACACTAAGCGTAACCCACAAGGAGTTACCGAAGTGACCTGCTGTTAAGGCTGTTTGATGTTGACCCTGGCAGGAGTTTCCATTCAATCACTAAGGATCACATGTGTGAACCTCTCATAAATGTTCTCAACAGATTGCTAAGATCTGTGAAGGACTTAATATTGTATCACTTGCGTCCTTATTGTTGAACGACAAGCGATGAATTGCCAAATGTACCTAAGAGATCTTTCTATGAATCTCGTGGCTCTAGACTCAATAGTGCGCTTTGGTTTTCCTGAGCAGAGACTAGGGAGAGGGTCTCCTTCTTCAATATCAGCAATCTCTAAGAGAAAGCCGATAGTTTACGTAGGGTTCCCTGTGAGACTGAAACAAGCTTCTGTTGAGAGAAACTTGAGTGGCTAAGAAGGTTTAGTACATGCGCACTGGATCCATGATGACTTTAATCTTCAATACCGGTGTCATCTAGTGACAACCAGTAGCATATGAATTGAACCCGGTGTCTGCTCTAAGTTGAATAATCTGGAGGGCTATTTCTTTTCACCCTTTTCTATACTTTTCTTTTTAATTCTTCAACTCCTTCTTTCTCCGATTCTCAATTTCTCCTTTTTATAATCATACCTAAGGACTTCTAATTATAACTATTGGTGGTGTCCTTGGGTAGATCCCTCCGGCTCTGGCGGACCATAGGACGGTTATTCCTAACCTTAATCACCTTATAACTCCATTGCCACAAAACCAATTTGCATGAAAATCTCTCAAAGTATTTATAAGTAAGAAACATTTTGCAATAATTTGAGAGTTTTATATTTTGCAGAAATACTCCCCCTCCACACGTGCTTAAGTGTTTTGATAGGAATCTGCACGGTGGGAGAAGATAGCGCACTTTTGAATTGATCAACTCAAGATAGACAATTCCCCAAGAGACACGGTTACGTTGCATAGTTAAAGAGATACATTGTCAGCTTTTAGGTGACAACTAGCTCTAATAACTACCTTGAAGATGTGGACAACCCCGAAAGGTTGTCAAACCCGTCAAAGTTCATGTCTATCAGGAGTTTCTCGAAAGGTACGATCTACTCGGATAAGTCTTGGAAGACAAATCTTTTCGATGTATGACTGTTCAAATTTCATCAATTCATGGGTTGAAGTATTATCATACGAAGATTCAATAGCAATTCACAACATATTTCTTATCACATAATTTTTCTCCCCTTCAAAAATGGCATATAAATGTTATTTTTGACTAAATTTGATATCGAATATGACCATTTCGAGTTTTGTGGGAAGATTATCACGAAGAACAATTTTGTTAACAAACTTTGTAGCAAATACTCCCTCTCAACAAGTGATATAAACTTTTGAGGTTTTAAAAATCATAAGGGGAAGTACTTGTTCTTTTGAGCAAAACTTTGAAAAGTGAAAGTTTTGATAAGTTTTACTCAAAAGTAAGAAGCTTTCGCTCCTTTTATAGGATTGTGGCACTGAAGCATACCACAGGGTCCTTTCATTACAAGTACGGGTTGTACACTGTTATGTGTGCACAAGCCATCGTCTTTAAAAATCACACAACCAAATGTTAAGATAATGAACCAAATCAAGGGTTACAAGGAGAATCCGGTAGTCCAGCAATAACTCCAGGAATGCGTTCGGGACGTTGATAGCCTGTGAGAGATATGCTGGGACGACCTCTTACGAAACTCTCCAAAGTTCTGAACTGATCCCTTCTGAACAACCTTTCATCAATCCGCGTGATGATTTTCTTCACATCCCTTCTCTCCTTTGAATTCCATCTCTTCGGTGACCCAATGCCTTGTTGTATCACCTTTAACCGGTAAGCTAACCCATCCCTGACTTTCTTCAGTGTATGATCCCTAAACTTATGAAGATCTTTACACGCCTTTAAGCAATTTTAGTGTAGTTCACTACGGTAGACTACTCCAAATGGTTTGCTGATGAGGGTGTACTGAGGAAGATGGTTAATGTCGGGAAGATCGAGTTGTGGTTTAGTGAGGTTAACACGCGTCTGATACGATTCCACGGCAAGTTGTATGTCTTCTACACGTTCCTGGATCACTATGCTTCTGATGAAGATTAGCATGGACTTGATGTATTCACGTTGTATTTCTGTAGAGAAATGTCTCATTCGACCCTGTACCTTGGCAAGATACATATCTTCAATGTAGTTGAGAGACAATCTCTGAAAGTCCACTTCACAGAATTCATAGTCCTCTTCATCTTGTCTTTTGACCACTATTTTCTTGAGAAATGTGTAGTCCTATTTAGACGAGAGAGTGACATGCTTGATAGCAACGATCCCTTTATCACTTGACACTTCATGCTTTGATGTGAGTACCTTGCAGCTCTTGTAGTAGATTCTTCGGTGTTCAGGCCAGTGATAAATCCCATACATTGCATCAAGATCATACTTTTCCATAGTGTCAGAGAACATGTGGGTGGCATCTTCCTCGATTGCTATGATGTTTGAGTATATTGCTGTCGGGAACGGAAGTGTAAGTGATATAGCATATTTCTTAGATACATCGCTACCGTGTAGAAGAAATTCCAGGTCTTTGTTGAAGAAGTAGCAGAATGCAATCTTGGGTTGATCCGGTTGGCCAATTATAGGTAGAGGTCTGGTCCAGTCTGTGTGTTATGGAGCCTTGTCTTTTCGAGTGAAGTCGATATTAGCTTCGGGATTGAGCCAGTCGATGTTGTTCGACATGGCTCGTGCAATGTTGTCGAGGTGGTATTCCACTTCTATTGCACTTTCGGAGCTATCTTTGAGCAATTAGAAGGCATCATTCTTGATTCGCTTGAGCTTAGCCTTTGTCATCTTCTTCACTTTGAATTTTTCTTGTAATAGCTTGACATGATCCATGGTACGGCCATCTACCATTTCTTGACCTTCAGATAGTGAGGGAGTAGCATCACAAAGTTGAGAAAACCAGTCATATTCTGCGGTGTCATCTTCGTCTAGCCATGAGACAACATCAGTCTTAGTCGTCTTTTTCTTCTTCCTTGGCTTTGATGAGGATGCTGGTTTCTTTGTTATGTCGGGAGAGATGGGTTGTTGTTGGGGCTCATGGAACTCTTCATCGTCACCACCAGTGTATCCGAAATGATCACCGGTTTCTCTGTGGATGGTGGTAAATCAGAGTCCTGAGGTTTATTAGCAGAAGAACGTGGAGGAGATTGTCTTTTCGTTGGAGTCCTTTGGGTTGGTGGTGGCATAGAGGATGATTCATCAGTTTTCTTTGGGCGTTTAGGCTCTTTGTCTTTATCCGGATCCTCATCGTCTCTAGGACGCTTAGCCGTTTCAGCTGCCGCTCTTCATCCCGTTTTGAGTTGGTATTCCAGCAATGCTTCAAACAGTTTACCTTCGTCCGAAGTAAACTTTGCAGATCGTTTAGACATTTGAGTTACAAGCTTGGAAACCAATTCTGCATCGGGGAAAGCTGTAGGATCAGTTGGGTTGATTGTTATGGTTAGAGGCGTTGATCTTATTGTTTGCTTGGCTATCTGCATGAGATTCGGATAGAGTTGTCTGGTGAACATCTCTTTTGTCACTCCAGGAACAATGTCGAGAAGGAACTTATGTGTATATTCCCTAATCATCATGTTCATTTCCCCTTGGACATCACGTTGCATAAACTTCTGGATATACTCCCTTTCACTTGACATCTTGTCTATCTCGTCATGTAGAAGATTGAACCCGTCAGCAAGTTGATTCAGCTTTTTGTTGGTCACATCTTTCTTCCTGACTTGCTTGACAGCTTTGACAATCTTTGTCTTAGCCCGGGATATCCAAGAGTCGGTTGGTTTCTTCACTGATTTGGATGTGGATCTGATTGTGCCTTTGGATGGTGGTGGAGATGAATGAGAGGATGAGTCTGATGATGATGAGACATGAGGAGACTCTGGGTCTTTTGGTGGCTCAGAAGTTAGTTCCTTGGAACATACTGGGCTATCTAGAAGAAAATCATCATAATCAACTTCGTCATCTTGTCCAGATTTAGCCATTTCTTCAGCCTTAATCCCGGCTTCTTCATCTGCTTGAGCTTGAGCTTCATTTTCTGCCTTCTCTTTAGCTGCAAGCTCAGCATCTTCATCAGGAATTTTCTCAGACTTCTCCATTTCTGGTTCCTCAAAGTCATAAGTGATAGTATCCTCCGGTGGCTTTTGTTGATCGTGGGTGGTGGTACCAGTTCCCTTATCGGGGTTGATTAACCACATCAGGAACTGGTGTAGATAGAGCACCACCACTTGACCCTCCAGGGCCACGAGTTTGTTGTAGTTTAAACTGTTCAGCAACGTGTTGGAGTCTTAAATTCTTCACCTTTTTCCTGTAGTCTCTGTCTTCATCCAGTGGCTCTTCGTCCGAGCTTTCCTCTACCTCTGGCTCAGCAACTGGGGTTTTACCTTTATCAGCTTTTGGACTTATAGGTTTTTCAACAGTCAGTGGGTCATCGATGGGAGTTTCTGAGTAGGTAACCTCTTCATCGGTGTCAGTATCCTCTGAGTCCTCGTCCTTCAGTTGTGGTTCAGGTTTGAGAATATGGATAGCATCCTTGGACGGAATTTTCCTTTTGAGCACATGAGTCCTCTTAGGATACTTTCTCGTACTTTGAGTGCTCGTTACACTTCCAGCACTACCTCTTCTTGTTTTCCTAGTAGGTGTACCAGAGGATTTGTCATCAAGGAAACCTACTTTGCCTGCTTCAACTGCTACCAGATATCGTTTGTACAAGTAAAGTCCTTTGATATCATTAGTAAGGAGATGATCTTGCAATACTGCACCTTGTTTCTTTGTTGTTGAGTCCTTAAATCTGACAGTGAGTGTGGGCTCATACAACACGGAGTGTTGTTTGGGGTCATTAAGTCTCAATGGAATATCAGGATTATACCCTAGAGCTCTTTGGATCAACAGTTTGGTGTATTTGATATACGGGATCTTGGTGCCAGGCCTTTTAAGGTAAGACATCATGTCATCCCATATCAGAGCTTCAACTTCTATGTCTTTCATGTTGACCAAAGCCCAAAATATTTGTAGTTCCATGAGCTTGGGATGCTCATGACCACTATCACGTCCGGAAACGGATTTGGCAATCATTATGTAGAGGGTTCTCCATGGTTGGGGAATGTTCTTGAGATCAACAGATGAGTGCTTTGTGATTACCCCGGTAGCTTCATCATAGCCGATGTCGACCATGAACTGGAGAACGACCTCTTCCGTTGGAGTAGCATTGTATTCAGTAGTCTCGATGACAGGAATCAGAAGAATAGCCCTCAAATCTGATGGCGTGATGGTGACTTGTTTGTTGTTAAAAGTCACAGTCACGGCACTTTGACCTTTCACCTTTCGTATAGTGTTCCAGAATTGGTGAATGTAGATCTCAGGTACAATAGCAGAGTTTGTGAGCATGTTCTGATAAGGGTGAGTCTTCAGAATATCCACTGCAATCTGACATGAAGACTCAGAACAAGAGAAGTTAACAAAATCAACTCTGAGGTTGTTCTTTCCGATCTTCATTGGGTAACCATTAGGGAAGATATCTTCAATGGTGAGAACATTTGGTGCATCCACATTTTGCATTTGAACGTCCATATCGTGATCTGAAAGATATTTAGCCAAAAGAACCAACATATCGAAAGACATTACGTTAGTCAACAGTTGATTTTATTGTCTATTTATTTAATGTGATATATCAATGATTGTTACGATTCCAATGTCACGTGTTAGTCTAATAGTCCAAAGACGTCGTGATAAGTTTCGTGAGAAGATTAACTTTGAGTTTTGAAGTCCAAGTTTTCACTTATTTTCACAACTTATTAAACATTTTAAGCTTATTAGTGACATTTTTGGTTTCGTGGCGTTATGATTTATTTATTTACAAGTTTGCACGCGTAACAATTCACAATTTCGGTTAACACACGGCTAAGGCGTAGGTGTTGCAAGCTTATGCGTAAACAGGAGTGATTATACGCGTAAGCATAAGCTTATGCGTAGGTTCTTGACTTACGCGTAAGAAATGTTACGCGTAGGAAAAGATGGCCTTAAACATAGAGCTTACGCGTAGGCGTATATGGAACCTTACGCGTAAGGCTTACTCGTAAGAGTGAACCTTATGCGTAAAGGTTACTGTTTGCGCATATCCTTCACAGGATACGCGTAGTCCCCTTTGTAGAACCTTACGCGTAAAGGTTACGCGTAAGATTTCTCTTACGCATAACTTGCTACGCGTAAGGTGATCCTTATGCGTAGAAGTTCTAACAACCTTGATTCTGAATTTTCACGCGTAGAAATCCTGAAATAAGTTCATCATAACATCAATGTTAACTCATACAATCAATTCCTTTCAGTTATCATATGGACACTCAATTAACACAGTTTATGCGTAGAACAGTCATACGCGTAAAGCTTAAACCCTAGTTTTCAAGAATTACGAGTAAGGATTCTAGCCATAGGATTGACACCAAAACGTTTCTGGGATATTTTAGAGGCCTATTGAGATGTTCTAAACAAGTTTTAACATCAAAAACCCTATGAATCAAGAATACCCAAATCGTATGAAATTAAACCCTAACTTTTAATTCTTACACTATTGATGTTTCTGGGTAAGTTTTGAATGTGGATATGATCAATTCAACATAGAAACAACATCTTTTAACCATCTAAATAACCAAAAACTTTCACACTTGAAAATACCCAATTCACGCATAAAACCCTAATTCTCAAAATCGTTCAAATCATGCTTCTGGGTGAATTTGTTTTGATGAAAACAGTTAATGTATGAACATTTAAGCATTTTAACACCATTTTCATTAACACAAACACACAAATGAAGAATTTGTGTTCATGGCTTACGCGTAGAACACAAATTCACATAAACACAAGATTGGACCGTTGGATTTGCATAAGAATCAAAACCATTGTTTGAAAACCTGTTAAGATTATGAAACCACTTACAAATTGATGATCAAAAACACGAATTTGAAGGTTGAATTTTTGGCGTAGGATTTGGGTGGTTGAGTATTAAATGAGGTGAAGTTAATGAATTTTGAAATGTTTTATTCAAAAATACTTTGAGCATTTGCGATGCGCGCAAAACTGTCAAGTTCTCTCACGCAAGCGTAAGAAAACCTAAAACAGCTTAAGCACGAAATCAATGAAGATCTGAGGAGTACAATGTTTCCCCGGGTCGTTATGTCCCAGCGAGCTATGCGATGATTTATCAAACGTACAGTGATCGAGGAGTTTGAACGGAAAAAGGATTTGGATTATGATTATAACTACGGAATAAGCCAACAAATTACAACGGCTTAAATGCAATTTAAAGAAGATTAAAAAGATAAAATCTATTAAATAAACGCTATCACTATAATTAAAATGATGTTTTTGTTTTTAAGTTTTTACGAAACTGAAATTAAAATCTACGTGACGTACAAATTAAAAACGTGAAACTAAAGCAATATTAATCCTAAAAATTTGAAAATTATATTTTTACAATCCTAATGATAAAAGAAACTTTTTAGAAAAAGAAAACTATTTTTATCACTATTTATCTAATTATTATTAATTAAAAACTATTTTTAACTATTTAATAATTAACTAAAATACAAGAAATGAGGAAACACAGCTAGAAAAATAAAATTATGAAATGAAAAAGTCTAAAATATCAAACTAGAATTTTCAAAACTATTTTTGTATTTTTCTGATTATTTTTCTATTTTTTATGAATTTTAAACTATTTAAAACTAATTAAATTACTAAAAATTACCAAATAAACTATGAAAAATCTGGAAAATTACTTTTTTCACTTCTTATATTTATCTAAACCTAAGAAAATTGAAAAATTATTTTTTTGAACCTTTTCTGAATTTTTTGTATTAAAAGCTAATTAAAAATGATTAAAAACTAAGTTAAATTAAGAAAAATAGCAAATGAAGACCAAAAATTATGAAAACTTCAGGAAAATTCTAAAATTATATTATGAATCTATGAAAAATGAAAAATCAACAGGTTATGTGTAAGATTAATGAGCTGCTATGAAACTATTATATGATTAAGCTAGGAAAATAAGCAAATAAGCTACTAAGCTATCCAAACAGTGAACAAGGCTTAAGTCTACTAAAATAAGCTAGTTGAAACTATTTCTAACTACTCCTAACAGGCTATGAGCTCAAATCAGAGATCTAAGCAAAACTGCTATACTATCCAAACAGTGGTTAAGGTCCACTGTTAAGGCCTAAGCACAAGCTTATTTATAAGCTTAGAGTGAAAAACAGATAAGCAGTCCTAAACACCACCTGGCCAGCTATGATTGTGCCAAAAAACAGACCATGGTGAGCTCTTATGAGCTCTGTACACACCTGCACAAAACTGAGGAAAACCTCTGCATATACTGATCTGTGGTGCAGGGCACTATTGGCCAGAAAGATTAGCTTGTTTGAAGCTTTTACAAAAATCACAAAATTCTACAAAAATGCTTATAAGAAAGATGACCAGCTGAGCTTTTTGAAACACCAAGATTCACTTGATAAGACCCAAACATGAACTCAAGAAAATTCCTTGTAACTGAGCCTAAAACAGATTTTCACACTTTTTTGACTTTTCAAGATATTGAGAATGTTGACTTTTTCCAACTTTAGAACCAATTTTATGGCTGAGATGGATGTTATAAGATGTATTAAGCCTAATGCAAGTAAGGTTGGTGAAATTTAAACACAAAATGATGAACTGCAATCTAAAATTCCCAACAGTTAACAGTGGAGATGGGTTACAAAGTAATTTTGACTTCTAGAGCTAGCAGACCTAGTTTATTGACTAAAATGAGTTCAACTGACTTTAAGAAACATGAACTAATGAACATAAGCCACTGCACAAGCTTGAAGAGCAGTTTAAACCTTAAACCAAACACCCCTTTTATAACTTGATATGTAACTAAAACAGATCCAAACACAGAACTAGCTTATATTTATGATCAAACTACCTTACTCTAGCTGAATTACTACTGATTGACCATGTTTTAACAGATTTACACCTACAAATACAGATTATACAAGGAACCTTAAATTTGACTTACAAATAGTCCAAGCCACAATGGCATGCAAATAAGAACCATGAACCACTAATCTATCAAACCCCATCCAAATAGCTCCTATTCAACCCAATTCCAAGACTGCATCAACCCTGTACCATTTCTGCACCATTCTTGTTCCTTTTTGACTTTTATTGACCAAGTTTCAATTTTGCTTAAAACTCAAACACAAGCTTATGAAAAGCTATTATAAGCTAATAAAAGCTTATATGAAATTAAATTGAGCTGCTAAAAGCTTCTACCAATGAGTTTGAAACTTGAAATTTCCACAGTAGACTTTTAAGATAGATATTGAACATTAACTGAAATTGATGCTTGATTTAAGTTGAAATATATTGAAAAGAGTTACTTGGATACAATAGAACTTTTTATTACAACTGCAAATCTAACTTAAGACTAAAAACATTAAACGACATATATTGCTAATAAAACTAAAAACTAACTCCTTTGCTTGTAGCTTCCCTTGGCTTCTTATAAGCTTCAAACTTCCTCTCTCATCTTTCTGAATAGATCCCACCAATAAAACTGACCATAGGATCACTGAAATTGATCCTAGCCATTCAAAGTATTTTTGGCGCCAAATTCTTTTTAACTGCTTGTGAGGTTGAGTGAGAGATTGGAGGTGCATTAAATGTACCTTGGCTCTTTGTGTTTGGAGGGGGGGGGGAAATAGGGGTGATGATGGTGAGGAGGTGGAGTGTTAGCAGAAAGTTTCAGAAATGGTGATGATGGGAGGTGTATCCGTGACTTGGGAGGGAAAAGAGATGAGTCAAAGGGTTTGACTGGATTTTAATAATAGGGAGGGTCCAATGGCAGGGTTCAAAATGAAAGGCAGGGGTTCAAAAACCTTGTGACAAGGCCAAAGGGTGTGAAAGGGTTTTAAATAACATAGGGACTCCATTGTAATTTCTGAAACTGTAGGGACCTGTTCTGCCAATTCTGCAAAGATGTTTCAGGGACTGAAATTGACAAGTGTTAATATTACAAGGACCAAAGTTGCCACTTTCACATATTCCAGGGACTAAATCTGCCAATTTTGAAAGTTGAAGGACCATTTTTGTAAATTTCTCAAACTTTTCACATTTTTCACCAAAGGACTAAATTTGACAACTTTTGATTTTTAAAAAGGACCTTTGGTGATTTTACTTTTGAAATTATGTGCTCAGGGACTATTTTTGACAATTTTTGAAACTTGGGGGACTAAAACTGCAATTTTTGCAAATTTGATATGTTTTTCATCTGATTTTGATATTTTTGCATTTAAAACACATAAAACACTGATTTGTGATATTTTGATCATTTTGGTGTGTTTCTGAGTGTTTTCAGATGATTTTGCAGTTTATTTTGTACAAAACTGATGAGTATTTAGAGACTCATCAATCCCCCACACTAAGATATTGCTAGTCCCTAGCAATGATTTGAGAAAACATAATGGATTTTAATCTCTTTACCAAAAGCCATTACTTCTGGAGTAGCCAAATGTTTCAGTTCAAGTAAGAACCATGGTACACCGATAACCATGTGATTTTGAGCAAACCACCAGCTTCCAACGGATTTGATTTGTCTTTACCAGAAGCCGTACCCTTCTGGACTAGCCAACTCTTAGATAAATTATCAATATTATCTTTGGTGAGCTGATTACCAATTATGGATTTTCCACTGCCTTTACCACAAGCCATAACCTTGCGGGCTAGCCAACTCATTATCTTTTGAGGATGATGGGGAGCTGAAGAACCATACAATTTTGGGCAAATTGCAAGCCATATAAACGGATTTGATATATCTTTACCAAGAGCCGTTTGCTCCTGGATTAGCCAATCCTTTTGTCTTACAGACAAGGCGGACTGATAACCTGATGAGAAAGTGTAGAACACTTACTCCAAAAAAAAAAATTTTTGGCCAAAAACGGGGGGATTGGTATAATTATATGATAAAATTCATGAGAATTCCCCCCCACACTTAGAAATGAATATTGCCCTCAATATTCAAAGTACCGGTGGTTATGCCGAAAGAAAGAACGTAAAAGGGAAATATTACGGCCATTATTTAGAAAGAAGATTTTTTTTTTTTTTTTTTTTTTTTTTTTTTTTTTTTTTTTTTTTTTTGGAAACATGTGGGCAACCCCCCCACACTAGGGTGGTAGAAAGAGGTAAGAAGACAGAAATATGGGTGAGAACCCATATGGCATGCTACTGTTTTTGATTCCCGAGTCGCTAGCTTGACTCGACCCCGAATTCATTTGTTCATGGGGAAAGTCACGTGGAAAACCAATCTCGATCGGACTTTCGTTCACAATGTTAATGAACATATGAACATCAGAAAGTTCCACACCGACGAGATATAACCGCGGTATTTTTAATAGTAGAAACTATAAAGGATGATACCGGGGTCAAAGATGGTGTCCTCATTCCCGAAAGAGAAAAGGGAAAGAGCAACCACACCATCTGTGAAGAATGGAATAAAGACGTACATGAGAATGCATGTCCATTCTTCAGCAGAGAGAAGCAAATCACCAGTTTTGACATCTTTAAGCTTAAACTTGAAGCTTAGATGGTGATTGGCAAGAAGATGTCCGGGAGGGAGGGTGGGAAATGGTTCTTCAATCAACAAACTTTCCAGAAAAAGGATGTCTCCCTCCGGATCAAGGTAAGTGTTATCAATTACCGTTGGGATTGACTCATCACTAAGAAAGGCCTCGACTTCATTCCAAAAGTTGTCATCCTCCTCATCAAGAATGAGAGAAGGGATGGAAGAGTCGGGAATAAGACTAGAAGATGATGGATCATTTTTGAGCAATTCATCAATGGGAAGAATGTCCCCCATTGGATCACAAACATCATCATCCAACTCAGATGAAACTGAAGAGAGTTTAGTTTCATCCACAGACTTAACAATCTCGATGCGACAAACTGATGCCGGAGGTGGGACAAGTGGTGTGCTCTTAGAGCTAGCAGTTTCCACCACTTCCGATGAGGTCTCCGATTCTAGATCATCGTCATCATCATCAAGAACACTCTTGACTTCCCTGGTACAGCTTTCAAACCATTTGTTTGAACCAGGGGTAATTTTCAAAGCTTTGAGCTCAGCACGTTTTTGGTAAACACTCTTAACCCTGAAATTTGAGAGTGTTGCATTGATTCTTTCAGATTTTTGATCAATTGTAGCAACACTCTGTTTGTACAGAGGTTTGGAGTTTTGGTTAATATTTAACGTGAGCTCTTCATTGTCAACCCGTATGGTCAACTCTTCCGCAAACACATCAATTAGAGCACGACTCGTCCTCAAGAAAGCTCTCCCTAAGATAAGGGGAACTCTAGGATCTGCATCGAAGTCTACTACAACAAAGTCAGCATGAAAGTGAAACTTTCCCACTTTCATCACGACATCCTCGGCTATCCCAAGTGGACGAGTTACGGTACGATCCGCTAGCTCGAGTGTCATACGAGTGGATGAAAGTTCAGGAAGAGACAGTTTCTTCCATACTGAGAGTGGCATGAGGTTAATGCTAGCGCCAAGATCGGCCAAGGCGGAGCATTGAAACATCCCCAAGAAATCACACGGGATTAGAAACCGGCCAGGGTCTTCAAGCTTTTCGGGAAGCTTATTAAGAATGGCTGCTGAGCATTGCTCATTGAGAGGAGTTTTAGCCATCTCTGATAGCTTATCTTTGTTGGTGAGTAAGCCTTTAAGCGTAGATGCAAATTTAGGCATTAGAACGAGAGCGTCAACGAAGCTTATATCAAAGTGAAGCTCATTGAAGATTTGGAAAAATTTTTCCATTTGCTCTTTGTTTTTGTCTTTGAGCTTCTCATCATTCATTCTTGATGGGTATGGAAGCTGACTAGACTTTTGAGCCGGGATGGAAGTGTTTTCTGGCTCAAGATTTTTCCTCGGAACATCGGGTTCCGGACTTAAGGCTTGGACTACCGAAGGTGGGACGTGTGCGGTACTTCGTGGGCTTGAATAATGCACCTTGTCCGTTGTCTCCTTGGTAACTTGACTAAATGCCACAGGAGGAGGGGGCATAGGAGTCGTAGGTCCATTGTGCGTCTTACCACTACGAGTGGTGACGGCTTTCAACTCGGCATTTGGATTGGTAACTGTATTGCTTGGGAGTCCTCCAGAAGATGGCGAAGCTTTGTTCATATTCATGTTCATGAAACTGCTCATCATATTCTTTAACTCATTTGTCTGCCGAGATAACGTGGTATCAATTTCCCTTTTTAGCTCACCTCTCATGTTATTGATCTGAGTTTGCATTGATCGCATGTTTGCCTCAGTCATTTTCATGAAGTCATTTGGCATGGGAGCTTGAGGAGGTGGTTGATAACTTTGATGATTTGGAGCTTGATATGGTTGAGGTTGGTTGAAATTGTTCCGGTTTTGATTGAAATTTGGAGGGTTATTGAAATTTTGTCCTTGATTTGGAACAAAGCGATTTTGATTTCCATGGTTTTGATTGCCATGGTTTTGCACGGGAGGAAAACCAGGTGGTGTCATACCGCTAGGTGCACGGTAGTGAGGATCAGCCTGTGGTCGGTATTGATTGTGGTTTACCGAAGCTACGGGAGCTTGGTAAAAGGAAGCATCGGTTGCTTGACAATCATAATACGCGTGTGGACCACTACAAGTTTCACACACCTTGTTTACGGCTTTGACTGGTTCGGGCTTATGAATTTCGCTTTTGATTTCCTTTACCTCTTTTATCATACAATGGATGATGTCCGTTAGAGCAGCTATCGGAGCTGCTAACTCAGAAGAGTTACCGGATGAAGAAGCAGGAGTGTTCGGAACATTGACTTTGTTGCGAGAAAAAGGAACTTTTGATTTACTCTCGCAAATTTCAAGCACATCTTTAGGTTTACGATTCAAGATATTGCCACCCGCGGATGCGTTCAAAGAATCTTGATCATTACCGTTCAACCCATTGTAAAAGATATTAACTTGTTGAAGCTCCGTGAATTCATGATGGGGGCATTTCCTGAGGAGATCTTTGAATCTCTCCCATGCCTCTCCAAAATTTTCATCGAAATTTTGACGAAATCCAGAAATTTCATTTTTAAGATTAGTCGTCTTTGATGGAGGAAAGAAATAGTTGACAAACTTTTGGACAAGATCCTCCCAAGTTTCGATGGATCGAGGGGGTTCTTTTTCCAGCCAAATCCTGGCTGCCCCCGCAAGTGAGAACGGAAATAGCATCAATTTGATCACCTGTTGTGGCACATCTTTGTAATTGAGAGTTGATGTCAAATGGTTGAACCAACGGATGTGTGCATACGGGTCTTCTCGATCAGACCCGCGGAATTGATTCGTAGACACAAGTTGGATTAAATGTGTCTTCAATTCGAAGTGATCAGAATTGATTACCGGTAAGACGATGGCATCTCCATAACCCTCGGTGGGTGCTTGGAGCATTTCCGCCATAGTACGTTCGTCTGCCATGGTGTTGCTTGAAATAGTACGAATCTCGGGTTCGACTATTTGGGCAGCACGTCTACGAGAACGTCTTCTAGGAATTTCTGCTAGATCACGCAAAGGACTCAATGATCTAGAAGAACGAGTGCGCATGCACTAGAGTTAACTCTAAGGAATCTCAGAGTTAAGAAGAGAAATGGGAATTATGAAAATCTTTCAGATGAGAATGAGAATTATGAAGACGTTTTATAAAAATGGTGGTGAGAAGAATCTTTATGGGTTTTCTGGTTCTGAAACGTCGATATCACAACAAAATCAATTAACACAAGATCGAGGCAAAACAACAGTGAACTTAACCAATAATCCAAGATGAATGGCTTCTTTGAAAAAGGTACACCAATCATAAGGACACAAAGGCAAGTTTTAAATCTTTAGTTCGGGAACTTATTATGGTCGCACCCCCAGTTAGGTAGTGCACTGCCTTGGTTTTCGGTGGTAATCTTTTAAGTTGTTAATTATTAGAGAAAACGACGATTCTTTTTGTATTTTTATTTTTGATACATATATAGAAACAAAAGAAAAATATTTTTGTGTTTTATACGTTTTTGGATGTTTTTGGGTTTTTGGATTTTTTAGAAGAAAATATGGATATATATATATAGATATGGATGATATAAACAAATGAGTGAGGATTCAAACAACTAATCTGCTACACGGAAAATAGATCAGCACAGCTCCCCGGCAGCGGCGCCAGAAATTTGATGCGCGCAAAACTGTCAAGTTCTCTCACGCAAGCGTAAGAAAACCTAAAACAGCTTAAGCACGAAATCAATGAAGATCTGAGGAGTACAATGTTTCCCCGGGTCGTTATGTCCCAGCGAGCTATGCGATGATTTATCAAACGTACAGTGATCGAGGAGTTTGAACGGAAAAAGGATTTGGATTATGATTATAACTACGGAATAAGCCAACAAATTACAACGGCTTAAATGCAATTTAAAGAAGATTAAAAAGATAAAATCTATTAAATAAACGCTATCACTATAATTAAAATGATGTTTTTGTTTTTAAGTTTTTACGAAACTGAAATTAAAATCTACGTGACGTACAAATTAAAAACGTGAAACTAAAGCAATATTAATCCTAAAAATTTGAAAATTATATTTTTACAATCCTAATGATAAAAGAAACTTTTTAGAAAAAGAAAACTATTTTTTATCACTATTTATCTAATTATTATTAATTAAAAACTATTTTTAACTATTTAATAATTAACTAAAATACAAGAAATGAGGAAACACAGCTAGAAAAATAAAATTATGAAATGAAAAAGTCTAAAATATCAAACTAGAATTTTCAAAACTATTTTTGTATTTTTCTGATTATTTTTCTATTTTTTATGAATTTTAAACTATTTAAAACTAATTAAATTACTAAAAATTACCAAATAAACTATGAAAAATCTGGAAAATTACTTTTTTCACTTCTTATATTTATCTAAACCTAAGAAAATTGAAAAATTATTTTTTTGAACCTTTTCTGAATTTTTTGTATTAAAAGCTAATTAAAAATGATTAAAAACTAAGTTAAATTAAGAAAAATAGCAAATGAAGACCAAAAATTATGAAAACTTCAGGAAAATTCTAAAATTATATTATGAATCTATGAAAAATGAAAAATCAACAGGTTATGTGTAAGATTAATGAGCTGCTATGAAACTATTATATGATTAAGCTAGGAAAATAAGCAAATAAGCTACTAAGCTATCCAAACAGTGAACAAGGCTTAAGTCTACTAAAATAAGCTAGTTGAAACTATTTCTAACTACTCCTAACAGGCTATGAGCTCAAATCAGAGATCTAAGCAAAACTGCTATACTATCCAAACAGTGGTTAAGGTCCACTGTTAAGGCCTAAGCACAAGCTTATTTATAAGCTTAGAGTGAAAAACAGATAAGCAGTCCTAAACACCACCTGGCCAGCTATGATTGTGCCAAAAAACAGACCATGGTGAGCTCTTATGAGCTCTGTACACACCTGCACAAAACTGAGGAAAACCTCTGCATATACTGATCTGTGGTGCAGGGCACTATTGGCCAGAAAGATTAGCTTGTTTGAAGCTTTTACAAAAATCACAAAATTCTACAAAAATGCTTATAAGAAAGATGACCAGCTGAGCTTTTTGAAACACCAAGATTCACTTGATAAGACCCAAACATGAACTCAAGAAAATTCCTTGTAACTGAGCCTAAAACAGATTTTCACACTTTTTTGACTTTTCAAGATATTGAGAATGTTGACTTTTTCCAACTTTAGAACCAATTTTATGGCTGAGATGGATGTTATAAGATGTATTAAGCCTAATGCAAGTAAGGTTGGTGAAATTTAAACACAAAATGATGAACTGCAATCTAAAATTCCCAACAGTTAACAGTGGAGATGGGTTACAAAGTAATTTTGACTTCTAGAGCTAGCAGACCTAGTTTATTGACTAAAATGAGTTCAACTGACTTTAAGAAACATGAACTAATGAACATAAGCCACTGCACAAGCTTGAAGAGCAGTTTAAACCTTAAACCAAACACCCCTTTTATAACTTGATATGTAACTAAAACAGATCCAAACACAGAACTAGCTTATATTTATGATCAAACTACCTTACTCTAGCTGAATTACTACTGATTGACCATGTTTTAACAGATTTACACCTACAAATACAGATTATACAAGGAACCTTAAATTTGACTTACAAATAGTCCAAGCCACAATGGCATGCAAATAAGAACCATGAACCACTAATCTATCAAACCCCATCCAAATAGCTCCTATTCAACCCAATTCCAAGACTGCATCAACCCTGTACCATTTCTGCACCATTCTTGTTCCTTTTTGACTTTTATTGACCAAGTTTCAATTTTGCTTAAAACTCAAACACAAGCTTATGAAAAGCTATTATAAGCTAATAAAAGCTTATATGAAATTAACTTGAGCTGCTAAAAGCTTCTACCAATGAGTTTGAAACTTGAAATTTCCACAGTAGACTTTTAAGATAGATATTGAACATTAACTGAAATTGATGCTTGATTTAAGTTGAAATATATTGAAAAGAGTTACTTGGATACAATAGAACTTTTTATTACAACTGCAAATCTAACTTAAGACTAAAAACATTAAACGACATATATTGCTAATAAAACTAAAAACTAACTCCTTTGCTTGTAGCTTCCCTTGGCTTCTTATAAGCTTCAAACTTCCTCTCTCATCTTTCTGAATAGATCCCACCAATAAAACTGACCATAGGATCACTGAAATTGATCCTAGCCATTCAAAGTATTTTTGGCGCCAAATTCTTTTTAACTGCTTGTGAGGTTGAGTGAGAGATTGGAGGTGCATTAAATGTACCTTGGCTCTTTGTGTTTGGAGGGGGGGGGGGAAATAGGGGTGATGATGGTGAGGAGGTGGAGTGTTAGCAGAAAGTTTCAGAAATGGTGATGATGGGAGGTGTATCCGTGACTTGGGAGGGAAAAGAGATGAGTCAAAGGGTTTGACTGGCTTTTAATAATAGGGAGGGTCCAATGGCAGGGTTCAAAATGAAAGGCAGGGGTTCAAAAACCTTGTGACAAGGCCAAAGGGTGTGAAAGGGTTTTAAATAACATAGGGACTCCATTGTAATTTCTGAAACTGTAGGGACCTGTTCTGCCAATTCTGCAAAGATGTTTCAGGGACTGAAATTGACAAGTGTTAATATTACAAGGACCAAAGTTGCCACTTTCACATATTCCAGGGACTAAATCTGCCAATTTTGAAAGTTGAAGGACCATTTTTGTAAATTTCTCAAACTTTTCACATTTTTCACCAAAGGACTAAATTTGACAACTTTTGATTTTTAAAAAGGACCTTTGGTGATTTTACTTTTGAAATTATGTGCTCAGGGACTATTTTTGACAATTTTTGAAACTTGGGGGACTAAAACTGCAATTTTTGCAAATTTGATATGTTTTTCATCTGATTTTGATATTTTTGCATTTAAAACACATAAAACACTGATTTGTGATATTTTGATCATTTTGGTGTGTTTCTGAGTGTTTTCAGATGATTTTGCAGTTTATTTTGTACAAAACTGATGAGTATTTAGAGACTCATCAATTTGACACTTTCAGTCCCTCCACCTTAACCATTTACATTCAACGCCCATAACTTCCATTTTGGTTACCAAAAGTATGATTTATGGAAAGAAACTTGACGACACTCCCCCTTGACTTAAGAAATAAGGAAATTTTATAAATTTGAGTTCGGGGAGTGACAGTAAACCAGAAATATGACCACCATTATCAAAGAAAAAACCGGGATGAGGAAATATGTAAGTACAAGGTTTTATGAAACCGAAAAATATTTACTTTCTCCCCCTCAACACTTGACTGAGAAAATACTGAAGATTTGTACTTGCCATGTTAAAAGAAATATAGATAGAAGAATATTTTTGTTGTTTTATCAGATTTTATAATTTTGTATTTTGTTTTTGAAAGTATTTACAAAAGAAGTTTTGGTGTTTGACTGGTTTTAAGAATGTTTTAAAAGTTCATCCAGTTCCTCTGGAGTCAAACACCGCATACCAATCCGGTGGACCAACTCATTAAACCTAGCAGGAGCTAAGGCTTTGCTGAGAAGATATGCCAGTTGGTATTCAGTACCCACAAAGTATAATTCAACGGTACCCTTTTCCACGTGCTCCTTGATGAAATGATATCGAAGATCGATGTGCTTTGATTTTAAGTGTTGAACAGAGTTGCATGAGATCGCAATAGCACTTCGATTATCACAGTACATCGGGATTCTGTCAAATACGTAACCATAGTCTTTGAGTTGTGTTCTCATCCAAATGACTTGAGCACAACACGCCGACATGGCTACATATTCTGCTTATGTTGAGGACAACGATGTACAATCTTGCTTCTTCGATTGCCATGACACCAGTTTATCACCAAGAAATTGTAGAGCTCCTGAAGTACTTTTCCGTGAATCTAAGCATCCTACGTGATTAGCATCTGAAAAAGCTATTAGTTCAAAACCAGAATCCTTCGGATACCAGATTCCCAAGTTAATGGTTCCCTTGATGTATCGGAGGATTCTTTTAGCCTCTGAGAGGTGAGTTTCAGTTGGTCTCGACTGATAACGGGAGCAAAGATATATAGCAAATACAATGTCAGGCCTGCTAGCTGTTAGATACATGAGAGACCCAATAATACTTCGGTATTTGGTAGGGTCAACCAATTTCCCTTGTAAATCAGCATCCAGTTTCTTAGTGTGTGCCATTGTAGTTGCATAGGTATCACAACTTGTCATTCCATGTTTGTTTAAAATTTCAAGGGCATATTTGGACTGACTTAAGAAAATACCACGGGGTGATTGATGAACTTGCAATCCAAGAAAGAATGTAAGTTCACCCATCATGGACATTTCAAAATGTTTTTTCATAAGTTTTGAAAAAGCGTTTGAGTATTTTAGATGTGTTGACCCAAAAATGATGTCATCCTCATAAATTTGAACGATTAAAATGTGTTTCCCGTGATATTGTATGAAAAGTGTTGGGTCGACCGAGCCTTTAGTGAAATTATTGGCGATAAGAAAGGATAATAACTTATCATACCACGCCCGAGGGGCTTGTTTGAGACCGTAGAGAGCCTTGTTTACGTTTGTAAACGTGGTTCGGGAACTCTGGATCAACGAATCCTTCTGGTTGGCTGACATAGACCGTTTCTTTCAGTTTCCCATTCAGAAAAGCAATTTTGACATCCATCTGAAAGACCGTGATGTTCATGTGAGCCGCGAATGCCAGAAATATCCGAACAACCTCAAGATGAGCAACCAGTGCGAATGATTCTTCAAATTCAATACCCTCTTCTTGTCTATAACCCTTAGCCACCAGTCGTGACTTATTTCTGATAACCGTACCATCAGTATCTAACTTGTTTTTCCAAATCCATTTCAGACCAATAACATAGACCCCTGTTGGTTTTTGAACCAATTCCCATACTTTAAGACGTTTAAACTGATTAAGTTCTTCTTGCATGGATTCTATCCAGTTCTCATAAGTCATTGCTTCTTTAATGTTTTTGGGTTCAGATTGGCAAACGGTAAGTGCATAAATGCAGTGTTCACCGTCAGTCTGAAGGCGTTGTCTAGTTACGACTGGTTGATTAGGGTTACCAATTATGTTCACAAGAGGATGGTATTTTGTCCAACGATGTGTGGAAAGTTGATGTTGATATACATTCTAAAGATTAGGAGTATTCAAATGGCTTGTAGATGATTCCGCAACATCAAAAGTAGCAGAGGCATTTGCAAACGGGTTGAAGAACGCATTTGGATCATAATCTGCAGGTGGGGGTATGATGAGTGTCTACAAACTCATCATTTTTGTACCATTTAAACTGCAAAAACATCTGAAAACACTCAGAAATGCATCAAAATGATAAAAATATCACAAATAAGTGTTTTATATGTTTTAAATGCAAAAATATCAAAATCTGGTGAAAAACGTATAAAGTTTGCATAATTGGCAGTTTTAGTCCCCCAAGTTTCAAAAGTTGTCAAAAACAGTCCCTGGTAAAACAAAATAAAGAAAAATGTTATTCAAGGTCCCTGAATTATTCTAAATTGTCAAAAATGGTCCTTGAATAAATCTTTTGTTAAATGGCAGAAAAGGTCCCTGAACTTTCATGAAATGTCAAGTTTGGTCCCTGGAAAATTTGAAAATGTCAAAACTAGTCCTTGTACTATTAGAACTTGTCAGTTTTGGTCCTTGTCACAACTTTGGAATAATGGCAGAATTGGTCCTTCAAGATTTCAGCAATTACATGTTTAGTCCTTATCATTAATACTTATCCAAGCCTAGTCAAAACAATTTTGACCCCTGCCACTTAAAGCATTGTGACCCCTGCCTTACCCCTTGACCCTGTTTTTGACCCCCTAGTCAAATACCAGTCAAACACCCAACCTTTCCCTCCCACCTCCTGCTTCCCCACCACTTGCCCTGCTACACTCTGCAACTTACACCCACCACCTCTCACCCTCACCTTATCTCTTCCAAGCCCCCTCCTCATCATCATACCTAGCCACCCCCCCCCTAGTTGCAGTCTAAAAGTCAACACAGGTCAAAAAATAGATTTCCCGCCAAAAATCATATAAAGGCCAATATGGCCTCTGCTCACCCATTGGCTAAAAAGAGTGGTGGGATTGGATCAAGAGGACACGTGGAAGCATTGGGAGCTATAAAAGAAAGAAGAAGAAACAAGAATGGAGTAGTTAGTTTTTAAATTTTTCTTTTATGTCGTTTTTTTTAGTTATCTTAATTAAGTGTTCAAAAAAATGTAATTCTAAGCTTTAATGTATTAAACTTTAATCACTTTATCATTGTAATTCACTTTTGAGTATCAATTCAAGGTTCCAATTATATTTCATGTTTTGAGGTTCACTGTTGAAGATTTGATTTTCAAACTCTTGTTTTAAAGCTGCTATTAGCTTATTTTTAAGTTCCATTAAGCTTACTTAAGCTTATTTAAGCTTTTGGAAAGCTTGGAAACCAGTTCCAATCAAATATGGTCCATGGTCAACAAAAGTCAACTGTACAAGCAAGATGGTATGGAAATGGTGTTTGGTTAATGCAGGATTTGGATTTGGGTTGGAAATGGTTTAGTTTAGTGATATTGGACTTGGTTCTAGCCTGCATAACAATTGGACACACGTGAGTGAGCTTCTCACTTTCAAATTTTCAAGCCATTTTGCATTTTATGCTTATACTTGTATCTGTGATCATTGGTAGTTTTAATGTGTTTATATAGTTTTATTATGGTCATATAAACTCAGTTTGATCAATGGTACTATCTGGTTCAGTGTTTGTCTTAATTTCAGTTTGTATATCAGTTTTAAAGAGGTGTTTGGATTTTGTAACAAAAATGAGTTAAAGGGCTAAGCAGTGGATAAGGTCTGTTGGTTCATGCTTGTTATGTCCATATGTACTCATATCTGTCTTTAAATTGTACCTGCTAATCATAAAAGTCAAAATTACATCCTCACTGTCTTAATTAGCTATCTGTTAGAGATTTTGCAAATCAAAATCTTGTTGTATGTTTAAAACTCATAGATATAGCATGCATTAGGTTTAACTCATCTTATAACATCATCTTCAGTTGGGAAATTTGGATCAAAACTCAGTTTAGTCAACTTTTCATGTTTTGTCAAAAAGTCAAATTCTTGCAAAATCCATTTTGAGCTCATCTGAGGTGATTTTTCATGGGCTCAATTCTGAGTCAATTTCAATGAAACTGGTGGTTTTAAAAAGTCCTACTGGTCTATTTTCTTATCTCTATTTTTGTGTATTTTTGTGAATTTTCCATAAGCTCCAAATGAGCTTGTCAAAAGGGCTTAATATGCCCTGTGCAACTGACTCAGTTTAAGCTGAGTCTGCACAGGGTTTGCAGCCCTTGTAACAAGCTCATTAGAGCTCACCTAGGTCTCCATTTTGGTTTAGAGGTTCTTAGCCAGGTCTCCTACTAGTTCCAATTTATGGTTTGCAGTTTCAGCTTATTGTGTGGCTTATTGCTTGGCTCAAAGTAGCACCCCTCAACTGTTTTCAGTCATAAGCTCAAACTAGCCAAATCATTGCAGCTTGATATCCTGAGGTTATAGCTTGTTGATTCTTGTTGCATTTTAGTTATTTTAGCATATTTGAGCTTCTGATTTGGTTTGGTGCTTATTGGTCTCCATTTGCTTATCCAAGTGCTTATTTCATAAGCACTTTGTGCATCAGTTCCTTATTCCTCCATACAACCATCTGTTTTTCCATTTTTCTTACATTCTCAATATTTTTTTAGACTTTTCCTGAAATTTTCAGATTTTTCCAAGCTTATTTGCTATTTTTCTTAATTTAAATTAGTTTTTAAGCATTTTTAAATAGCTTTTAATACAAATAATTCAGAAAAGTTTCAAAAAAATAATTTTTCAATTTTCTTAAGTTAAGATAAATATAAAAAGACAAAAAAATATTTTTCTGAATTTTTCTTAGTTAAATTTGTATTTTTAAGTAATTTAATTAGTTTTTAATAGTTTAAAATTCATAGAAAATAGAAAAATAATCAGAAAAATACAAAAATAGTTTTGAGAATTCTATTTTGATATTTTAGATTTTTCTAAGTCTTAGTTTTATTTTTCTAGCTTAATTTCATATTTTCTTGTATTTTAGGTTATTATTAAATAGTTAAAAATAGTTTTTAATTAATGATAATTAGATAAATAGTTATAAAAATAATTTTCTTTTTCTTAAAATTTTCTTATATCATTAGGTTTGTAAAAATATCATTTTCATATTTTTAGGGTTAATACTGATCTAGTTTCACTTTTTCATTTGTACGTTACGTAGTTTTTAAATCAGTTTTATAAAAACGTTCATCAATTTTAAAAATAGTGATAGCGTTTATTTAATATTTTTTTTTCTTTTTAATTTTCTTTAATTTGCATTTAAGCCCCTGTAGTTTATGGGCTTTCTCTTTAGGTATAGATCAATCACTATCCTTTCCCTTTCAAATCCTCTCGATCACTTTACGTTTGACTATTCTCGCACAGCTCGTTGGGACTTAACGACCTGGGGAAACACTATACTCTCCTGATCTTCATTGCATTTGTCCTTAAGCTGTTTTAAGTTTCTTACAGTCGGCCATTCACAAGTGGTCAGCTTGCGTGAGAAAACTTGACGGTTTTGCACGGATCAAATTTTGGCACCGCTGCCGGGGAGCAGTGCTAATAGTCTTACGTTTAGCAGATTAGTGATTTGGATATTCACTCCTTGTTTATACCATCTATAGGTTTATATTTTCTTTTAAAAATCAAAAACCCAAAAAGATTTTCATTCTTAGTTTTTACATCATGTTTTTCAAAAATACCAAAAATATTCCTCTTTACCCTCTTACCCTTTTTAATTCTTTATCCCTTTACCCTCTATCCATTTGATTCTAAACTTCTATTCTCATGGAATCTCTCGACTACGACGAATTCTGGGACGAAGCTGAAAAGCTTCAGACTTTATCACAAATGTCAAGAATTCGTGTTGTTCGTGATGATCCATTGATTCTGCGTAGGGAAATAGAACGAGAAACCGGGGTGACAAAGGACCATGTACTCTCCTCTGATAATGGAAGTGCTAAATACGTCCAACCCACGGTTATCCAAAGATCTAATCCCCCAATTGCTCCTAAGCCGTCTAGAATTGATCCTGAACTTTCACGATTTACGGTTAAAAGCAAACATGCAGAATTCAGACCAGTGACCAGCAAGAATGACTTGCCTAATCTTCACGTTTCTCAAGAACCAGAACCAGAGACCATAACGGAAGTGGTGGAAATTGCTAGCTCTCAGAGCACACCACTTGTCCCACCTCCGGATTTTTCAAAATGTTCTTCGAGACTTAATAGTCATTCAGGTCACCATGTTGGTTTTCTTGATCCTTTGAATAAACCGATTCCTTCTCATAACTCTCAAATAGAATCGTTTATTCCTTGTGTCGGTTGTGGTGAGCCTCTTTCTGGTTCACCCTGTCGTTGGTGTACGTGTGTACAATGTGGTAATGATATTCGTAACGGGAGTTGTTTGTTTTGTGGTTCGAGGAATTCATTTGATTATGATCCTAATCAGAACTCATTTAACGACCCCTCAAACTTTTCCAATTACCCACCACAGCCCGACTCATCTTCATATAACCAACCTAACTGCTGTGAATTTTGTGGGGGTCCTCACCAAGGATTTGAGTGTCAATCCGGAAACACGTTTGTCTATGAACAGTTTTCCGGTGATGCTCAGAACTTTGGTTATGACCAATATCCATATGATTCACCAGTCCAGACTCAACAGTTTTACTGTTGTGAGAACTGTGGAGGTCCCCATTTCAGCTCTGATTGTCAAACAGGGAATCCATTTCCTTGTAACAATTACGAGTATCCATATCACGACCAACCTCCACAGTGCCAAATGACTCAAACTCCTCAGCAAACCCAACAAGACACTTTTCTAGAGCTTCTGGAGTCAGTGAAAAGAACTGAGGAGTTGAGAAAAACAGCACTTCATAATATTCCCAGTTTTTCTTGTGTATATTGTGGGGGTCCTCATGATGATTATCAATGTCAACCTTCCGGTTTTGACAAATATCCACTCCCACAATGTCCCGTCATTCAAAATTCACATGAGAAATCCATGGAAGAATTGCTAGCTGAAGAGCAGGCTGCTAAAATAAATTCCCAAATTGCCTTTGAAAAATCTGTTAGGGAATCAATTGCAAAAGAAAAAGCAGCCAGATCTAGCTCTCAGTTTCGTTTTATTCCTGATGACAGTGATGATGAGGATACACTTGATTCATCAAGTTCATCAGATGATATCCCAGCAGTTGAGATTCCATCTCAAACAACTGCTATCACACCCGAAGCTCCCACTCACTCTCTGACTATGGGGGACGAGCATCTTGACACTGTTCCTGAAAAGGAATCGGACGAATTCATAAAGTCTAGTGTTGAGAACCTTGTCCCAATCCCAAGAGGGTCACAGGGAATTCTTGATCATGTGTGTGATATCCCCCCTCCTCTTGTCTTCCAAAATGATCATGTTGAGATGTTCTCCGATTCTAATGATAATGATTCGTTATCTTGTGGAGACATCGTTTATGTGGAAGATTTACCTTCTGAGCTTGTTAGCTTAGAAGAAGAGAATGATGAAGTTACGGACACTGAAATCAAAGATGAAGCACTTCGTGCAACATTACTGAATGTCAGTCTTCTCATTTCTAAAATCGAAGCTTTCAATGAAAAACCTATTTCATCTCCTATCCCCATTAAGGATAGTGACATTCTTTCCGATGATTCTATTCCGGAAATGAAAGCCTTTTGTTTTGATAATATGGGAGAGAAGATTAGTGGCAGTACCACTTTTCATTCTCATAATTCTCTCCCCGATTATGAATCATTTACATTGGAGGATTTCACCAGTGAACCCACTCAAATCAATTCTGAATATGATTCATTCACCTTCATGGAGTTCTCAGATGAACTCACTCATATCATATCTCGGCCAGAGTATGATAACTTATACTTTGATCTAGACACACCTGGGATATGTCTAGACCAATTGAGCTTAAAAGATGAAATTCATGCTATCATGAATTCCCCTTCTGACGATGATGAGTTAGTCAAGATTATTATCATGACTTTCTTTCTCTTCTTCACCTATCCCATAGCTTCTCCTGTTCTTCACCCCTTCGGGAATGAAGACATTATCTTTGACCCAGGCATTTCCATGTACCATTTGTGAGCCGGGTCTGTCTGTATATCTCATCGGTGTGGAACTTTCACGTACTTCAAATGTTTATCCAAACATCTTGAATGAAAGTCCGATGGAGATTGTCTCTTCCACTTACTTCCCCATGAACCAATTAATTCGGGGTCGAGTCAAGCTAGCGACTCGGTAATAAAAAACAGTAGTTAAACATGGGTTTTCACCCGTGTGTACCACCCTAGTGTGGGGGAGATGCCCCACATGTTGTATATAGATATTAAAAATGATGAAAATTGTAAAAAAAAAAAAAAAAAAAAAAAAAAAAAAAGAGAATAATTGTTGTGTTTCTTAGCTAGTAATGTTATCTTTTTACGTTCTAAAGTTTCGGCATAACAGCCGGTACTTTGAATATTGAGGACAATATTCATTTCTAAGTGTGGGGGGGAAATTCTGGCGAATTTTGATCATAAATGTACCCTTTTAGTCCCTTTTTCCCCCAAAATGGCCAAATTAAAAAAAATTTTTTTTAGTGGAAGTACTATGTACTAAACACAACAAATGGTAATCAGTCCACCATGTCTAACCCACATAAGGATTGGCTAATCCAGGAGCAAACGGCTCTTGGTAAAGATATCTCAAATCCGTTGACGGCTTGCAATTTGCCCAAAATTGTATGGTATTCAGCTCACCATATCCTTAAAAGTGAAGAGTTGGCTAGCCCGCAAGTTTATGGCTTGTGGTAAAGGCAGTGGAAAAACCATAATTGGTAATCAGCTCACCAAAGATAATATTGATAATTTATCTAAGAGTTGGCTAGTCCAGAAGCAAACGGCTTCGGGTAAAGACAAATCAAATCCGTTTACAGCTTATGATTTGCTCAAAATCATTTGGTTATCATTGTACCAAGGTTCTTACTTGAACTGAAACATTTGGCTACTCCAGAAGTAATGGCTTTTGGTAAAGAGATTTAAATCCATTAATTTTTCTCAAAACATTGCTAGGGACTAGCAATATCTTAGTGTGGGGGATTGATGAGTGTCTAAAAACTCATCATTTTTGTACCATTTAAACTGCAAAAACATCTGAAAACACTCAGAAATGCATCAAAATGATAAAAATATCACAAATAAGTGTTTTATATGTTTTAAATGCAAAAATATCAAAATCTGGTGAAAAACGTATAAAGTTTGCATAATTGGCAGTTTTAGTCCCCCAAGTTTCAAAAGTTGTCAAAAACAGTCCCTGGTAAAACAAAATAAAGAAAAATGTTATTCAAGGTCCCTGAATTATTCTAAATTGTCAAAAATGGTCCTTGAATAAATCTTTTGTTAAATGGCAGAAAAGGTCCCTGAACTTTCATGAAATGTCAAGTTTGGTCCCTGGAAAATTTGAAAATGTCAAAACTAGTCCTTGTACTATTAGAACTTGTCAGTTTTGGTCCTTGTCACAACTTTGGAATAATGGCAGAATTGGTCCTTCAAGATTTCAGCAATTACATGTTTAGTCCTTATCATTAATACTTATCCAAGCCTAGTCAAAACAATTTTGACCCCTGCCACTTAAAGCATTGTGACCCCTGCCTTACCCCTTGACCCTGTTTTTGACCCCCTAGTCAAATACCAGTCAAACACCCAACCTTTCCCTCCCACCTCCTGCTTCCCCACCACTTGCCCTGCTACACTCTGTAACTTACACCCATCACCTCTCACCCTCACCTTATCTCTTCCAAGCCCCCTCCTCATCATCATACCTAGCCACCCCCCTAGTTGCAGTCTAAAAGTCAACACAGGTCAAAAAATAGATTTCTCGCCAAAAATCATATAAAGGCCAATATGGCCTCTGCTCACCCATTGGCTAAAAAGAGTGGTGGGATTGGATCAAGAGGACACGTGGAAGCATTGGGAGCTATAAAAGAAAGAAGAAGAAACAAGAATGGAGTAGTTAGTTTTTAAATTTTTCTTTTATGTCGTTTTTTTTAGTTATCTTAATTAAGTGTTCAAAAAAATGTAATTCTAAGCTTTAATGTATTAAACTTTAATCACTTTATCATTGTAATTCACTTTTGAGTATCAATTCAAGGTTCCAATTATATTTCATGTTTTGAGGTTCACTGTTGAAGATTTGATTTTCAAACTCTTGTTTTAAAGCTGCTATTAGCTTATTTTTAAGTTCCATTAAGCTTACTTAAGCTTATTTAAGCTTTTGGAAAGCTTGGAAACCAGTTCCAATCAAATATGGTCCATGGTCAACAAAAGTCAACTGTACAAGCAAGATGGTATGGAAATGGTGTTTGGTTAATGCAGGATTTGGATTTGGGTTGGAAATGGTTTAGTTTAGTGATATTGGACTTGGTTCTAGCCTGCATAACAATTGGACACACGTGAGTGAGCTTCTCACTTTCAAATTTTCAAGCCATTTTGCATTTTATGCTTATACTTGTATCTGTGATCATTGGTAGTTTTAATGTGTTTATATAGTTTTATTATGGTCATATAAACTCAGTTTGATCAATGGTACTATCTGGTTCAGTGTTTGTCTTAATTTCAGTTTGTATATCAGTTTTAAAGAGGTGTTTGGATTTTGTAACAAAAATGAGTTAAAGGGCTAAGCAGTGGATAAGGTCTGTTGGTTCATGCTTGTTATGTCCATATGTACTCATATCTGTCTTTAAATTGTACCTGCTAATCATAAAAGTCAAAATTACATCCTCACTGTCTTAATTAGCTATCTGTTAGAGATTTTGCAAATCAAAATCTTGTTGTATGTTTAAAACTCATAGATATAGCATGCATTAGGTTTAACTCATCTTATAACATCATCTTCAGTTGGGAAATTTGGATCAAAACTCAGTTTAGTCAACTTTTCATGTTTTGTCAAAAAGTCAAATTCTTGCAAAATCCATTTTGAGCTCATCTGAGGTGATTTTTCATGGGCTCAATTCTGAGTCAATTTCAATGAAACTGGTGGTTTTAAAAAGTCCTACTGGTCTATTTTCTTATCTCTATTTTTGTGTATTTTTGTGAATTTTCCATAAGCTCCAAATGAGCTTGTCAAAAGGGCTTAATATGCCCTGTGCAACTGACTCAGTTTAAGCTGAGTCTGCACAGGGTTTGCAGCCCTTGTAACAAGCTCATTAGAGCTCACCTAGGTCTCCATTTTGGTTTAGAGGTTCTTAGCCAGGTCTCCTACTAGTTCCAATTTATGGTTTGCAGTTTCAGCTTATTGTGTGGCTTATTGCTTGGCTCAAAGTAGCACCCCTCAACTGTTTTCAGTCATAAGCTCAAACTAGCCAAATCATTGCAGCTTGATATCCTGAGGTTATAGCTTGTTGATTCTTGTTGCATTTTAGTTATTTTAGCATATTTGAGCTTCTGATTTGGTTTGGTGCTTATTGGTCTCCATTTGCTTATCCAAGTGCTTATTTCATAAGCACTTTGTGCATCAGTTCCTTATTCCTCCATACAACCATCTGTTTTTCCATTTTTCTTACATTCTCAATATTATTTTAGACTTTTCCTGAAATTTTCAGATTTTTCCAAGCTTATTTGCTATTTTTCTTAATTTAAATTAGTTTTTAAGCATTTTTAAATAGCTTTTAATACAAATAATTCAGAAAAGTTTCAAAAAAATAATTTTTCAATTTTCTTAAGTTAAGATAAATATAAAAAGACAAAAAAATATTTTTCTGAATTTTTCTTAGTTAAATTTGTATTTTTAAGTAATTTAATTAGTTTTTAATAGTTTAAAATTCATAGAAAATAGAAAAATAATCAGAAAAATACAAAAATAGTTTTGAGAATTCTATTTTGATATTTTAGATTTTTCTAAGTCTTAGTTTTATTTTTCTAGCTTAATTTCATATTTTCTTGTATTTTAGGTTATTATTAAATAGTTAAAAATAGTTTTTAATTAATGATAATTAGATAAATAGTTATAAAAATAATTTTCTTTTTCTTAAAATTTTCTTATATCATTAGGTTTGTAAAAATATCATTTTCATATTTTTAGGGTTAATACTGATCTAGTTTCACTTTTTCATTTGTACGTTACGTAGTTTTTAAATCAGTTTTATAAAAACGTTCATCAATTTTAAAAATAGTGATAGCGTTTATTTAATATTTTTTTTCTTTTTAATTTTCTTTAATTTGCATTTAAGCCCCTGTAGTTTATGGGCTTTCTCTTTAGGTATAGATCAATCACTATCCTTTCCCTTTCAAATCCTCTCGATCACTTTACGTTTGACTATTCTCGCACAGCTCGTTGGGACTTAACGACCTGGGGAAACACTATACTCTCCTGATCTTCATTGCATTTGTGCTTAAGCTGTTTTAAGTTTCTTACAGTCGGCCATTCACAAGTGGTCAGCTTGCGTGAGAAAACTTGACGGTTTTTGTAACCACTCGTACTTTTCCAGATATTCGTTCTCGATAAAATTCGTGTCTGTTTTTCATTTACAACTTTCCTGAGCTCGTTTGACATGAAAACGAGAAAGCTATCTCGCGAAACGTGAAATTTTAGACACAACGCGTACCGGAACAACCATAAACCTATCAATCATTTTGATTTGTTTGCTATTTCTAATTGTGAGAAAATAGTCAAGTAAATACTCAATTTTATTGGAAAAATTCTTCTAAACGCGATGGCGCAAGTTCCGTGATTTTTTCGAGTCCGTTTGCTACATCAAATAAATCCCGGAGTGTTTTCGTGAAAAGATTAGCCATGTTGGCAGCTTTGGTCCCTCCACCCCATGTTTTACTTGCGCCCCTCTTACTATCCTTTGCACAATTTTAGCCCCTCCTCATCATATATAAACCCACCAATTTATTAAAAATTCATTTAACACATTTTATATAACACACACATTCCACTCTCTAAAATAAGTACTCTTTCCTCTCTCTCTCTCTATACCAACCGGCCACCACCACTGCCGCCGGAAACCGCCGCCACGCGCCACCGCCGGTCACCGCCATATTACACCGCCCTATTAGAAGATAGGTCTCGAGCTGTGGTTACTTTCATGTGTTGCACGCGCCTTCAATCTCCCTCACGCTCCGTAGATCTTGAATCTAATATTCGGAGTTGTGAGGTTATCCTCTTTAAGGGTTGCATGTTTAGATCGGGTTATACTTAGGTTAGAAACGGGGTTTCAAACCGTTGGGTGTTCGTTCGTCTGTGTGGTAGCCGTCATCACCACTGCCTCTCCTATCTCGCATCTCTTTTTCTTTATCTCTTGTCAATTGGTAAGTCAAATGTTGTAAAACTCGTTTCTGCTACTCCTTTGGTTATAAAAATCGATTGTTAATTTGTGTAATTGTCTTCGTGGAATGCAAACCGAATAAAAAACGTGTATAATGATTTCGTGGAATTAAAATGCGAACTAAAACATGTTTGATTTAAAAATCGTGTGGTAAGAATCTTGCAAATGATGATTGTTTGATATCAGTCGGGTCTGTCACGGTATTGCGTTAGTAGGACTAAAAACAGAAATGTGGTGGATGTTGTGGTTACAATATGGTGTTGTTTGTGTCAGATGGAGATTTGATTTTGCTTGTGTAATTTGATTGTTAATATTAATCTCACATTTTGATTTTTATATTGTTTACGTGGGTTACGAGTCGAGTTGGCCCCTTTGGGTCTCGGTTCAACATCAAGTCGTGATGTGGTGTTGTTATTGTTGGTTTCTTATAAAATTGAGCTTGAACTTATCAATTGTACTTGTTATGAGTATTGAACTGTGTATAACAATGTTACTTAATGGACTAATCACATAATTACTTATCGAACTAAATATAATTGGGAATTGGACAATGGTACTACTATCGGACCACTAGAAATAAAGTCATAAATTGGTGATATCATACTAGTTAGTAATTTAACCAAACAAACTAATAATTATTAAAACTTATTAAAACTTGACACTGATTAAGTCATGGTTTAAGTGGGAATTTAAAACAGACCAATTAACATATCGACAACATAGGTCATATATAGAAAGTGTAGTTTAATTAACTTGGAAGTTTTATAAACAAACAAGTCTTACAAAGATTTTCTTATAAGTTTACACTTCTTAAAAACCGATTATACAAGGTAGAATTTTGTCGTTTAATTACTTGACGATATATATATGACAAGACAATAAAATTTGAAATTAACTATTAAATAAAACTATACTTCTTTATAAGGTTATACAAAGACTGTGTTTTTCAAAAACGCTTTTATTATAGACTCGTCAAATGACGAATGGTACAAGTTAATTGTAAAACCCTTATTGTTAAATTATGAAATCAACTTGTCTTTGTTAATGAGATATGTATGTTTTATATAAAACTAATTAGGATTACCGGGTAAATGCCTAAAACTCCACCAATTACTTACTTGTTACTTGTGTGCTAATTGATCATTACTTGTTTAATTTCTTATATACGTTTTATCGCTTTGGCGTGTGTTCTTGAGTCTTGGTCAATATTTCTTGACTATTTCTTACAATGTATTGGGATATACATTATACTTGGTGTGAGTTATGTTTGGCGTGAGTTACTTATCGAGTCTTTGTTTTCTTACCACCACACGAAACACTAATGATAAACTTTTTGAGATTCGATATATTATACTTTTAAATAAACATTGATACAAGTATTCCACGAAAACTAAAACACCTATCTTTTGAAAACCTCTTTACTTTACGATATGTATACTGAGATGAACCATATACTAGTAGGTTGTACCGATGATGTGCCGTCGCGCCTGTATTCTTGACATCGTTGTGCGTTGCTACCTTGTGATAATGTTGTGTCACATTTCTCTATACTAGTCGTGCTAGTATCGATCCTTGCATTGCTTCGGACTAAGGTGAGTTCATAGCCCCACTTTCACTCTTTTAACTGTTTTATAAACTCCTTGGGGGAGAATACATGCTACTACTACTTTTATGATCACAATTGCTTGAAAACTGTTTGCTGTTCTCTTGATATTATGACTCTGCCTAAGTTGTTTGCCAAAAGTCCCCTAAATCATGAACCATTAATCACTTGCGAGTGAACACAAATATCGTGGATAGTACTATGGGAACTGACGACCCCGACTCGGTTATCGGAAATAACCGGGGCGCACTATATTTGGTATCTCTATGTAATTGGCTATTACATCTCAGAGGGGCAATTTTATTTACTTACACCAGGAATTAGGTGTATGCAGTTAGTTTGGTGTCATGAGCTTAGTGCAATAATATCAACTATCTTTTATGGGCGTATAACAACGTAGCCCATGGCTTATCTTAAACTTGAAAATCTTGTGATCAACTGCTTATTTACTAAACCTATGAATTCACTCAACCATTGTGTTGACTTTTTAGCATGTATTTTCAGGATGAAAAGGCGATAGCTAACTCTGGAGGCGCTTGGGCATTGGCATGGCATGGTCATAAATGACTCTGATTTACTTATGTGGACCATATTTTATTAATGGGCCATTTTCCGCAACAATTTAAACTTTGTAAACTCTATTTTACTTCAATAAATGATATCTTTTACGAGAAAGCTATTATTTTTCACTTGTGTTATGATCCAACTGAGTAGCATCCTAAAAATCTTTTCTTTCGCTGCAAACCATTTTTGGGGGTGTTACAGTTTTGCACGGATCAGGGTACTTCATTGTTCAGAACATCATCAGCTGGTTCATCGTCGTTGGATGCGTTTTGTTCAATTGTTGTTGTAGAATCTATTGGTGGTGCTTCCTCAACGGTAGTTGTTGTAGCAGGTGTATCAGGTATTGGAATATGATCAGGTTGAGCAGCGGAAACATTGGATACACCTGGAGCACGTTCATCAATATCATTACTAAACAGAGGAGCAACTAGCTTTTCCATTTGTTGACTTGACGAGTAAGCTGGGGGCTTGGTTCAGCTGATGATGGGGTTTGAGGGAAGTTTAAACGGTTGTGACCAGGTTCCAAGCTGTTATGCTCAGAAGCCATTTATGTAAGCTCATCGAAATTTGCATGAATCGTTTCCATAACCTGCTTTGTACGAGGATTCTAGATCCGGAAACCCTTAGAATTTTCACAATATCCAATAAAGACTACAATGTCAGCTTTGGCTTTGAGCTTACCAAAGTCATCACAATCATTATTCGGATAACAAAGGGATCCAAAAACGTGAAAGTGTTTGAGATTCGGTTTATGGTTGTGGATAAGCTCATAAGGTGTTTTGTTGTAGCGCTTGGTAATCATTGAGCGATTCTGAGTGTAGCATGCAGTTGACACGGCTTCAGCCCATAAGTAATCCGGAAGTTTAGCATTGATTAACATTGTTCTTGCGGCTTCCACTAACGTGCGGTTTCGTCTTTCAACAACTCCGTTTTGTTCTGGTGTACGGGCAATAGATGTTTGATGCTCAATTCCTACTTTCTCATAAAATGCACGAAGAGTTTGATTCACAAATTCAGTTCCTTTGTCTGTTCTGATTTGTCTGACTGTGTTCCAGAGCTGAACTTGAATTTTCGTGAGAAAGGTGATGATCATCTGTGGAGCTTGATCTTTACTTCGAAGAAAATAAACCCAAGTCCATCTTGAGTAGTCATCTACAACTACCAAGATGTAGCGTTTGCCATTAATCGTCTGCACGCGCATCGGGCCACACAAATCCATGTGAAGAAGATGAAGCACATGCTGTGAGCTGTGTTCCACCTTTGAAGGAAAATGAGCACGAGTGCTTTTCCCTTGTTCACAGGCTGAGCATAGGTGATCTTTAGAATACCGAAATCTTGGGAGACCTTCAACTAGTTTGTATCGAGAAAGGTTGGTTATGGTTTGAAAGTTTAGATGTGAGAGACGACGGTGTCATAGCCAGGATTTTGTAGATGTAGCCTTAGAGAGTAGACAGATGGGAGATGAAGCAATCATGTCTTGCATTGAGATTGTGTAAAGACTTGATGTGCGTTGACCAGACATAAGATCGTTTCCTTGTAGATCACGAGTGAAACAAGTTTTCTCCCTAAAAGCAACTTCCAAATCTCCATCACAAAATTGACCGACTGAGAACAGATTGTGACTGAGACCTTCCACATAATAAACTCTGCTAATTTCGATGTTGCCATTGATGGAATCTCTGTAGCCCATGATAGCAAAGAAGTGATCATTCCCGAATCTGACAGTACCAATGAACTTTGCAATAAAGTTTGATAACAGTTTGAGATTGCCTGTCATGTGTCGGGAACATCCGCTATCAACAACCCAGAGAATGATCTGTATCACCTGCATTCAACGCAGACGACACATATGGAATAGAAGTAGATGTGGAACCCGAAGAGTTAGATGGCTCCGATGCAGATATAGATGAAACACACATGTTCATGATTTTAGGTATCCATGTAAAGCCAAGTGTATTATGTAACCAATTGTGCCATCTCCAACTAGTCTTTGCTTTAGTTTTAGTGAATGCACTAGGTGGTACTACTATCCTTGGAGGTGATAATGGAGCTATAGGGACATCAATGCTTTTCTTAGAATCTAAAGAGGGTGGTTTACCAAGCACGGACTTAGAAGCTTTAGTGGGCCTAGAGGTATTCCGTTTCTTAGGATTCCGTAAACGAGACAAGATAGTTTTAGCAACACATTTATCATGACAATCAGAAAGCATACTTTTACGACATATAACACAAGAAGCTTCAGACTTAACATCAAAAGTACTTAAAGGTTCAGCAGTCGTTACATCACTTTTTCTATTACATATATCTAACGCAGTGTCTAAAGTGGGTGTAACTTGAGTCTTATTCAAAGTCCTAGGGTGTTCTTCTACTTCAGCATTCTTTATTGATCTTTTCTTATGTCGCTACTTCCTATTCTTCCTTGTATTGCTCCAAGGCTGTGAAGTGCAGGTGTTGGGAAAAGAGGCAACTATTCCTGTTTCAGTAAAGGGAAGCACATTAGTTTCTTGTGGTTTGTCATTAGATGTTCTAGAGTCATTTTGAATCTGTTTTGGTGCAGTTACTTTTGTGTTACTATCCCTATCTTGCTTAAGTATCACCAACTCTGACGTTAGATCATGGATTTTGTGTAACAAATCTAGATTTTCAGAACGAGTGAGTCCGTCTAGTCGTAAAACATCTTTGGTATATGCCAGATGATTATCAACATCTTTTGATGCTTTTGCACGAGTCTTTTTGAGTAAATCAAATATGACACTATATTCCTTTTTCACTTTTGAAATTTCTTGTCCATATTTTGAGATTTGACACTTCAAAGAAACATTTTGGTCATCCAGTTGCTCAAGTTTAGGACAAAGAGTTTTGGTATGCAATTGGTTGATTTTGTTTTGCAAAGCGAGTTCACGATTATGAAAATCTTTTTGACACCATTGAAGACGACGTTTTGCATTTGAAAGTTCGTTTAACAAACGTTCATTTTCATCTTTTAAAGACTTGATTTGTGACACAATATTAGTATTCTCAACAATTTAAACAAAATCAATAGTATCAGCAGAGATATAATGAAATGCATATGCAATAGAATGTAATAACACAACATTATGGATATCAGCAGAGATAACATCTTCCAAGAGTCGATCAAAATATTTTCGTAACATTTTCTTTTTACGTTTTGTATTTGAAATCGATGTTTCTGTTTGTTCGAAAACTCTTTTCATAAGTCCAAGCTCCTTGTGAAAATCCCTTTCCCAATATATAGCACAAATTTTCAAATTTCAGACATGAGGTAAAATTCTTTTCTGAAGAATATCTCTTTGTGCATGCGCAAGAGGCGATTGAAAATGTTCAACTTTTATTTCAGAATGAAATTCAATTTCACGTTCCAAAATTTTGATGTCCGAAATGAATGTTTCAAAATATTTTATAACTTTACATTTTTCGGCTATTTCACTGAGTGAAGGTAAAGGACCATTAATTTGTACAGTATTGGAAAGGGGACCCTCAGAAGTAGGTGTGATAACCCAAGGTGTGTTAGAAAAATCCTTTTGTGCAACGAAAGTGACGGCTTTTGAATAGTTAAATGGTTTGTTATAAACAACATTTTTTAATTTTGATCGACTCTCGTCTTCCGCATCTAATTCCTCTTGACGATTATATTCAACAACACTCATAATGGAATCATCAACTCTATGTTCTGCACTGTAAACTTCAGGATTTGGTTTGAATGCTCTGTTTGAAAACTTAGGTTTGTAATCAGCAAGATTCGGTCCATATCCATTTGGATTTGGTTTAAAAGTAAACTTTTGAATCGTTGTGATTGATTCACCATGTTTATAAACAACAGTTCGAAACTCTTTGGTTTTGTTTTGTAGGTCGACAATTTCCTCAAGATAGTCATCTATTCGTTTTGTGGAATGCTTTTTGTACTCAGAGAACTGTTTTTGACAAGTTAACAACTCAGACTTGGCTTTTTGAGTTTCCAAGGTAAGAGCGTCAAGTTGTTGTTTATGATCATGTTTCAGTTGTTCTATTTGAGACAACAAAGCATTCTTGGATGCGACTAGATCACGTATCTGTCATTCTAATGATTTTTCGTTTTGATGAGATTTAGCAAAAGCGACTTCAAAACCTTGTTCACGTTTTTCTTAAGTTTTGAAAACGTTGAGTTGCCTCTTTAAGCATTCATTATCCCTAGTTAACAGTGCATTTTTGTCCTTTAATTGCTTGCACATTTCTAGTCGAGATTCTTGGTCTTTAATTAAGGTCATGAGCTCAACTTCTAGATGAGACGAAGGTTCATTTTGTTCAACGTGAGTCTCAACATGATCATTAGTCAGATCCTCAAGTATAACCATGGAGTCAACTTTATTATCAATGGTAACCGTAAGGTCATCTTGATCGTCAAATATAACTACAGGGGTCTATTTGATTATCTTCGGAATGAGATGTAGACGGCGCATGTTGAACACTCTGATCCTTGTCGGATGTAGATGTTGGCTGAGATATCAGATCATTAATGAGTAAAGTTTGATCCGGTACCTGAGACAAGCTGTCAGTGTCATACACTAGGCCTGTGTCACTCATGTGGAGAGCTTGCATGTGTGCCATCAACATCAATGCTGCTTTAGCCTGCAAGTCCTCCATGTCATCATCAGAATCTGCATCTGCCATGAAGTTGTGTTCCTTGTTGGTAAGAGGTCCACCAGCTTCATCCTTGAGATCCAAGAGTAAAGCCTCTTTGTGATAAGCGCTGCCTCTTGTCCTCGGCTTTGGGCATGCATTAGCCAGATGACCCTTCTCATTACAGTTGTAACAACGAAGACCATTAACCCCATTCTGAGCATTACCCTGTTCAACCACTTGAGCCCTTTGTTGTTGTGGAGCACCCATGTTATTCCTTCCCATTGTATTAAACCCTTGACCACCACCCATCTGACGAACATTACCACGATTCTGAACTTCAACATGTCCATTGTTAACAACAGCCTGATTCCTTGTGTTAGATGAGGTACGAATGCGATTGTTGGATTTGTTAGAGTATCGGCCGAAGGCTCTAGCAATCATGACAAAACCTTGTTGCAATGCATCGAAAACTTCTGCATCTTCATTGGATTCACTGTATAGTGCTTGATCATTGTTGTTATTGTATGGAACCAATTGAGTTTCTGGAGATTGTTGCTTTGATGGATCATATGGTGTGATTGTTGTAGTTGGTTGAGCGGTGGGTTGTGGAGGAATTGTGAAAACTGTTGGGTTTTTGGTTCCTTGGATCAAGAATTATTCTAAGTATTGGAACCACGGACGGAGTTGATATAACCACGGACAAAAGAATGGAACCACGGATAAAGACAAACCGCGACTAGTAGTATTGTGTAACCACGGATAATGTATTGTAACCACTGCTAGTCTTGTATAGTCGTTTTAGTATTTTGTATTAGATAAATATGGAAAAGATATTTATCTTGTAGGTTACGTATTGTATTATGTAAAGGACTCCTTAGCCTATAAAAGGAGGTCCTAGGTTAGATTAGATATACGTATGTTTTATATCTAAGGTCGATACACTTCAAGGTTGTAAAACCCTAATACTGGTTAGAGTATTCGTATTAATAATAATATTGAGGTGTTGAATGTTTACTGTTCTTCTTCTTAAGATTAAGTATTAAATTCCGCGTGATACTTGATAAGTATTTGTTTCAAGTCATTTTCTATATTAGATCGTTTGCTCAACTGGGATCAACAAGTGGTATCAGAGCTTGTGATCTAGAAACTGTAACCAAGAAGAAGTCAAGTTAAGTTCTGTTCAAGTAAGTTACGATGTCTGACGAAACTCACATGGTTACTGCATCTAAGGTACCCATGCTGAAGCAGGGTGAGTACCAAATTTGGAGAATGCGAATGAGGCAATACATTCGTATGATTGACTAAGCCATCTGGGATGTCGTTGAAAAGGGAGATACTCTTCCTAAGAAGAGTGCAGATGGTACTGCAATAGCAATTATTAGTGAGATTGACAAGGCAAAAAGGAAACTGTAGATTAAAGCACTTAGTATTCTCTCTATGGGAATACCTAATGATTTTGCACTGGACTTTGATCATTATGAGTCTGCTAAAGAATTAATGGATGCTATTGAAACAAGGTTTGCTGGTAATGAAGCTACAAAGAAATCAAGGAAGAATATGCTAAAGCATCAGCTTGAGAACTTCACTGCTCTAAGTGGAGAAAAACTTGATGGCACTTATAACAGACTTCAAAAACTTATCAATCAACTGAAGTCTGTGGACTACAAAGTTGCTCAAGAAGATATCAATCTTAAGTTTATAAGAAGTTTGTCACCTGACTGGGCTATGCATACTGTTGTGTGGAGAAACAAAGATGACTTTGATCAGATGACTCTGGACAATCTCTACAACAATTTGAAGGTTTATGAGTCCGAAAAGAATATTGCTGGTTCATCTTCCTCTACACAAAACATTTCTTTTGTTTCTACAAACCATATGAATCCTCAAGATGCATCCACTGCTGCTTATGGTATAAACACTGCTATTGCTAACAATACCACTGTTAGTGATAATGTCAGTGATGGTGCAATCTGTGCTTTTCTGGCTGATTTAACTACCAGTGTTACTGTTTTGAATCAAGATCTAGATCAAATTGATCCTGATGATCTTGAAGAGATAAATCTGCAATGGCAAATGGCTATGTTGACTCTCCAAGCAAGGAAGTTTCAGAGGAGGACTGGAAGACAGGTTAAGTATGATGGTCAAAGGAGAGCTGGATTCGACAAAAGCAAGATGGAGTGCTGTAACTGCAAAAAGAAGGGTCACTTTGCTAGGGAATGTCGAGCTCCTAAGAGAATTGAAGGCATTAAAAAGACCACTGAAGAGCCTGCTTCTTCTTAAGCTTTGGTTGCTCAAGATGGCATTGGTGATTATGACTGGAGTGATCAGATTGAAGAAGGTCCCAATGCAGCTTTTCTTGCTAGTGAAGCTTCTAAAGAGCATAACTTTGCTCTTATGGCTTATGCTTCATCTTCTGGTTCAGATTCTGAGGTATCTAATGATTCTAATAATTCTACTTGTTCCTTTAAATCATGTCAAGATAACTTAGAATCTCAAAAAGTTATCACTGAGAGTATGAGGAAAGAAGTAGAAAGACTGTCTCTAGATAACTTAGGTTATAGAGTTGCTCTAGAAAGTGTTGAAGAAAAGCTTAATTACTGTATTAAATGTGAGTTTGAGTATGTTGATAAAATTAATATACTAGGTGGTGAAATTGACCTTAAGGATAGAGAGATTAAGATGCTTAAAGAGAAACTAGAAAAGGCAGAGAGTGTAAAATAAGAAGCCCTAGAAGACAAAGAAAAACATATTGTTAGGGTTGCTAAAACACAATATGCTTCTGATTTAGTAAATAAACCAATAGGTCAAAAACTATTCAAGGAAGGTACTGGTCTTGGATACAACAATATGCCACCACCCTCTCTAATGAAAAATGCACCACCAGCAAAAGAACTGTCATTTAGTAGTGAATTCAGTTTTAACAAACCTGTAGAAGAGATTAGTAAGACTGAAACACTTAAGATAGGTTCTGATAAGTCATCTGATGCTCCCACTATTGAATATTGGGAATCAGATACTGAGGATGATAGATCTGAATCAACTAAGCCTGAGAAGATAGAAAAAGTTAAGAAAGTTGATTCTAAACAAGCCAACCTTGTGCCTAGATTTGGAGCTTAAATTGCTAAGAAAGTTGTAGAGTACAAGGAAGTATCTAGGGAATAGATGAAAAGATTCATAACTAGGGGAAACCAGAGGAACTTTAATGGACTAATTTCAAACAGATTAGGAGATGATTTTCAATGTGTTAAAAAGGCTTGTTTTACATGTGGTAGTTTTGAGCACTTACAGAGAAATTGTTATAAAAACAGACCACTTTGGAATCATTGGAGGAGGGTAAATCATCAAAACTTTTCAAAGAAAACAAACCTTCATCCTAACAAAAACATGATTCCTAGAGCAGTTTTAATGAGGAATGGTAATACAAAGTCAATTGTTACTGCTGCACCCAAATGGGTTCCAACCACTGCTAAGCAAAATGTAAGCATGGCTAAGCAAAATCAAACCACTGCTAAGCAAAATATCACCACTGATTCAAATGAAGTTTTAAAAATTCCAAAGGTGATATCTGACACAGTAGTTGGAAACCATTTTTATGCTGTTAAGGCCTCAGCTAGTTGGCAATGGAAGCCTAAGACCAAGGTTTTACATCATGTCAACTGTGCATCAATGGACCTAAAGAAATTCGATTATGTTGATGCACAGGGCAGACCCAAGTCAGTATTGGCTTGGGTCCATAAAAGGAACTAATTTGTTTAATTTCATTGCAGGGCAATATACAAGATGAGCTAAAAGACAAAGGAGTTTTTGATAGTGGTTGCTCTGAGCACATGACTTGGGATGGGAGCAACCTGGAGGATTTTGAAGCTTTTGATGGAGGATATGTGGCATTTGGCAATGATCCAAAGGGAGGAAAGATACTTGGCAGAGGCACAATCAGAACAGGGAATTTAGACTTTGAAAAAGTCTATCTGGTACAGGGACTTAAGTATAATCTATTCAGTGTTTCTCAAATGTGTGATAAGAAAAACTGGGTACTTTTTGGTGGAACTGAGTGTGTGGTGTTGTCTCCTGAGTTTAAGATGCCTGATGAGAAGTTTATACAACTTAAGGTACCTAGGAAGGAAAACATATATTGTTTTGATCTTAAAGATGTTCTCCCAAATAGGTCCTTAACATGTTTGTTTGCTAAAGCATCTGTAGATGAGTCAAAATTGTGGCATAGAAGGCTAGGTCACCTAAATTTCAAAACAATCAATAAACTGGTAAAAGGCAACTTAGTGAGAGGGTTACCTTCTAAGGTTTTTGAGTGTAAAGAACTTTGTGTGGCTTGTCAAAAAGGGAAACAACATAGAGTTTCTTGTAAGACCAAATCTGTAAACACCATCACACAACCACTGTTTATGCTTCATATGGACTTATTTGGACCTACATTTGTTAGAAGTTTGAATCATAAGCAGTATTGCCTAGTTATCACTGATGATTATAGTAGATTTTCTTGGGTATAATTTTTGGCTGCTAAGAGTGAGACTAGTGAGATCCTCAAGAGTTTCATTACTTAGATAGAAAATCTAGTAAATCATAAGGTAAAGGTAATCAAATGTGATAATGGAACTGAGTTTAAGAATGATGTGATGAATCAGTTCTATGTAGCTAAGGGTATAGAAAGACAGTTTAGTGTTGCTAGAACACCACAACAAAATGGTGTAGCTAAAAGGAAAAATAGGACACTAATTGAGGCTGCTAGGACAATGTTGTCAGAATCTAAGTTACCAACTACCTTTTGGGCTGAAGCTGTAGGCACTGCATGTTATGTGCAGAATAGAAGTAAGGTAGTGAAGCCTCATAACAAGACCCCCTATGAGCTGTTACATGAAAGGAAGCCAATGATTGCATTCCTAAAACCTTTTGGGTGTCCTGTTACTATCTTGAATACCATAGACTACCTAGGAAAGTTTCAAGAAAAATCTGATGATGGATACTTTTTAGGCTACTCTTCCAACAGTAAAGCCTTTAGAGTATACAATAGGAGGACTAGAATAGTTGAAGAGAACTTACATGTTCAATTTAGTGAAGAGACTCCTAGTGTTGAGACCAAAGGACCAGACTGAATGTTTAACATCGATATGCTAACCAAATCTATGAATTATGAGCCTATCATTGTAGGAAATTCCACTAAGGTTAATGTAGGTACACAAAAGGATTCTGATGCAGAAACAGATTCTAAGGAAGCTGATTCTCCAAAGGAGTTCTATTTGGTTGAAAAGTGGGAAGCTGGTACTGTCTCACCAATCATTCATAAGAAAGGTCCCACTGATGATGATATCTTGAATTCTGGAAGCAATGTTGATCATCATCAAGATAAGGATGAGTTGTTGAAAGATAACTCAGTGTCAGTAAAAAAAATTGTGTAATCCTTCATATTTTTGTGAGATATCTCTTATTTAGACACAGATTTGCTTGCTGTATCTCTTGGTTAACTGATTGAAGTGAAACATTGTATCCACTGATGGTGTGTTTCAAACCGCGGATAGCAGTTCTGAAACCTCTGCTAGAATGTTGCTTAATTTTGGATACTACAGGGGCTATTTGGTAACTTTGGCAAAAGTATATTTATCTTCTCTAATCACGGATGGATCATTTATTTGATCTTTAAAACACTTCAACTTGGCGCTCTACATTAACCCTAATCACTTTCCTTTGCATAATTCACATACCCACATAATACCCATCATCAATCACAATGGCAACCCAGTACTCCAACACACATAACCTTGTTGCTAACCTCATAAAAAACAATCGATCTGAAGGTTTTCATCAAATGATTGATTTCCTTATTCACAGTCCTATTCACTATGCCTTGACAGTCACACCAACCATTCTTAAAGCCTACATACATCAGTTCTGGAGGAATGCTAAGCTTGACGAGGTTGATGAAGTAGAAGTGTTTAGCACTGTTGTGGATGAGCATGCTATTTCTGTTAATGAGGAGATCGTTAGAGAAGTTTTAAAGTTTGATGATGCTGATGGTATTGTAAACTTTTCAGATGCTGAGATAGTTGCTGGTTTGGAAAGGTTAGGATATACACACAGGGGTGGTAAGGTACAATTTTTTAAGAGTTTGTTTTCAAAGCAATGGAAGTTTTTGATTCACACCTTGTTGATGTGTATGAGTAATAAGACCACTGGGTTTAATGACTTTCCTTCAAAAATTGCTACTGCAATTATTTGTTTGTCTGATGGAAGGAAGTTTAATTGGTCTAGGATGATATATGAGGGGCTAGTACAAAACATTAGGAAGAAGGGTAAATACTATTTATATCTTAGGTTTGTTCAACTGATTGTGGAAAGTCAAATAGAGGAACCTGTTGAGCATACTAGGGAGTATAAAGTACATCATATGCTTCCTAAGGTTTTTGCACATATGAGGAATCAGCCACAAAATGTACAAATTAGAGATGTTCCTTTATTTCCCCATATGCTTACTTTGCCTACTGATCCTGAGTTTGATGAAAGTCTTGAATCACAACCTTTAGTCACTGAACCCACTGCTAGTACATCTGAACTCACTGCTAGTACACCTCTAACCACTGTTAGTGACACTCAACCTACTTCTAGTCAAACCCAAACCACTGTTAAACCAACTGTCTGGACTAGGAGACTGAAGGGTACCAAGCTACCTCAGGCTGGTGTTAGTGGTGTTTTTCATGAGGCTGTCACATGGAGTGGAGGTGACATGATTGGAAGGGCTTCCACTACTGATTCATGCTTAGATGTTGGTTAGGATAGTGGAAACATAATTAAGACACAACCTTTGGCAACTCCTAATGTGGAGAGTTCCTTGGAACTTAACACAGGTGGAGGAATCCCTCGCCAACTGGCTACTATAGGGTGCATAGATGATCAGGCAAGGTCTAGTGCTATGTTTACTTTATCCAAGGATTCACCTCTAAGAGCAGTTAACACAGCTCGAAGTGATGAGGATAGTTTGGAACATGAAACTGAATTGACGGATCCTAAGCTGGTACCTGATGATTTTGTCAATGAACCACCTCTCAGACCAGTTCATACAGGTCGAAGTGGGGAGGATATACTTGAACGTTTAAATGAATTGATGGCTAAATGTACCAAAATGGAGGATACAATCTCAAGTCTTCAGGAGTTGTCTGTGTTTCAGGGTAAAGACATTAGGCGCTTAAAGCACAGGGTATTGGTTTTGGAGAAAGTAAGAAGACCTGGGGTTGCTACTTTAAGGCTTCTGAGGAGAAAGAAAAAGAAGGTGAATTCCTCTCCAGCTCTGAATGTGGAGCATGTATCCAAACAGGGGAGGAGTGAAGGAATGAATTCAGGGGAGATTGTTGATGTACCTATGGAAGAAGATGTTGATAGTGGAGATCAAGATTTTTTGGTATCTGATAAAGATGGGAATGAGGCAGTTCTTGAAAATTTGAAGATTGTGGTAGAAGATGAAGTGATGCAGGACATAACCACTGTTAGTGTTTCTGCAACTATGGATAGTTTTCTTGAAACCACTGCTGTAGTTTCAGAAATGGCAATTATACCCACTGCTATCATAACCACTTCCACTATTGTTACAACCATCTCTGTATCACCATCTAAACATAAAGAAGTTGAGAAAGAAGCTGCAAGTACATTGATCAATCTAAGTAAAACCTCAGCTAATTCTACACCCACATTGCACCTATTTTATCTCTTGAATCTGCTGCACCTAAACCTAGAAGTAAAAGTTTGATTATTGGTGATCCATTAAAGAAGAAAGTGGTTCAACAAGACATTGGTAAAGGTAAAGGGATTGTAGAACCATAATTGAAGTTTAAAAGTAAAGCAGAGCAGGTTGCTTATGATGAAGAGTATGTAAGAAAGATGTTAGCTGAAGAACAAGAAGCTTTAGAGAAAAGGAAGCAAGAAGAAGAGGAGGCTAGTCAGAGATGGTTAGCTACATGGTATGAATCACAAAACTATCTTCAAGCTTCTCAACAAATACATGATGAGTATACTGCACAAGAATGGGCACTATTGGATGATGAGGAAAGAGCTAGACTTTTAGGTGAATGGGCAAGGAGGATCAGTAAAGAAAAGAAACAAGTTATAAGAAAGAAACCTCCTACAATTGCACAGATGAGGAATGTATTGATGAAGATTATTAAGAATTCAGGCATACATATTCCTGATAATCTTAGTAAATGTTCCTTTGAAAGAATTTATGAGATTTATCTAAGGTGTATGAGGATTAATAATGATGATTTCTGTCCAATGAATTCTAAAAAGGAAGAAGAGTGGATTCAAAAGGAAGAAGAGTGGATTCAAAGTAGACAAAAGAGAAAATCTGAGATTCAGGAGACATCTGATTCTAAAAGACTGAAAGTAGTTGAAGATGTTAATCAAATTATTTCTTATGAGTTTAAGCTTAAAGTTGGAAGTGAAGGAGTTTGGAAAATTCAAAGACTCAACAATGAAGTTTATGAGTATAATAAATTTTCACAGATGCTTCAGTATTTTGATTGAGATGATTTGATGAATCTTTAGATACTTTACAAGAATAAGTTTGGTGAAGTACATCCAAATGATTATCATGAGAGACTGGTTTATTATCATTTGAAGATTTTATTTGAACCTACTCATGATGAACCTGAATGGAAAGGACTCTACAATGGTATTGTTACGAGATGGTTTTTATATCAAACTTGTGGAGTTCATGTTTTAACTGTTTCTGGAGAAGTTATTCATATGCTTGTAGAAGGTGATTATCCTCAACTGAATAAGTTTCCAGGAGTTATTGCTCAGATGATGAAGCCTGGTATTATCAAGATGTTGTTGCCCTATGATGGTCAAGCTTACAATTTGTTGCTGAAGTATGAGAAAATTCTTAAATCTAGTAAGTGTTTGGCTACATCCTCCAATTCAGATGTTTTGAACTTAAAGGAAACTTGAGAATTCTGTTGGAATGTATCAAGTTTAGGGGAGGATTGTTGGGTTTTTGGTTCCTTGGATCAAGAATTATTCTAAGTATTGGAACCACGGACGGAGTTGATATAACCACGGATAGAAGAATGGAACCACGGATAAAGACAAACCACGGCTAGTAGTATTGTGTAACCACGGATAATGTATTGTAACCACTGCTAGTCTTGTATAGTCGGTTTAGTATTTTGTATTAGATAAATATGGAAAAGATATTTATCTTGTAGGTTACGTATTGTATTATGTAAAGGACTCCTTAGCCTATAAAAGGAGGTCCTAGGTTAGATTAGATATACGTATGTTTTATATCTAAGGTCGATACACTTCAAGGTTGTAAAACCCTAATACTGGTTAGAGTATTCGTATTAATAATAATATTGAGGTGTTGAATGTTTACTGTTCTTCTTCTTAAGATTAAGTATTAAATTCCGCGTGATACTTGATAAGTATTTGTTTCAAGTCAGTTTCTATATTAGATCATTTGCTCAACTGGGATCAACAAAAACAGTTTGTAAAGTCGGGAATTGAGGATAACAAGCTTGAGCCCACAATGCTAATTGTTGATTCACTACAAAAAATCAGGCTTTATAAGACGCCGAGTAGTGTCCTATCAGGTTACTTTATGGGACCTTTAGCATAATAGGACCAATGATAAAAGTGTCACATATAAAGGTGTTGTATAAAGTGAAAAAATTATTAGGACACTTACAAGCATCCTAATAAGTGCCAACATTATGAAACAAAAGAAATAGTCCCGTAAAGAGTTTTATACGACGCAATTTATGTTTTAATAGACAAGTTAATAGGATGCTTTAAAGTGTTCTAAGATATTCTAACCTTATATTACATATTGAGACGCATTCATGTGTTGTAAAAAAAATGTTTTTTTAGAACAAAATTATATCACATATTGAGACGCATTCATGCGTCCTACAAAATGTTTTTTTAGGACGAAATTGTGTGATGCATCAGCTCTTATTTGAGTGCAAGAAAAAGGTCCTAATACATAAGTGTCTGTTGAGACCAAATTTAGTGTCTCGATATACATACATTATAAGACGCTTTCTATTTTTAAAAAATCTTATTTTCAATATACTTTACATGAACACTATATAAAACACAACAAATGAGAACCATAACAAGTAAAATAACTAAGAAGTTTCATTTAAATAAGCAACGTTTTGACTTGATTAGACTTTAACATCATCCAAATAGTCTTCCAACTTTTATTACAAGGAAATTGAACAATGAGAACTAAAGTCGAAGTCGATAATCTTGAGTCATTATGAATCATCTTCACGCATCATCTTGAGGTACCACCTACAATTATGCAACACGCAAACATAAGATATCGATACCTATTTACTCACGTTGAATTCTAATGGTATAAGATGTCACAAGTTTAATAATTTGACATACCGAAACAAAAGGGCAAGGCCATGCGACAGTTGCACCAATAGCATCACTAATTGTGACAAACAATCCATATCGCCTCACCAAGTGTTCATCTCTTTTGATAGGAACTTGAACATTGACCTCGCACCATTTTGGACCTATCTCTTCACCCCCAACAATCTCATTTGGATCTAAGCTCTTGATCCTTCCTTTCGCTACAATCTCGGTAGAGTTAAAAATACTTTTGAGGTAAACTTCAGCTCCGACCTACAATATGTATCGTTAATAAATGTCATACTGTAATTAGTAAGGGTACATATATCAGTTAAGATAGACACATACTCGTAAATGTAGAGGTTCATTTACTACATTTACACCGAAAGAACCATTTTCACTCGACCCTTGCCTTTGAGAATCTCTCATTTTTAATTGAGCGAGTTCACTGCTAAGCTGGTCACATCTAGACTTATACATGAGCTTATCTCTATGACGTGCAGAGTGACTTGGTACCACACCCCAAACATCAGAAGCACGGACACCTAACCCATACAAGTCTGCTGGTCCATTGTTATCCTTACCCATAACTTTTGAATATACATCTTGTGGTCCAGGCTCATCAGTTGCACCCTCCGGAAGTTGAGAACTCAATTCTTCCATTTGATCCTGTAATAAAGACACTAAATATGTTAATTGTCCTTAAAACTACTACACTTGCAACATCAAACAAATGAATGTGAGGCATGGTGCATGTTAGTTATCTTTCAAAGAGGCAAGTATTAGGAAGATAGTACATACAATTGCATTTGTAGCTTCCACATTTTTTGCAATTCCATCAGTAGAAAAGTAAGCACGAAACAATTCCATTCGTGTTGGTTCACGACCTAACGATTCCTGTTTTACAAAAAAAATTAGTACATATTAGATTTAAGATTAGCACTTGTACAGTTAAATATGATTACCTTAACTTCTTCACGCTTTATAGCATAGCTTTTTTTACCCGTGACTTGAACCATCTTCTTTTTACCCCTGTTTGCCTTATTTTTTTCACTGACTCTCTGTAGTAAGAAAGAAACAATCATGAAAAAATCATCTAAACATCGCAGAAATAGAGTTAAGATATGCATAAAGTAGCAATTTATATATGTTAGTTCTTGTGTATACAAGGGTCTGCAATAGGGTCTGCTGCAATTAATCTGTGAGTATGATACAGTTCTATTTATGTGAAGACAACTTGTGTAACAAATACTTTTGTCATATAACTCAGTAACTCTCAACTTAACTGACACCAGCAACATAAAATTTCAATATTACAAGTTTACAACAAACAAGATAGACTGTAAACTAATAGCAATGGTAAGCTGTAAGTCAAGCTTTTGTGCAAAACAACAGTAATTGTGCATATCTTTACCTTTCAAGACATGCATAGTTTGGTGTTGCACATATTTACACCGTACGTTTATGAGTGTTAAACTGATCCATCCACAGATACAACCGTATAACACATTCAAGCAATTTTACTTGATCAAAAACTAGAGATCCATTTGAGTCAAGGATCGCATCAGGAATCATCATGATTTACCATGATAATTCCTATCACATACAAGCAATTTAAAACATATACAAACATCTTTATAACTTCGTAAAAATACTATTTCTTTTTCTTTCTTACAAATACTGCCAAACCATAAATAAGGACTTCAACTATTGACATCCATCTATATTAGTGCAGACCTGAATAATAATATTCAGATGTATGTAGATACATGATCCTGACTTAAAATCTTGGACGTCCTCTATTAATTACTGACCATTCTAGTATATCCGGCCAATTGCTAGACTGATCCATCCACAGGTACAACCGTATAACACATGATCCCACCACTCTAATTTTACAGCAATAAACTTAGTACCAAACGCCCTTGCTGCAGCAACCAAACACCCATTGCTGCAGCAGTAAGTCAGGAACCAAACTAAAAATCGCCCCTGCTCAACTTTAAGAGTCTTACGATAAAAGGGTTTCACTAAAATCGTCTAGACCATAATCTAAACTAAAAGTCGATTTGCAATATCTTTCTTAATATCTATTATTGAATTACCAGATTAAGGATCAACATCCATTAAAACTTTCAGTACGTAAAGATAATGAAAAGAAATTAAACATTAAAATCTATTAGTAAATTACCAAATAGCAGGCACTCGATCTAATTACTCTACTCATATTTCACTTTCTTTATTTCATTGGACACACCAACTGGTTAAGTGTTTTATTTGATCTCATTGGATCCACCAACCAGCTCCTGTCCTATAAATACAGCTGGAACACTTGGCTTACGGCCTAAGGCTTTAAGTTCCTTCTCAACTGATGCTAGAGTTGGACAGAACTTCCTCGACCTAAAGCTGAAGAGGCCTGGCTCAACTTCTTACTGGATCCGCATAGCTTTTGATTAAATCTTTGACACATAAAAGTAATTTGACACATAGAATATTAAATTAGATGTTAGATAAAGTAATTTGACACATAGAATATTAAGCTGAAGAGGCTTAACACAGAGCTGAAGAAGCCTGACTCAATTGTTTGTAATGCTGTTTTTTTTTGAATGACAAGGGACAACATATCGAAAGAATTTTCATCGAAGCCTGTTTGGACCCCGATGAAGCTAACAGTGTAAAATATCTAGATGATTGTGTTGATTTAAGGTGACTTACTAAGACTAACTAGATGGAGAGGAAAAAGTTTTCATAATTTACCCTTCTACCCATATGAGAGAAGATGTATAAACAGTTGGGTTTGCCCCAAAGCTGCATATCAGTGTCCTGATGCTGTGGCATATATAGCAAGAACTCTTGTTGAATATAACCACAGCTTTGTGTGTTACCAACCTTGACACAGTGGTCATTGCTACTATCGGATAACTCTAAGTTACTTTTACGAGAAAGGTTCAAAATAAGCTAAACCAAACACTCCTAAATAAGGACTAAAAGCACTAAAAAGCTAGAGTGGACTCAACTAGTTAATTAGCATACATTATATCATTTGCTACATTCCATCATTTGCTGTAATTGCAAATGAAATAAACACATTCATTTAGTTAATTAGCATACATTATATACATATATAATATGATATATACTAATATATAGCAAGTGACCATATAAATATGCTAATCAGTTTCACAAGTCACACTTAATATTATGATCAATGGTGTAGTCTTATACTCCTAACAAATGCCCTAGTCAGTTAAAGAATCATTAAGCAAAACAAGTACTAGTAGGAACACTCGTTAGCAATTTAACATACCTTTGAGTTTTCTTTATTCCAAGTCTTCACAAGTTTCTTCCATTGACCAGGATGCACTCATTTTGGCTTGAAATTAATTTGTTCACGATAAGACAATGATGGATCATAACATTCTTTCTTCACTCTGGCCCTCCAGTTCCTAACCTTCTTTCCGAAAGACTTTAAAAGCCAATCATCGCAGCCCATAGGAAGATCAAACTTATCCTACAAAGCAAAATAGATTAATGCAGTTAGATGTGGAAACATATATATTAGATAGTTAAATTTTGAATGTACGTTTAGGATACATTCAAGACGTCGAGAAAAATCATTTTCTTATCACTCTGAACTTTAGGCCATGGTTTGTGAAGCGGACAATATTTTCCACTCCTTGCAAGGGATCCCATGAAATGGGTCAACGTGCTTGTTGTTTTCTTATCAATGGGTTGTCCGTATTCATTGAATGAAACACTAATACGATCATCGCCAGATTTGGTCCAAACTTTTGTCATAAATGTTGGTCCTCTAACTCTTTTACGCTGAATCATTTGAACTAAAAAAGAAAAGTAGCAATAAATAAATTATCTAATAGAGTCTAAAAAAGAATAGTAGCAGTAAATAAATATTCTAATAGAGTATGAGCTTATACTGAAGTACTAAACCATATAAACATGCCATAAAATTACTACATATCTTCGTCACCATCCGAATGGTTTGACTCCATCTGAAGTACATTTTCAACTTGTTGGCTGTCGTTGTCTCTTCTGGTGCGAACTCTCTTATCCTTCCTTGCTCTCTTATCCTTCCTTGACACCATCGTCTGAGTTCAAATGACGCCAGATCTCCAACAGTAGTAACAATTATTTAGTCGATGAAATTAAAATTCAATCACATAGTGTTTGAATATAAGAACAATAATTCTTCAAACCAATACATATTTTCTTATTGCCCTAATTTGATTAATAAGATTGGAGATATAACCAAAAGTTTAGGGTATTTACTTACCATATACTCAATTTTATGATTTTATCTAACAATTATAAAAATCCTATAGAACCAAACAAAATTAATCCAGCACAAAAAACTAGGGTTTCATTATTTCGAAAATTATGATAATCTTGGATCTATATCAATTTTAGGATATACTCACATAGATTAATCATAAATATAATGCTTAGATTGTTAGTAAAACAATGTGAAAGATGATTATACATGTTTTTGTGCGGGTGGTTGTAACTGTGTTGAGAGAAAAAGGAGAATAGCAGATCTATATGTAAATGGTTATAAGGGCAATGGTTTTATAGCTTCGGGCTTTGGCGGGATGCATATAAAAATAAAAAATATTGGGGGGAAAAGAGGGAGAGAAGTACGGAATATATTTTGTTTCACCAAAATATTAGTCTAACTTACAAATACTTAATTTATGTAAGATATTAATTAGTATATTGATCAAATTTTTAATAATTTTATATCATTAAGTTTGAGATTTGTTATGAGTAATTATAAATTTCAAATTACATGTGAAATTTTATTTATTTGATTTAGGACGTAATCGAGTTAATTACGGTACAAAATTTTACATAATGTTTTTTATGTTAACGTGTTACGGTGTCTGATATTTTGGTCAACTAGTCTAGGGGTGTTAGCCGAGTCGGGTTGGTCGGGTTTGGGTCAATTCGGGTTGGGTCAAAGTCGCGTCAATGATAAAATTAACACACTCGAACCCGACCCTATTTGAACTCGGGTCAGTCGGATCCGAGTCAATTCAGTTCAGGTCAACTCGGGTCAGGTCAATTGGGGTTCAGGTCAACCCGAATACGAGTAAAATAGTCATATATTTGCATATTTGTCCTAATTTATATAGATAATTTAAATAATATATTAGAAAATTAAAAAAAAAATCGTATTCGGGTCAAACGGGTCGACCCGAACCGTAGCTAGCCAAACATTTTCAACCCGATACCCGGCCCTATTTAGTATTCGGGTTACTCGGGTTGCCCGAATAACCCAAATTCAAATTTTGACTCGAGCAACCTGACGCGAATAGTGTTAGTCGGGTTCGGGTCCGGGTCGGGTATTTTGACACCCTTAAGCTAGTCCATCAAAAATTGAGTTTAGATCATCACACAAACTCAAATCATGTAAAGTTTTTTCATTTGTAAAAGTGTTTTTGTAGTCGATGTTTATATTCACCACTCGTAGTAAGAAATTGCCAAGCTTGACTTGACTAAAGAATTGAAATATCAAAACTTTAGTTGACTATGAAACTCAATGACCAAAAATTCACTAGAGGTCAACCGAGCATTCACTTTCATGCTTGAAGTTGAGTTCAATAAAATGACACTTTCAACCTAGCTAATTGGTTCGAAAAGTTGTGTAGGTTTTAAAACACTGTAAAAAAAACTAGTGACGCAACGTTAGTATAAATCTACGTGATACTTTTAAGTTTTGTAAAAGACGATAATAAAATATATCAAATGTGTTAGAACTCGTATACATTATGTGCCCTATAAGTTCAAATACAATAAAACACCAACAAACTAGTATTCGATAAAATTGTGATAATAAGACTAAAATATCAAGTGTCATATCAAGTTTGTTTCATAATAAGACCTAAGTAAATAAGTGTCCCATAAAACTTATTTAATACAACATGTATACTAAGTGTCCTATTAAAATTATTCATTATACGACCAAACAAGATAAGTGTCCTATGGAATCGAATCTAATAGGACACATATACCTATGTCATATTAGATTATATATAATATGACCCTTACGGCTTAGAGTCCCATAAAACTTAAGATAATATGACCTAAATAGCAAGTGTCGTATTATGTTATATCATAACCAGACTCAAATGAGTAAGTGTCCTATAAAACTCATCTAATATGACCAATACATGAAACGTCCTATTAGGTTCCATGATAATAGGACTAATAAACTAGCTCGTCACATTAGATGTGTTTTTAGGACGCTGCTTCAAAAGGCGTCGCAGGAAAAGGTCCTAAAAGGCCCCTTTTGTTGTAGTGATTGTCCGGAAGTGAAGGTGAAACAGGTTGTCCATGGATAACCCTTTCTTTGTCAACTTCTTTTTGGTGGGACTTCAAATAGTCGTACAAAAATCCGTATGTAGCATGATGAAGATTCTTAGCTTGACGGATGAAAATGACATACTTTTCCAAATCAGGACCAAGACTACTCAGGAACTTAGTGTTGACTGCAATTCTTGGCATGATGATGTTGTGTTTATCCAAGTCATTGATGATGTCTGAGAAGCAATGATGATATGACTCTAATGTCTCTCCGGGTTCAATCATGAAGTGTTCATAAGCCAAGTAGATTTTGGATTCCATGTCTTCTTGATTGAGTGCAGTGCCTTCCATGAGAAGATGAATATGTTCCTACATTGCTTTAGCAGTCTTTTGAGCATCAACACTTTGAAGGATTGGATTGGGTAATCCCAAAAGGATGTATTACATTGCTAGCTCATCGGCTTCGAAATGTAGAAGTTCATCAGCAGTGAGGTCAGAAAGAGTTGCAATGTTGGTGACATCACCTCTTGGTGGAGTAGCATTTGGATCTCCAAGTGTAATGATAGTAGGCATCTGAAATGGACCTTCCATGATGACCTTCTTCAAGAACTTTCCATGTGGCTTCTTTAGATCACAGAACCTAAAGAACCGTATCACCCATTGATCATAGTTTCCGAGAGTGAGCATTGGAGGGCTATCAAGTGATCCAGCTTCATGTATGGATTGTTGGCTACTTAGAGCTTCACACATCTTTCCAAACCAAGACGGTTCCTTCATAGTATTCCTGGACGGATGTTGATTGTGAGAGTTTGTGTAAGGTTGTACTTGAAGGCTAGGTGGTGGTTGAACCATTTGTGGTGGAATTGCTCCTTGTTGTGGAAAATGTTGTTGTTGATAAATCTGTTGTTGTAGATTGAATTGTTGTTGTTGACTGAGTTGTTGTTGTTTTTGTTGTTGTTGTTGAGGATACACATGAGGAAAGTAGTTAGAGTATGGTGGTTGAGAAATTTTGAAACTTGTGTTGATGATGGATCTTTGTAGTCGAATGAAACTTTGTTGATGAAGAGTCCTTAGGCGTAGAAACCAAGCTTAGGCAAAGAAAACCTTAGGCGTAAAAACACCAAACTTACGCGTAAAAAGAGAACTTACGCGTAGGATTAGCTTACGCGTAGGGTTAGTAAAACCTTAGGTTATGCATAAACTAAAGACTTAGCAGTAAGATACTTATGTGTAAATTTTCCTTAGGCGTAAGACGTGCTTATGCGTAGAAAAATGCTTAGGCGTAAGATTTTTAACTCGTAAGCTTTTATGCTTAGGCGTAAAACTAGGGTTTTGCCCAAAAATCCTTTGCACTAATCTCAGTGTAAAAGATATCCAAAGTCGAAGTGTTTTCAAGCTTATCCAAGCAAGAAAACACTGAGTAAACCAAGAAAACTGAAGATCAAACCACGGATAACTTACGCGTAAGATTAGGGTTTGCTTACGCGCAGGATTTTCCAAAAACTGAGTTTTATGCCCAAAGTGTTTCTAAACCAGATTTTTGTGATGAAACAGCTTCAATATCACCAAAGTAACACAAAAGTGTGAAACTTGATGATCCAAAACTTTTAAACACGTTACGCGTAGAAATATCCACACGTTTAAAACCAAGCTTAAAAACAATGATCTACACGTAAAGTTTGAAACTTTTTGCCAAAAACTTAACTTTAAAACCAAATAACCTTTAAAGTACAAGAATCTTGGATTTGAAAGTGTAAAAATTAAAGCTTTTTGCGTTTGAAAGTTTGAGACCGAGAGTTACGCGTAGAACCAAAATAAACATCAAAAACAAAATCGTTTCACCCAACTATTTGGCGATTGATACCACTGTTAGGTCACCATATTAGTAACACAAGCATCAATATGTAAGAAAGAAAGATAAGATGATCAGTTGAACAATAGCAAACACACACGTATGGATAATGAGAAAGGTTTACGCGTAGAGTATGAAAACAAATGAACAACCAACCCTCAAGTGAGGGTTTACAAGATTATTTATAGGAGGGAACTAGGGCAACACACCAAGTTCCCATCCTTTCCTTATTGAGCTTTGGATAGGCTCATGGGCTTTCTACATGAGCCTAACCTTGATTACTAACATAAAAGCCACAATTAAGCTAATTATTACATATTAATTACTAACACTTGAATTATAGTTTAGGAGTGATTCTAACAACAATCAAAATTCAAACTTTAACACTCGAAATTGACCAAATGATTCAAACTCTCCTAAACACTTATAACCCCAAAAACCTTATAAAATCCACCAAAACAAAGAGCATGAAAGATGAGTAATCAAACCATGGCTATTGATACCAATTGTAAGATATAGGATTTCACAAACACATGAAACCAAATCCATATGGGGCGTATACAATGTTTTAGACAGAGAAAGTTCTAGAGAGAGAAAGGGAAGAGAGTTAGGAACTATGTGAAACAAAGAAAAATGGTATTGAAGCTCCAACCCTCTACCTTGGGAGGTAGAGGGTATTTATAGTGTCTTACAATAAATGCCACCTACAGGATGTGGATCAGGCATACAGTGGGTAAAGACCCGTCCGTTCTCCACGGTGTTACTTAACTAACTACTTATTAACATAACTTGACTACGACTACGAGCTTTCTAACGAATACATATACTTGAGGTGACCGACTCTTTAACGACTGGATTTTCTAATTCCTAACATAAAGAGTCTTCGTGAGATTGTAGAAGATGATAGAATAGAAAAACCTCATGATAGTGCAATCGCCTATGCCTGCATGGATGCCAAACGATCTCAAGAACTCTTAGAATATGTAATTGTCACAAGTCCTAAATCTGGTAATAGGCGAGATAGAATAGTTACACCAAGTTCTGTGCCTAAAGTTAAGAATGTGACTTGTAATGTGCATCATAAAGTCTCTGATCCCAGCACTTCTAGACAACAAATGCAAAGAGTAGTATCACCAACTAATATTCACGTCGTTCCTTCTATAGGAGTAATCAGTGAAACTAAGGTTAGCGGGTCAAAGCCTTCAGGAAATACAATGCGAGATAGGACCATGCGAGCCAAGAGTGTTGAAGTGGAGAAAGTAGAAGAACACCCTAGGAAGAATAAGTTTGAGCTGAATAAAACAAATCGTGTTGATTCTAGTATTAGCTATAAGCGTACTGTAATTAATTCGAATTCTGCTACTATTTGCAAAACATGTAATGAATGTGTGATTTCTAGTATTATTCATGAATGTGTTGTAAATGAGATAAATAGTGTTGTTAAATCTCCAGTCAAAAATGTAGGAAATGCCAAACAGGTTAAGGATGCCAGAAGGCCGATTTGGAAAAAGGTTAGCAATTATTGGAAAGCCTACTGGTAGAATCATACCTTTAAGAAGTTCCCACACTTCAAATAGGTCTACTGCCACTACTAGGTTTTCATCCACTACTAATGAGGTCATATCTTCTATTGCTGATGTGGGTGCTCCAATATTTTGTACTAACCAAACGGAACCCATTCTCTCATGGGGATCCAAATTATCCAGTCATCCATACTTGTCTATGTTCAACTGCAGGTCGTACAAATCATTCTGTGGTATTTGGACTTAGGCTGTTCAAAACATATGACTGAAGATTGCTCACGACTCAAGAACTTTGTGAATAGATTCATTGGAACAGTTAGATTTGGGAACGACCATATTGGAGCTATCATGGGTTATGGAGACTATGTTTTTGGAATAATCTCCAGGGTATATTACATTGAAGGTCTTGGTCATAATTTATTCTCTGTTGGTCAATTCTGCGATTCTGATCTGGAAGTGGCTTTTAGAAAACATTCTTGCTTCATTAGAGAACTTGATGGTGTTGAACTTTTGAAGGGAACACGTGGAACTAATCTGTACACCATCTCTATCGAAGATATGATGAAGTCTTCTCCATTCTGCTTGTTGTCAAAAGCTTCTAAAACAAAGTCATGGTTATGGCACCGTCGTCTCAATCACTTGAACTTCAGAAACATAAATGATCTTTCTAGAAAGGACCTTGTAAGAGGCTTGCCCAGATTAAAGTATGAAAAGGATCATCTTTGTTCAGCATGCTAATTGGGAAAAATTAAGAAATATGCCCACAAACCCAAACCTGATAACTCTATCATGGAAGTTCTTCATACCCTTCATATGGATTTGTGCGGACCAATGAGAGTTCAAACCATTAATGGGAAGAAATATATGCTAGTCATAGTGGATGACTACTCTCGGTTTACTTGGGTCAAGTTTTTGAGGTCAAAGGATGAAACTCCCGACGTCATCATCAAACTTGTTAAACAGTTGCAGGTTCGGCTTAATAATACAGTTAGAATCATCCGAACAGATAATGGAACTGAGTTTGTAAACAAAGAACTAAGTCAGTTTTATGAAAACATTAGAATCAGTCATCAAAGAATTTTTCCTCGCACTCCTCAACAGAACGGTGTAGTTGAAAGACGAAATCGAACTCTTGTAGAAGCTGCAAGAACTATGCTTATATTCTCAAAGGTTCCAATGTTTCTATGGGCGGAAGCTATTGCCACTGCATGCTATACCCAAAACCGTTCCCTAATTCATACAACTCATGGAAAAACCCCTTACAAACTTGTTCACAACCGGAAACCGGATCTCTCGTATCTACGAGTGTTTGGTGCCTTATGCTATCCTAACGATGAAGGCCAAGACTTAGGTAAATTGAAAGCTAAGGCAGACATTGGAGTTTTTGCTGGCTATGCACCAAACCGGAAGGGTTACAAAATCTACAATAAAAGAACCCGAGACATCATGGAATCTATTCACGTCACGTTCGACGAGCTGACTGAGCATACACTCCTGGACAATCCAGTTCTGGACCCGCACCACAATTTTTGTCAAGAAATACAATTAGTTCTTCTCTTGTACATAATCAGTCTCCTGCAGTCCCATATGTACCTCCATCTAAAGAAGATCTGAAAAAAAAATTGATCCAATGTTTAATTAATACTATGAACCTCATGATAATGATCTTTCTACACCATCAACAGTGGATGCTTCTAATCCAATCAACATAGATAATCCATCTATCTCAATGTCTCTATCTCAAGAAGTGCCAACTGCGGATCACTCATTATCATCTTCAAATCCTCAATCTTCGGTTGTACATCATGGAAATGTTGCTGCTAATTATGATGGAGATAACCCCTTTGCCACTCCTGAAGATGCCCTGTTTGAAAACATATTTTCTCCTGAACTAACACCTGAACCATCTTTATTAGGGGATCCAAACTCTGCTACATCATTTCCTCATCATCAACCACATGAACATCTCAGAAAATGGACACATGACCATCCATTGGACAATATCATTGGGAACCCTTCTCGTCCGGTATCCACTCATAAACAACTTGCAACAGATGCCTTATGGTGCTTCTTCAATTCCGTACTATCAAAGATCGAGCCTAAAGATGTTAAAACAGCAATGTCTGAGGACAGCTGGTTCAATGCAATGCAAGAAGAAAATCATGAGTTTGATCGACTTGATGTTTGGGAATTAGTACCTGCTCCAGACTGTGCTATGATTATTGCTCTCAAGTGGATCTTCAAAGTAAAGCTTGATGAGCACGGTGATGTTCTGAATAATAAGGCAAGGCTAGTGGCTAAAGGATATCTTCAAGATGAGGGTATTGACTTTGAGGAATCATTTGCTCCGGTTGCACGAATTGAAGCTATCAGAATCTTCCTGGCTAATGTTGCTAGCAAGAACATGGTGGTTTATCAAATGGATGTAAAGACTGCTTTTCTTAATGGAAACCTCAAAAAAGTAGTTTACGTCAGTCAAACCAAAGGTTTTGTGAATCTATAGCATCCTACCAATGTCTATCGCTTGAAGAAAGCCCTTTACGGCTTGAAGCAAGCTCCAAGGGCATGGTACGATACATTGTCAAAGTTTCTCTTGACAAATGGATTCTGCAAAGGAGCAGTTGATCCCACACTTTTCACCAGAAAGTCAGGCAAACACTTAATTCATGTTCAAATTTATATTGATGATATTATTTTTGCCTCGACCGACCCTAATGAATGTGACCGTTTTTCAAAGGAGATGGGCTCCAAATTTCAAATGTCTATGATGGGACAAATGTCATTTTTCTTGGGATTACAAATTTCACCGGAGGCCTTTTTATTAATCAATCTAAATATGCAAATGAGATTTTAAAGAAATTTAGATTTGATAATTGTGACCCTGTTGACACTCCCATGGTGGAGCGTACAAAGCTGGATGAGGACCACTCGAGGATCATGATTGATCAAACGAATTATCGTAGTATGATTGGATCCCTGATGTACCTCACAGCAGTAGACCAGACATTCTGTTCGCTATGTGCATGTGTGCTAGATACCAGGTTAAGCCTACCAAAAAGCACCTTGAAGCGGTTAAACGGGTCTTTCAGTATCTCCAAGGAACCATTAACATGGGACTTCGGTACCCCGAAGGATACCGGTATGTCACTAACAGCCTATGCAGATGCTGACCATGCAGGATGTCAAGATACACATCGAAGTACGTCAGGAGGTGCTCAGTTTTTTGGTGATAAGCTTGTAAGCTGGTCTTCAAAGAAACAAATGAGCACTTCCATATCCTCTACAGAGGCTGAATACATAGCTATTTTATCTTGTTGTGCTCAAATCTTATGGATGAGATCTCAATTATCTTACTATAGCTTTGTATTCAACAAAGTTCCTCTGTACTGTGATAACAAAAGTGCCATTGCTCTCTGCTGCACCAACGTTCAACATTCAAGAGCAAAGCACATTGAAATTCGGCATCACTTCATCAGGGAACAAGTTGAAAATGGTGTGGTTGAACTTTACTTCGTGAGGACTGAATATCAGTTAGCAGACATCTTCACCCAGAAACTCTCAAACGTCTTCAGGAGAACGGTTTGAGTTTATTCTTCCACGACTTGGCTTGAAGAGCCTTCAACCAGAAACTCTCAAACGTCGGGAAGACGAGGAGTAAAGGTGTTTGTTTCTATCTAATTTTTGTATATATCGTTTCAAAAAGCAAAATACAAAATTATAAAACCAACAAAAAGAAAATAGAAAAATATAAAATTTTCAAAATCCATAAAAATTAGAATTTTTTTGAAAAAGTCCAAAAATATTTTTTTATATCATGTTATCTGGTTTCGATAATATTTCAGGTAGTAACTCGTTTTTTAAAATAAAGAAGAGAGCCATGCTTAATTTAATTTTGAAACATCATGCTCTGATTCTAAAAACAAAAGTTCATAAGAAAATTTTGTCGCCAAAAAGACAAAGTGTTTCATCACAAATATTTTTTCTTCTAAATATTCTTCTGAAAAATATTTGTCATCTAATGAAAACTAAATCACTTTGAAAATAACTCGGACTTAATTTTGAAAATCATTTGGACTTATCATTTGTCAAAATCTCTATCTCTCAATCAACAACTTCGGTCATTGATTGAGGGGGAGAATGATTTCAATCAAAACAGAAAGGTTATTTTTCAAACAATTGGCACGTAAACGAGCAAGGTCTACATTTGGATAATCTAAAAGAACAATGTTTTTGTACGATTGGATCCAGACCAAGGCTAATGTTGTGTTTTCAAAAGATACTTAAGCATGATTGAACAATGGAGTTTTGAGTCTCAAAATCTGATCCTTATCAGTTAAAATGTCTTTCAAAAGCAAGTCACAATTCTCCTCAAAAGCTTTCAAAAACAATTTAAATCAATTAAGATCACAAATTTCAAAGGATTTGAAAACTGTGATCGGGGGAGAATTTGTGATTTAAATTGGATATAATCTGAAAATTCGATAAGTGGTTTTAGAAATATAATAACAAGCTCTCCTCCCTACATGTGCCAAACGATTTCAAATTTTCCATGCACATGTTAAGGGGAGCATTTATCTTAAACCAAAAAGGATTGAAACGTGATTGATTTATCTCATAGTGCAGGTTCCCTCTAATATGTGCAAAACTCTTTCGAATCTCGATGCATAATTTGAGGGGGAGCAATCTAATGAAAACCTCATCCTTCCCAAAATATTTTATCCAAAGTACTTAAAATACTAGATTTAATCAGGAAGTGATGATGATTACTTTAGGAAATGTTAATCAAAGATTGGATCTCTCATTCTTAATTAAAGATTTCAAAGTCGTCTTGCCTCCATGTGCTAAAACAACTACTAATACTTGAAGCACATGTTGAGGGGGAGCTTTTCTAAAATATCAAAAACAATTAAGGTACAAAATGCTTTGATCTAATATCACAAGTACCTTGATTGATTTTCAAATGGTTCTCATTTGGTTTCAAGGCGGAATGAACAATACCAAAAGACCGACCAAATTTACTTTATGCACGGAGATATAAGGATGGTTAGGTTAGGTATTCGTTCCCACGATCCTGGCAGAGCCAGAGGGATCTACCCAGGGACAATCCACTAGATAGTGTAGAAGTCCTTAGGTATGATGGAAAAAGGAGAAAAGTGAGAAATGGGAAGAGTGCAGACTGAGATAGAGCTAGAACTGGAATAAACCCACCAAGGTTCTAGTTATGAAGTCTCGGTAAGCACTGAAGGGGTTGAAGAATGAAAAATAAATGAAAGTGAGAAGGGTGAAAAGAAATAGCCCTCCAATAATTCAACCTTAGGGCAGAAACCGGGTTCAATACATATGCTACTGGTGTTTACTAATGTAACACTAGTATTGAAGACAAGACGTCATGGACCCAGTGAAGCACTGCACCTAACTTCCCAAACTACTCAAGTTCTCTTAAAAGGACTTGTTTCATTCTCACGGGGAACCGACATTATCTTTCGACTTTCTCTTAGAGATTGTTGATATTGAAGAAGGAGACCCTCTCCCTAGTCTCCGACATAGAAAACCAAAGTGCACTATTGAGTCTAGAGCCAAGAGATCATCCATAAATCTCATTAGGACACAAAATTAATGGAGACTTGTTGTTTCACACAATGTGGAAAGTAAGAATATATTAAGAGTCCTACGCATTATCCTTGTGATTTTGCCAGAACATCCGAGTGATATGATAAATATTCACGATGAAGATGGAAATCCTTCTAGAGCCAACATCAAACAAGCTCTTGGTGGGTGACATGTGAGATCTTTCATAAGGTCAAGCTTGTGACAACTGGATAAAACGATGAGGCGATTCAATCTTGAATCAACCTTGGTCCAGGAAATGGATTGACGGATACATTTGAAAAACCGGACGGTGTGCTTAAAAATCCTTTTCTCTAGCACATCGACTGTGTATTAATGTTTCAAAATAAAAGGTATTTATGATTAAAATGATATTTCCCATAAAACCTTCGTCGTATTGCAAAACTCTTTCTATTAAGCAATACACGATTGTGTTTCAAATCATTTTTCCATCAATCGGTGAATCTCAATTCGCTGGTTCACTCACTCCGTGTTGTCTTCTTTGAGATGTTCCGATTTGAGAACGGCTAGAGCAGCTGCGAAACCCTGTCAAGGAGATTCCTCAGAATTATACCTGATCATAGGCAGTACTTGTACTGATCAACGGGGAACCATGGTCCGTGCACCTCCATTCAACGAAAGTGATCAAAGACACTTCCGTGCGCTTTATTGCTAACTGTTGTCTGTAGGAGCACCGACGGTTGCAGCTGATCAGAATTAAGGTATCAATCCATAGCCGCATGCTCACGCATCTCACTCACAATCTAAAGAAATCATGATAAGTGCATATCTCCATCAACTGGCTTTGATATTTTCAAACCATGCTTCTGCTACGCTAATAGAAATATTATGAATCAACAAAAGCTTCCGTTACTCTGATGAGAAGATATCATGATCCAAAATGTGAGCATGTCAGTCCAAAAGTCACAACATCACATAATGGTGATACAACAAAGGATGAGTCAGAGATTTACTATGGCTGATGATCTCAATGCTGGCTCAAAACTCATCTTCACGTGGATCAGTTAAAGACCTCCACATTATGTTCAAATCATGCTGATAATGAAGAATCAAAGACTACGGGCTACTGAGCAAAGAACTTAATCAAGAATCTAAGAACACTAAAATGTAATATCTGTTTGTAATATAATGTAATTAAGGTGACCTCCCTTAGGGGGAGATTGTTAGGATATAGAAAATCATGTTGTTAAAGAGTCGGTCACCTCAAGTATATGTATTCGTCTTAAAGCTCGTAGTCGTAGTCATTTAATGTTAGTAAGTAGTTTATTAAGTAACACCGTGGAGGACGGACGGGTCTTTACCCACTGTATGCCTGATCCACAGCCCATAGGGGGCGTGTCATGTTTGTACCTATAAATACCCTTTGCCTTGCTTTCATAATTCATTTTTATTTGTCTCATTAAAGTTACCTACTCTCTCCCACTTTCTCTCTCTAGAACTACAAACCATTCGACCATTATTATGCTTGATGATGTGATTGTGATAACCATGATGTTACACTCACAATCCCTAATAATACTCAAACAAAATACGCAATCACACAACCTTCCTCTCAAACATGACTCAGCCACGATACTAATCTTTCTTATTTGTTGATAAAAACAAACCCACAATATGCATGTCTTCACACTATCTTAAGAGCATAAGGTATCCTTCAAGTCGTCCTGTTTGTGTTATGAAAAAAGTGTTGCCACATCAACACCTTTTCACATAACACCAGAATTCACCACAAGACCAAAAAACATGTCGATCCCTCCTATAACACGAGATTCTGGTGCCGTCTTGCACCCCTGGACCCTATAATTTTTATTTCTTTTTCATTTATTCAAATAATACAACACATTTCATTTTATACAACAAAACCAAATTTTATATATTTTAGGACTAAACAACCTTATAAAAGTATCAACACCAAAAATCTAATAACCAAGTTAATTTTCAGCTAAATACTCAATTATACATTTATACTTTTTTTAACGGCAAATTTTATTAAAGGCTAGCAAGACGCTAGAAGATTACAAAGATAAGGATCCAGGACATTTCAACCAAGAGATCCAATCAAATTTATTTTTGCATCTACTAGAGCACGACGTAAAAGGCAATAAAACAATCTCATCAAAGAGAAGCTCCAAACGCAGTTGAGAACCACCAAACAAGACTTGATTATGGAATTTCCATATCACCCACCACATAACATGAAAGACACCTTGCAACACCTCTTTAAGCCCTTTAGACAAACGAAGAGAAATAATCCGAGCAAGCCAATCTTCATAAGAATGAAAATCATGAATATCTTCCCACCATCGAGCAACTTTACGCAAGATAAGACGAGCCAAGTTGCAAGAAAAGAGAAGGTGAGAACAAGACTCTCCAGCGGAACTACAAATGGGACAAACAATAGATGGAATATATATCCCCCGAAGAGACAAGGTTAACCTCGATGGAAGCTTATCCAAACTCACTTTCCAAGCAAAAATATTGATCTTTATTGGGACACCTTCACCCATCTAGTGAGAGCACCAACCGTAGGCAATAAGAACTCATCAATGTAAGAACGAGCCGTCTTAACCGAGAAATCGTCTGATGGATCAAGAGACCATACCCATCTATCGTTGGAGTTAGAAAGAATCATGGGAGCAACATTATCAACAAGGCTGAAGAGCTGCTCTTCTTCGATACGTCCACGTGGAGGTCTTCTAAAAGAATCAATTAAAGAGATATAACTAAATTTGACAGCTACAGTAGCATGTTTAGCACATTTTGTTAGGAATTAGAAATTCCAGGTATTAAAGAGTCGGTCACCTCAAGTATATGTAGTCGTTAGAAAGCTCGTAGTCGTAGTTATTTTAAGTTAAGTAGTATTTAGTTAAGTAACACCGTGGAGGATGGACGGGTCTTTACCCACTGTATGCCTGATCCACAGCCCGTTGTGTGGCGTTTTATTGTAAGACTATAAATACTCTCTACCTTCCAAGGTAGAGAGTTGGAGCTCATAATAAGATTTTCTTTCTCTCACTAAAGTTCCCTAAACCTCTAACTTTCTCTCTCTAAAACTCATCTTCTATACGCCTATGTTTGATTGTGTTATGATGTGTATGTGAAAACCAATATCCTACAATTGGTATCAAGAGCCATGGTTAGATCATATCGTGCACATCTTTGGATTTCTAGTGGTTTTTAGGTGGTTTTTGAGTTTGAAAAAGTTTAGTGGTTTGTGCATCATTTGGTTAATTTCTTGTGTTAAAGCTTGGATTTTGTTAGTACTTTTATGTTTAGAATCATCACAAGTGTTTAGGTTTTCATTTGGTAAGCTTGAATCATCTTGGTTGGGTTGTTTTTGGATTGAAAAGTGATGTTTATGTGGTTTTTCTTGCTAGCGACTTGATATACGGATCTCTTTCTTCATAGCGACTTGCTTCACAATTTTGTAGCGAGTTACAGTTTTGGAGCTAGCGACTTAGCCCTAGCGATTAACAGTACAAGTAGTGGACTCTCCACTACGGGTAGCGACTTGGTGGTAGCGACTTGGTCTGTAGCGAGTTGCTCTTTAGCGACTTGAATCTTTAGCGACTTGAGTAGCGAATTGCTGCCAAAATTTTGCTAGCGACTTGAGGCTTAGCGAGTTACTACTTAGCGACTTGCATTTGTCTAGCGACTTGGGACTTTAGCGACTTGGGGGTGTAGCGAATTAGGTGTTAGCGACTTGATGCATTATCTTCTAGCGACTTGGGTGATTGTTTACGGTTTTCTCTTGATTTAGTAAAATCCTGTGAAAGAATCTATTTCCCGGTTTAATCATAGAGTTATAAAATCCCGTATAATCTGTTAACATGTCTACCAACGTTCCTACTATCATCTCCACTGTTGCCGAGGATGTTTAAGCAGCCGGTTCAGATACTCGTCCACCCATGCTTGACAGAACTGACTACGATTCTTGGGCTCAACGAATCAGATTGTACTGCCTTGGAAAGGGAAATGGTGTCAACATTCTCAAATCCATTGATGAAGGACCGTATCGAGTTGAGACGACTAGAGATGTACTTGATATTGCTGAAGATGGAACTCTGATTTACGGAATGGACAGACCAAAGATGTATGATGAGCTTGATGATAAGGAGAAAAATAGATTCGATGCTGATATCAGGGCTTCTAACATTGTTCTTCAAGGTCTTCCTAAAGACATCTACAAGCTGATCAATCACAACACCGAAGCAAAGGCAGTATGGGATAATGTCAAGATGCTTCTCTCAGGTTCAGAATTAACTATGGAAGACAGAGAATCACAACTCTATGACGAATTTGAACACTTCAAGATGAAACCAGATGAGAGTGTCTATGAGTACTATGTGAGATTTCATAAGTTGGTGAATGACATGAGGAACATCAGAATGACTATGCCTAACATTCAGCTGAACTCAAAATTTGTGAACAACATGAATCCCGAATGGCACAAGTTTGTCACCTCTGTGAAGCTCACTAAAGGATTGAAGAATACAAACTATGAGCAACTCTATGCCTTCCTCCTTCAGAATGAGAGACATGCTATGTTTGAAAAAATGGTTCTTAATCAGTTCAAAACCAACCAGGGAGAGACAAGCTCGTCTAATGACTCAACTGCCTTCTACTCAAACATCAGAATCACAACCAAAGCCTCACAAGTCATACCCATGGGAAATGGTAATCACAAACCAATTCCTGATCCTATGTTCAAACAAGCTGATGCTGATGCACACGTGGGTAACTTCATTAATCAACTAGCTCTTCTGATTAGTCAAAACATGAATTCTCTCCCACAAACCAATAACAACCTCAGAACAACATCTAACCCACATAATCAAGCTACTGTTAAAGATGGGAGGATCGTGGTGCAACCAGTTCAGGAAAGACAGTATGATCAGGGAAGAGGTGGAGCTGGTAGAGGTTATGTTGGTAATCAGAATTGAGGAAGGAATGGTGATAACGCTACACGCGTCGTTCGGGGTCAAGGAAACTTCCTTTTCTTCGAGCAAGTTTTATAACACCCTAGGCAGTGAACCTAATCGTTGTAGTGTAGTAATTAGGGTAAGCCACGGGTATTGATATCGTTCTCTAGGGGAATAGGAATGCTAGTGAGAAGTGACTACGCTAAGGTTGAGGTTGAGGAAGATTAATTTTTTGTATTTTTATATTTTATGGAATGGAAAGTTACGAATCTCGGGTATTGGATTTGGGGGGTTGGTATTGCTACCGATTACTCTACTATTATCTAATTATCTAAGCTAAGGTTGTGATAGTCTATGTCTAATTGATGTGTACTCGTATGATAGTTTAAAGATGTGTTTACTTAGGTTTTACTACTCCTTAATTATCTCCTATTGATGGTTGATTTGTCATGTCCTTATTCCTAGTTGCGTTGTGATTCTAAGGCTATAGGGCGTGCTTATTTCCCTAACTCTTTGAATTTACCAAAGGGTCTTGTTTACAAATCCTCTAGTGATTTATAGACGCCTACTCTACGGTTGTCCTTGAATACTTTATCCTACAATTACCTAGATAATTATATTCTAAAGTTCACAAAGAAAAGTCAAGCATTAAGTACACAACGAATAATCTAGCGCACTCTAGATCATTAGTCAACTAAGATAAGTATCAACCAATCAATATTCAATAATTAAGTTTCATATTCCCTAAGCAAACACACAAATAAATTAGCCGGACATGGAGAACATGCAAGCATACACACAAATAATCAAAGACATAATTAAATTAATGAAGTAAATACTTATCTTGATGTATAATAGGGTTTAGAACCCTAAAATACTGCACAAGAAAGCCTTGGTTCGGTTTTAGGTTTTTACTCCAAAAGACTACACACAAAAACTGAAAAATTCGGATTCTATATATAAGATTACATCTGCGACGGCGTCACCTTATGTTTTGTGACGCCGTCGTGTCGCCGTCATTAGGGTTTCGTCTTGGCCACGTAAACCTTGCGACGGCGTCACCTTATGACTGTGACGCCGTCCCCTTCAGCTCTGACGCCGTCTTGGCTGCATCTAGGCCGTCTGAGTAACGACGGCCTACTCCTTTAGAACCTGACGTCGTCCCTTGAAAACATGCAATTTTTCTTCTGAGCCGTCGCAAAATTCCTTCCCGACGGCGTCGCAGATATGCAGTGACGCCGTCGCCTTATGTTTCAGCAGCTTTGAGTGTCTCGATTCTGACTTTGGCCATTTTCTTCGTATATTCGCGCCTTTTCGTCCAAATAAGCATCATTCCAGCATTTTGCCTTCAAGAGACCTAAAAAGTGAAAAGGAACGATATTAAGCAATAACGGATACAAAAGTGATCGAATAAGGGCTTAAATGACCCCTCAAAAAGGTACCTTTTAAAACCTTATCAAATGGTAATCAAGGTCAAGCTAAGCCGATCAAATGTTATAACTGTGGTGGTGAGGGACACATTGCAAGGAACTGCACATCTCCAAAGCGTCCACAGAATGCTGATTATTTCAGAGATAAGATGCTGCTTGTACAAGCTCAGGATAATGGTGCTGCTTTGGATGAAGAGGAATTGTTGTTTCTAGCTGAGGGCAATGCCAAGACCTATGATGCAGATGTGGATGAGCAGCCTATTCAGGAGATAGGTCACAATCATCAGAATGCCTTTCAAGTCGCTGATTGTGATGCATACGACTCTGATGTGGATGATGGACCTACTGCACACACAATCTTTATGGCTAGCATTTCTCCAATGGTTTCTCCCAAGGTCTCCTCTTCACCACAAGCTGGCCCATCCAAAGACAAACTCATCTCAGAGGTACTAAAACTATACGATGATGCTGATGTGCAAAAGATGGGTAATATCAATGTTGTCCCATATGATCAATATGTGAAACAAAGTGAAAGTGAAGTTGTACCAAGTGATGCATCTCCTGCAGTCAACAATGACTATATTTTTTATGAATACACTGCCTGTGCCCCTGATGAGTCTGTAATTTCTGAACTAAATGCCTATAAAGAACGTGTTGCTATTTATGAACAACGTGCAAAATTTGAGTTGACCACTCGTGAGCAGGAAATGGATGACCAAGTGCGTACAATCATTAGAAAAAGTAATTTTCGAGAAGAAGTATTAAAACAAGAGTTAAATTCCTTGCAAGAAAAGCTTTCTAAAACTGCTAAGCAAAAACAAGAACTTCAAGAAAATGTGAAAATGCTTAAGCAAGAATTTAATGCAAAGGAATCAAAACTCTTGAAAGACTTTTCTAATCTGAAAACTTTGAAAAACAAACTTGAAAACAAGTTGTACATACAAGGGAACACCATTCAGACTGCTCACATGATCACTAAGCATAGGGTCTTAAGCGATAAGCATAGCATTCCCCTTGTTAAGGAACCAAATCCAGAGGTCATTAAAAGGGCTAGAAATGCTCATAAGGTTCTTTATGATGGCAATGAAATCCTTAAACCTAGACAGAAACCTAGTTGCGTTGAGTGCACTGAGGAAGATAAGAAATCAGATGAAGTCACTAGGGAAAAGATTAACAAGAAATTAGATGATCCTAAATGTAGAGAGAAGAAAATAAAGATCACACCTCATGATTACAAGAAGGAAAACTGGATTTCCTTGAACATGTTTAAGCCTCAGACATTGTTGACTCCCGAACAAGTTTTCTGGAAAATGGATTTAGATAAGCAGAAAGCTGAAAATATTGTTGAAACAAACCCTCCCCTTTGGAAAATGCCTAGAGCGACTGTGTATCCTCCTAATACACCAATGCATCTTGTTCCTAGAACAATTGCCACTAAAAGCAAGACCTTAATTAGCCAATATGTTATATTTCAACTATTTGTTGATTTTGAGAAAACTTGCAAGAAAAGGATCACACCCACTGGTATAACGGAAGGAGAAAGGGGTTTTGAGCAAATGAAAGAATGTTATTTAATTGAGGTCATTCCTTTCTTTAAACTTCTAAAAGATCACTTTGAGAGTCTTAAAAAGGGGATAGAAACTGATATTAAGGGAATGGAAAAGGAATTTGATGCAATGATAGTTGAAGTTATTGACTATGAGCGAGCACTAAAATATAATGAGATTGAGAGGAAGAACTTGCATACACTAAATGAGAACCTGATTTCTGAATGTATTGCTCAAGATGTGTTTTTCACTGCTACAAATTGTTCCATTAATGCTTCCAAATTTCATGAATTATCGGTTGACCTGAAAGTCTCCCATGATCGTGTCATTGAGCTTGAAAAAACTAATTCTGAACTAAACGAGAAAATTGAACTGGATGATCACGACAATTTGGTTAAACATTTTTCTAAACTAGAAGTTGAGCATTTTAATTTACAACTAAAATATCAACATCTTAAAGAAAATGTCAAAACTTCAAATATCAAGACATCCTCAGATGCTCCAGAGTTTGATGCAGTTTTTCAAATTAACAAACGTGATGAACAGATTCAAGCTCAGTGCAACACGATCAGAAAGTTGAAAGCCCAAATCTCTCAATTAAAGGGTCAAACAAACAATATGACAGGCTCCCAAATGCCTCCTCCTTTAGATTCTCAGAATTCTCAAACGTTTCATCTTCAAAACCTAGTAAATGCATTACAAAAGGAAAACGTAAGTTTTCTAGAAGAAAATGAAAAGGTTAAACGTCATTTCAATGAGTTATTTGAATCAATAAAGGTCACTCGTAACAAAAATAACGAACAAATAGCTTCATTGCAAAAGGAAATTGAGAATCTGAAGAGTCAGGTAAAAGGGAAAATGCCAATGACCAATGGGGAGAATGGTGTATCAAAGGTTCACTCTTGTAATAAATATGCTTTGTCTGTGAAATATGTCCCTCTTCATCTCAGGAACAATAAACTTGCTGTTCAAACATACTTCTCATCCCTTAAGGATTACCTAGAATGTCTGCGTGAGATTGTTGAAGAGGATAAGTTAGAGAAACCTCATGATAATGCAATTGGACATGCATGCCTATATGCCAAACGATCTCAAGAAATCCTATAATGCTTGATCATAATATGCCCAAAGTCCTTAGGTGAGAGAGTTAATCCTTTGATTCCATGTTCGATGCCTATTGCCAAGTATGATATTCATTCGATGCCCAATGTCTTGAATGTGAACCTTAGTGTGCCTTTAAGTAGTTCCGATTTTAGATCTGTCAATGCTATGAAAGAGAACTCAAGTGTGCCTTCTAGGAGTACAAATCCCAGCACTTCTAGTTTTAAGAAAGTGAACCTTAGTGTGCCTGCATGTAGTTCAGATCCCAGCACATCTAAACAGGTGATGCAAAGAGTTGTAAAACCCACTAATGTTCCCATTCCCTCTACAGGAGTAATCAGTGACATTAAAGGGAGCAGGTCAAAGTCTCAAGACAATACAAGGAATGATAGGACCTCGCAAGCTAAGAATGTGCACTGGAAAAGAGTAGAAGAACAATCTAGGAACTTTAAGCTTGAATCGAATAAAACGAATCATGTTGATTCTAGTATTAGCCATAGGCGTACTGTAATTAATTCGAATTCTGATACTATTTGCAAACCTTGTACTGATGTCTGCTTGAATTCTGTTTCTAATCATGAATGTGGTGTTAATGTTTTGCCTAATGATGTTAATTGTCCAGTTAATGCTGTTAATGCTAAAAAGGCAAAAACGCAAAAATGAAAGAAAGTTAGAAAACAGTGGAAACCCACAGGAAGAACATTTAGTAAGATAGGCTATTATTGGATACCTGTTGGTCATAAGAATAATCAGACAATGCCCACTAGAAAATGGATGCCTACTGGTAGAACTATTCCCTTAAGAAGTGAGCACACTGTGAACAGGGCTAATACAGACACTAGTACTGCATCAATTCACAATGATTCCAGTGCCTTAATTTCTGATATGAATGCTTCTTTTTCTGATGTGGGTGTTCCAACCATTGTTACTAACCAAATGGAACCCATTCTTGCATGGGGATCCCAATTATCCAGTTATCCACTCTTGTCTGTGTTCAACTGCAGATCGTTCAAATTGTTCTGTGGTACCTGGACTCAGGCTGTTCCAAGCATATGACTGGCAACCGGTCACGGCTCATGAACTTTGTGAGCAAATTCATCGGGACAGTTAGATTCGGGAATGATCATTTCGGTGCTATTATGGGTTATGGAGACTATGTTGTTGGCAAAAGTGTTATCTCCAGGGTTTACTATGTAGAAGGTCTTGGTCACAACTTGTTCTCTGTTGGTCAATTCTGCGATTCTGATCTAGAAGTAGCCTTCAGAAAACATACCTGCTTCGTTAGAGAACTTGATGGTAAGGAACTTTTAAGAGGTTCACGTGGTTCAAATCTATACACCATATCTATCGAAGATATGATGAAGTCTTCTCCAATTTGCTTACTGTCAAAGGCCTCTAAAACAAAGTCATGGTTATGGCATCGTCGTCTCAATCACTTGAACTTCGGTACCATCAATGATCTCTCCAGAAAGGACTTAGTTGTAGGTTTACCTAGACTCAAGTATGAAAAGGATCATCTTTGTTCAGCATGTCAATTGGGAAAAAGCAAGAAGTATGCCCATAAATCCAAACCTACTAACTCTGTCACAGAAGTTCTTCATATGATTCATATGGATTTATGTGGACCAATGAGGGTGCAGAATATATTTGGGAAGAAATATGTGTTAGTTGTGGTTGATGATTACTCTAGATTCACCTGGGTCAAGTTCTTAAGGACAAAGGATGAAACTCTTGATATCATCATCAAACTCATCAAACAGCTGCAGGTTCGGCTTAACAAAACAGTCAGAATAATAAGAACAGACAATGGAACTGAGTTTGTCAACAAACAACTCAGTGAATTTTATGAAAGCGTTGGAATCAGCCATCAAAGAAGTGTTCCACGAACTCCTCAACAGAACGGTGTAGTTGAAAGACGAAATCGAACTCTTGTAGAAGCCGCTAGAACAATGCTGATTTACTCAAAGGTTCCAATGTTTCTTTGGGCTGAAGCTATTGCCACTGCATGCTACACACAAAATCGTTCCCTGATTCACACTGTTCATGGAAAAACTCCATATGAACTTGTCCACAACAGAAAACCTAATCTCTCTTTCCTTCGTGTGTTTGGTGCATTGTGTTATCCAACTAATGAGGGACAAGACTTAGGCAAACTTAGAGCTAAAGCAGACATTGGAGTATTTGTAGGGTATGCTCCAAACAAAAAGGGATACCGAATCTACAACAAAAGAACCCGAAATATCATGGAAACAATTCACGTTACATTTGATGAGCTGACCGGTCAAATGGCTCCTGGACAATTCAGTTTTGGACCCACACTTCAAAACAGTCCCATTGGTTCATCCCTTGTTCCAAACTCTTCTCAAGAAACTCCATATGTACCTCCATCTGAAGATGATTTAAATAAATTGTTTGATCCTATGTTTGATGAACTTTATGATCCAAGTACTAATGAGGTGCCGATTCCTACAACAGAGGCTGCTCATATTCCTGTGAATGAAGGCAATCCCTCAGTCTCAATATCTTTAAGTCAAGAAGCGCCTGCTGCTGATCCTTCAATCTCATCAACAAATCATCATTCTTCAAATGTACATCATGGAAATGTTTCTGGCATCAATGATGAAGTTAATCCCTTTTCTACTCCTAAAGATGCTCCATTTGAAAACATATTTGCTCCTGAAACATCATCAGAACCATCTTCTTCAGGAGACATCGACTCAGCTACCTCAGTCCCTCAACAACTGCCACATGAACACCTCAGAAAATGGACTCACGATCATCCATTAGACAACATCATTGGAAATCCCTCTCGTCCTGTATCAACACGGAAACAACTTGCAACTGATGCCCTATGGTGTTTCTTTAACTCCGTACTCTCAAAGATCGAACCAAAGGATGTTAAAACTGCCATGAACGAAGACAGCTGGTTCAATGCTATGCAAGATGAAATTCATGAGTTTGATCGACTTGATGTATGAGAATTAGTACCTGCTCCAGAATGTGCCATGATTATTGCTCTAAAATGGATCTTCAAAGTGAAACTAGATGAGCATGGTGATGTATTGAAGAACAAGGCTCGATTAGTTGCTAAAGGATACCGTCAAAAGGAGGGTATTGACTTTGAAGAATCTTTTGCTCCAGTTGCTCGAATCGAGGCAATCAGAATCTTCTTGGCTAATGCAGCTAGTAAGAACATGATAGTCTATCAGATGGACGTAAAGACGACATTTCTGAACGGAGATCTTAAAGAAGTCGTCTATGTCAGCCAACCTGAAGGCTTTGTGAATCCCGAGCATCCAACTCATGTTTATCGTCTAAAGAAGGCTCTTTACGGTTTAAAACAAGCTCCACTGGATACTCTTTCAAAGTTTCTTCTATCCACTGGATTCAGCAAAGGAGCAGTCGATCCAACATTGTTCACCAGGAAGTCAGGCAAACATTTAATTCACGTTCAAATTTATGTTGATGATATCATCTTTGCCTCGACTGACCCCAATGAGTGTGATCGTTTTTCTAATGAAATGAGTTCAAAATTTCAAATGTCAATGATGGGACAAATGTCATTCTTTTTGGGATTACAAATTTCACAAAGTCCCGGAGGCATTTTTATAACTCAATCTAAATATGCAACTGAGATCTTAAAGAAATTTGGATTTGATTCAAGTGACCCTGTTGACACTCCCATGATTGATCGAACCAAACTAGATGAGGACCACTCAGGGATCATGATAGACCAAACGAAATATCGTAGTATGATTGGATCCCTGATGTACCTCACTGCTAGTAGACCAGACATCTTGTTTGCTGTTTGTATGTGTGCTAGATACCAGGCTAAGCCTACTAAAAAGCACCTTGAAGCAGTTAAACGGGTCTTTCGGTATCTCCAAGGAACCATCAATATGGGACTTTGGTATCCGAAAGACACCGGTATGTCACTAACAGCATATGCAGATGCAGATCATGCAGGATGTCAAGATACTCGTCGAAGTACGTCTGGAGGTGCTCAGTTTTTGGGTGATAAGCTTGTGAGCTGGTCTTCAAAGAAGCAAATGAGTACTTCTATTTCCTCTACAGAGGCTGAATACATAGCCATGTCATCCTGTTGTGCTCAAATCTTATGGATGAGATCTCAATTATCTGACTATGGCTTTGAATTCAACAAAATCCCTTTGTACTGTGATAATAAAAGTGCTATTGCTCTCTCATGCAACAATGTTCAACACTCAAGAGCAAAGCATATTGACATTCGACATCATTTCATCAGGGAACAAGTGGAAAAAGGTGTAGTGGAACTCTATTTTGTGAGGACTGAATACCAGTTAGCAGACATCTTCACCAAAGCTCTTCCAAGAGAACGCTTTGAGTTTATTCTTCCACGACTGGGCATGAAAAGCCTTCAACCAGAAACACTCAAACGTCTTCAGGAGGAAGACGAGGAGTAAAGGTCTATCTTCATCTATTTCCTGTATATATATTCGAAAATCAAAATACAAAATTATAAAACTTAAAAAAAAAAAAAAAAAAAAAAAAAAAAAAAAAGAAAAATATAAAACTTTCAAAATCCATAAAAAAATTTGAAAAAATTTCGAAAAATCAAAAAATATTTTTGGAAAAAAAAAATGGTTTATTGTCATTTCAGGCAGTAACCCGCTTGTCTAAGAAAGAACAGAGCCATGCTTTATCATGACTTTCAAAATTCCATGCTCTGATTCTATAAACCGTTATCTGCTGAAAATTAACTGCTTTGAAAAATAACTCAGTCTCTATTTTTGATAATCATCTGGACTTATTTGTCAAAATATCAATCTCTCAATCAACAACCTATGTCATTGAATGAGGGGAGAATGATTTCAATTAAATTAAAAAGTTATTTGGCATTCAATTGTTTTCAAAAGATATTTATGCATGTTTTATCAATGGAGTTTAAAGTCTTAAAATCCGATCCTTATCAGTTAAAACGTTTTCATAATCAAGTCACAATTCTCTTTAAAAGCTTTCAAAATCAATTTAAATCTATAAGAGATCACAAATCTCAAATGATTTGATAATTGTGATCGGGGGAGAATTTGTGATTTAAATTGGACTTAAACCGAGGATTCGGTAAATGGTTTTACAAGGATGTACATGTAATCCTCCCCGCATGTGACAAACGATTTCAAATTTTCCATTCACATGTTAAGGGGGAGCATCTATCTTACACCTATGACTTGAAACGTGATCATTTATCTCAATGTGCAGGTTCCCTCTAGTATGTGCAAAACTCCTTTCAAACCTCGAGGCACATATTGAGGGGGAGCAAATTTATGGAAACCTCATCCTTCCCGGAAATGCTATATCTACTTGATTTGATCAAGGAAGTGATGGTGATATCTTTTAGAAAAATGGTAATCAAAGAAGTAATTTCTTCCTCTTGCCTCCGTGTGCAAAACGATTTCAAACATTTGATGCACATGTTGAGGGGGAGCACTTATTCTAAAAATATCAAAAACAATTCAGGTACAAAATGTTTTGATAATATATCACAAGTATCTGGATTGATTTTCAAATGGTTTTCAATTGATTCCAATGGCAGATGAACAATACCAAATAGACCGACCAACTTTACTTTATGTACGGTGATATAAGGATGATAAGGTTAGGTATTGGTTCCCATGATCCGCCAGAACCGGAGGGATCTACCCAGGGACAATCCACTAGTTAGTGTAGAAGTCCTTAAGTATGATGATAAAAGGAGAAAAGTGAGATATGGGAAGAGTGCGGACTGAGATAGAGCAAGTACTGGAACAAACCCAACAAGGTTCTTGCTATGAAGTCTCGGTAAGCACTGAAGGGGTTGAAGAATTAAAAAGAATTGAATGAGAAAAGGGTGAAAACAAATAGCCCTCCATTTATTCAACCTTAGGGCAGAAACCGGGTTCAATTCATATGCTACTGATGGTAACATCGGTATTGAAGACAAGACGTCATGGACCCAGTGACGCACTGCACTTCAACTTTCCAAACCACTTAAGTTCCTCTTAAAAGGACTTGTTTCATTCTCACGGGGAACCGACATTATCTATTGACTTTCTCTTAGAGATTGTTGATATTGAAGAAGGAGACCCTCTCCCTAGTCTCCGGTACAGGATCCAAATATGCACAAATTGAGTCTAGAGCCAAGAGATCATCAATAAATCTCATTAGGACACTTTTAATGAAGACTCTCTGTTTCACACAATGTGGAAAGAGAGATTATATCTTGAGTCCTACGCATTATCCTTGTGGTTTTGCCTGAACATCCGAGTGATATGTGAACATATTCACAGTGAAGATGGAAAACCTTCTGGAGCCAACATCAAACAAGCTCCTGGTAGGTGGCATGGTTGATCTATTGACAACTGAACAGAAACAATGGGGCGATTCAATCTCTTGAATCAATCCTGGTTCAGGTTATGGATTGACGGATACCTTTGAAAAACCGGTCTTTGTGCTTAACAACTCTTTTATTTAGCACATCGACCGTGTACTCATTTTTCAAACCAAAAGGTGTTTTTATGATTGATAATTGATTTTCAATAAAACCTTCATTGTATTGCAAAAACAATTTCTATTGAGCAATACACGATTGTTTTTCAAATCTCTTTTCATCAATCAGTGGACTTAAAATTCGCTGGTTCACTCACTCCGTGTTGTCTTCTTTGAGACGCTCCGGTTTGGGAACAGCTAGAGCAGCTGCGAAACCCTGTCAAGGAAATTCTTCGGAATTATACCTGATCACAGGCAGTACTTGTACTGATCAACGGGGAACCGTGGGGCGTGTACCTCAATTCAACGAAAGTGATCAAAGACACTTTCGTGCGATTTATTGCTAACTGTTGTATGCAGGTACACCCGACGTTTGCAGCTGATCAGAATGAAGCGGTCAATCCATAGCCGCATGCTCACTTAACACATTCATCTCAAAAGAAATCATGATTAGTGCATCAATGACTCTGATATTTTCACTCCATGCTTCTGCTACGTTGCTGCCAATATCATGAATCAACTAAAGTTTCCGCTACTCTGATGAGAAGATATCATGATCCAGAATGTGAGCATGTCGGTCCGAATGTCACAACATCACATAATACCAACACCACAATGGATGTCTCAGAGATTTTTAAGTAGCTGATGATCTCAAAAGCTGGCTCAAATTTATTATCACGTGGATCAGTAAAAGACCTCCACCTAGAGTAACCAAACATGCAATGAGAAGAATCAATGACTACGAGCTTCGGAGCAAAGTACTACATCAAGAATGCAAGAACAATTGTTAATGACATATCTGTTTGTATTCAATGTAATGTTAGTATATGTTTGAGGTGACCTCCCTTAGGGGGAGATTGTTAGGAATTAGAAATTCCAGGTATTAAAGAGTCGGTCACCTCAAGTATATGTAGTCGTTAGAAAGCTCGTAGTCGTAGTTATTTTAAGTTAAGTAGTATTTAGTTAAGTAACACCGTGGAGGACGGACGGATCTTTACCCACTGTATGCCTGATCCACAGCCCGTTGTGTGGCGTTTTATTGTAAGACTATAAATACTCTCTACCTTCCAAGGTAGAGAGTTGGAGCTCATAATAAGATTTTCTTTCTCTCACTAAAGTTCCCTAAACCTCTAACTTTCTCTCTCTAAAACTCATCTTCTATACGCCTATGTTTGATTGTGTTATGATGTGTATGTGAAAACCAATATCCTACACATTTCAACGAGTACATCCAAGGGTAAATGTGCATAAGGGGCGTATCAGTAAGCCAAAGGTCTTCCCAAAAACGTGTGTATACCCCATTACCCACTTTCTTCTTCATATGATTTAGTAAATTAATACCTTTGAGGGACAAAATATCAAATTCTCGAATGATACTATTCCAAAGAGAGTTACGAGAGACCAAACCTGGATTATCAAGAGAGCCACGATCACTATACATATCTTTAATAAATCGAGTCTATAAGGATGAGCCATTCGATAGGAACCTCCAAATCTATTTGAGCAAGAGTGCTCGATTTAAAGCAAAGAAACTAGACACACTAAGCCCTCCTGTTATCTTTAAAGCAAGAATTTTGTTCCACCCAATCATAGACATTTTCCTCTCATCTTTATCAACACCATTGAAAAACCTCCTATGAAAGGATTCCATATTATTGAGAACACCCCTGGGAACTTTATAGATCGACATATGGTATAACGACAAGGAGCTTAGAACCGATTTAATTAAAGTATAGAGGCCACATATGGAAAGAGTTTTAATTTTCCATTTCGATAAACGAGAAGAAATTTTAGCAAGCACATTATCCCAAGACTTGCTTCTCGAGCTAGATATCCCTACCCTAACACTAAGGTAGTTAAAGGGCGTAGAAAAGGTAATACAACCAATGAGATTTTTTGCCATTGTAACCTCATCTTGAGGAATACCAATACCCATAAGTTTACTCTTATGAATATTAATCTTGAGACCCGAAGCCAAGAAAAAGAATTTAAGCATATGAACAATAGTGGTAAAATTCGACTTCTCCCATTTACCAATGAAAACAGCATCATCGGCGTAGAATAAATGAGACAAGGATAAGGAATCGTCAATGCGGATTCCATTGAAAAGCCCAACATTTAAAATATTGGTGAAAGAAAGATGCAAGCTTTCCATAACCAAAATGAAAAGAAAATGAGATAAGGGACATCCCTGTTTCAACCCTCTATGAAATTTAAATTCAGAGGTTGGGCTGCCATTAACAAGAATAGACCCCATGGCAAAATTGAGACACCCTTGAATCCAACCTCTCCATTTAGGACCAAACCTAGAGTTATTTAGAATATCATCCAAATAATCCCATCTAACTGAGTCGAAAGCCTTTTCAAATTTGACTTTAAAAAACATGGCTTTGGTTTTATGATATTTACACAACGATAATAACTCATTAAGAATGAAGGGACCATCAAGAATTTTTCAATTAGCGACGAAGGCAGATTGAACATCACTAATAAGATCTGAAACCACAAGGCTTAACCGGTTCACCATGATCTTAGCAATGATTTTGTAAATGCAACCAATCAGAGTGATATGGCAAAAATCTTTCACAACCTTAGCATCCTGATTCTTTGGGATAAGAGTAATAAATGAAGGCTTAACCGGTGCCACAATCCCAAACCACTTTCTTAATCTCTTTATAGGTAATCGTGGATTCAAGATTCTCATTATGCTCATCAGAAATTTGTTTAAACATCTGAGGGTCAAGGTTGATTTTAGGACCAGAATGGCTAGAAAATCGATTAGAAAAGTGACTAAAGAACTCGGTTTTCACTTTGAATGGCTCATCGATCCAATCTACATTGACTAGGACGCCACGAATAGCAAGTTAGGACCGCTTCTTGTTTATTATTCCATGAAAATATTTAGAATTTTCATCTCCTTCTATGGACCAACGGATCTTCGCCTTTTGAGCCAAGTCTAAGGAGTAGCGAGCATTAATATCATGGATATCCTTTAAAAGTGATGTCCTTTCAATCAGAAGACGTTCATTACCCGTACCTTTATAAAAAAGCTTGTCTAATTCAGTAATACGAGATTGGATGGATAATCTAGCTGCATTAGAACGTTGATTATCTTCTTTACACCATGCTTTTATCGAAGTTTTAAGAGCTTGTAATTTCTTCTTCAAAAGAGAAATACTGTTAGAATCCACACAAGCCGAGTTTTTCCATGAATCTTCCACAAGCTTATCAAACCCATCTTTAGAAAACCAGTAATGAAAAACACAGAAAGGAGACGATCCGTAGTCCACAACCAACTCTCGCATGAGAATAGGCCTATGAATAGATAGACGTCTATCAAGGCATAAATCAAATAAATAGGGGAAAACCGAAAGCAAACCATAAGATATAAGAAATCTGTCAAGTTTACTCAATCGAAGAGTAGCCTTCAAGAGGAACGTCGATAAGACCAACAGAAGAAATAAAATGATTGAATGCATTAGCACCTGCATCATTAAAAGTGGTGGCAAATCGTTCTTGTTCTGATCTAACTTCATTAAAGTCTCCAAGAATTACATTTATGCTAACTCCCAAAATTTCAAGTAGCAGGCCAAGAATTTATTCGGTAATGTAGCCCATAAGCTAAACCACATACAACTTTTGGATAAAACTAAGACCAGCCCAACACAAACACTAATAAAAAAATCAGCTATATAAATATATAACCCTAATTGTAAGTAACTTACAACCTTATGTTCTTAACATCTAAACCAAATAGCAGCCACCACACATGAAACTCATAAGCAATCTCATATTTGTCTTGTTCTTGTAGCCAAACACCAAAATCGGCTATGTTTCCCAACGTTCAAAAAAGGTGAAAGAAAAAAAGGCTTCACACTCGAATCTCTTGTTTCAGCTTCATACTCGAATCTTAGACGTACAAAGATTAACTAAACTCCTTTGGTTTCTTTCTTCTCAAAAAGGTTCAAGATCTTGATAAATGAGGTCTCGGGTAGGTTCTTGTTGTTTTTCGTTTGTTTTTATAGATCTATGGTGGGTTTATTAAAAGGTCTTAAAGATCTTTTCGTGATATGAAGAAACAACATGATCTTTTTTAAATGGGCTTATTAAAAGGTCTTAATTTTCTCTTTACTGCTCGAGTCTTGATTTAGTTCTTTATTTTCAAAAGGGTTGTTGTGTTGTTCATTGTGATTTGAGACATGGCTGTTTTTGTAGTTCTTAGATGGGATTGTACTTTGATGATCTTATGGTTTCTTGTTGTTGTTGGGTTGTTGTAGTTTTTGATTGATGTTGTTTTAGATGTGTGGGATAGAATCATAGAATGCATAGAGTGAAGTAGGTAGGAAAAGAGTTGGTTTGTCAAGGGTTTGTGGGGATTGGTTTTGGGTTGTTGTTGATTTGGGTGTTGATCGAGATTGAAGAAGGATACTGGGTCTGATTTCTTCGTCATAGAACTTCATTGCATAAACAAGATCTCGAGAGTTTGGGTTTCTGGTATGATGAAATTGGTGTGTGGGGAGGGGGATTTATATCCCTGTTTGTAGTGATCACAAGTTAATGGAAGTTAATGGGTTGTTACAAAATTAATGCGCTGTTACAAAAGGGCTTTTAACACCTATAAAGTTTGTTAGTAATAACATACAAAACGTATTGACCATAATCATTAAGTCTGTTAACATACAAAATGTATTTACCAATATTGGGAATAACATTGACTAATGGCTTGATACTTTCTTTTTAAGGAAATATTTTTGGTCTTAAAATTTTTAAAACTTCTTTATTTAGAAAGTCCTAAACCTTTTATAAAGTGGTATAGATAAATAAACAAAAATAAGGCTGAAATTAAATTTGTCAAAGTCTAGGGTAAAAGAAGATGTTTGCTTTTGTGAGTATTTATAAATGTAGTTTTTATATTTTTGTTTAAATCGAGGGCTAGTAGAACATTCGAGCCCAAGTTGTATTTGACCGATAACCTAATTTTCTCTCATTTAATCAAACTCAAATCCTCCACCACTAACTGTCGTTTCACTACACCACTGATTATTCATCCGTCATTGATATCAACAATCAAATATCCTCAATTTGTTGCCCTCTTTCTTCATTAACATCGATATTCTACCAACCACTTTCTCAAACGATTTGTCTGATCCGCCAATCATCTACATCTTATATCTAAATTTTTTGGTTAGATCTACTTTTTTATATATAAGTTTTTCGATTGGATTACTGAATTTATGTAAAAAATAATGTTTGTGTGATTATTATATTCTACCGATTCTTTTTTATGTAGGGCTTTATTTGGTTTGTACAATGACCTTTATTAGCTGTATTTTTAATCGTAAGGATATTTTAAAGATTATATTGGGTGTAGATGTTGACCAATCATAAAAAAATGTCTCATTTCAATTAATGGACATAATGACATTCCTTCATTACAGGTAATTTAGATATATCTTATATCTATCAAAGAGTTCAACAAAATTTCATGTTTTTATACAAATTAAATACACATAAGATACGCTAAAATATTTAAATTGGCAGGAAACCCTGATCTCTTGTACCTTTTTTAGTGTCGACTGACCTTTCCAAAGACCTAGCCTCAAACAATGATCACTCGTCCAGTTATCTTTTAGCCATCAGTTGGGATCAATCTCGTGACCTTTATATATCTCCAAAAACCTATTTTGGCCGGTCAACTAGATGTTTGCGTTAGCGGAGTAATTGCTCCAATGGTTGGATATATAAGATACTATAACAACCTAGAAGCTAGCGCTAATGTAGTTGGCCCGTTTGGTTTGTAAATGGGTTTAGGATTTGGATTTGGATTTAGATTTAGATTTAAATTTGGTTTAGGGTTTGGATTTGATGTAGGAGAGAGAAAATAATATTTAAAATATATTATTTATTAAAATAAAAATTAAAAAATATTTATATTAATAATGAAAAGTTAAAAAGAAAAAAGATGAGAAGGAAAAAAAAGTTAACCCACTTTGTCATAAAACCTCTCACACCTCCCATCTTTTACATATCCCCTCATAGTTAGAATTAGAATCAAAACCTGCAAATTAACAATGCAACCAAACAATTTATTTAAAACTTATAATCCCAAATCTACAAAAACCCACAAACCAAACAACTCCTTAGAAAATAAGACTAGAAAAAAAGTACCGACTACTTAAATTTATATTGCAAAAATTCAAAATAAGACAAAATTACACAACTCATGAAATAAAAGAATAGACTATTGACTAGTACACAAGGTATAGTAATAAAAAATCAACTACCTCAAACGACTTGACTTTTGAATATTAAATTCACCACTTCTAGTTGGAGCTTAGGGCATCCATAACTGGCTTAGGTGGCATTATATAAATGAAAAAGTTGTAGGCTATTAAATGTTCAAACTTATTGTAGCCACCTCAACAAACACATAGGAGTAAATATGAATGCTAGATTCATTCAAATTTTACACAAAAAAAATCACACAAATGATGTGGCTATGTATGATTGGGCTAATCAAAATGAAGAAAGAAAAATTGTACCAAAAGCCACAAATCATAAATAACCACATCATTGTGTGAAATTTTTGTGTAAAATTTGAGTGAATGTAGCATTCTTCAGGAGTAAATGCCAGTATGTCTCAACCACTTATATACGCATATGGTGGGCTCAATTGTAATAATTTATTTGTGTGTTGTTTATTTTTTCGCATGTCTTCATCGAGAAATATTAAATCCTTCTCAACTGAAAATAATTTTTTAAAATGGTAGATTTTTAACTTCAATTTCAATTTAAGTTTTTCTAGTGTAGAACTTATAATGTGATTCTAATTCAAAATGTGTAAAAAATTTGAATTAATGTTAAAAATTTCACGATTTTACGATATAAGTACCATTGTAAATCATCTATACAAATTTAATAACTCATTACAATAACTTGAATTTTTACATAGATTTGTGAATCAAATTTGTGACTTATATATTCGATTTACTATTAATTGATGTATACTTGTGAATCAAATCAAAATTTATGAATGAATAGCTTAAGCGAAGATTTCTTAATTTTCTCAATCTAAAAACCTTCTCAATGGAATCAAACATGTGAACTATTTTGCTTATAAAACGTTGAAACATATAAATCATGCTTAAACGAATTATGATACACTACCTTTAACATCTCAAAATCAAATTAATACACATTACACGATATGGATTCTACTATATTTAAACGTAGCTCATAAAACATGATCGAATAAAATGAAGATTCGTTTATTTTGATAGCATTCCTTCAAAAAAACCATTCCCACATTTGCTCGGACTAATCATTTCAAAGCTTCTGATCATGTGTGATCGCGTAGTTGAGAATTCATTTGTATTTGATATTGAGTTTCTTGTGTGGATCTTCTTTTTCTTTTTTAAGTAACCTGTCTCATAAAAATAGTGTAACGTTAGAAAATGACTAAATTAATATGGTTACGTGGAAATACATTAAATTGTGTAAAGTTCAATGCACTATGAGAATTTTGTATAAGATAAAGGAATGTTTATGTGGCGATTATATGACAGTGTACTAAACTATGTATTATACAATGCACTTTAGATACTCTTAGAACCAATATATTGAAATTTTTGACCAATCAGAAGGAACTTAGAATCGCCTCTGTACATTCATCCAAGACTCGATACAATGGTGACAAAATCTTTCACCGCCACATCAAAATTTAACATACCACTATTTCCTCCGCCTTTCAGACATAATGGTCATTACTCTTTTCACCTCAAAAAATACTTCATTTTATACAAACATGCATATCTTTCACATAAAAAAAATAATAATAAAAAAAATAAAAAAACTCACAACATCTCTCCTTTTTTTTTTTTCACGACCCATAGGGTGATACAATGGAGATGGCGTGTAATGGGATGATGAGAATGATGGTTCACTCTCCATTGTGTATAGTCTATTGATCATTATAGACTTTTATTATGAATAATTGTGAATGTGGCTATTCATATACCTCAACCTCTTAAACTTTTCATCTTTTGTATTCCTCCAATTATGATTGTACTAATTACTTTGATTATAAGAGCCCTATAAATTGAGGTTCATTTGTAGTTTTATCATAGGAATCTTAATGAAATATATTGGTCTCGACTGTCTCTACTTTCTTCTTTCATACATCGGTTATATGTTATTGCTATTAGGCCGTTGTTTCACAACACGTTATCAGAATCGATTTGTAAAGCATGAAAAATCTATGGAAGAATAGGAAGAAGGTACGTCTTGAAACCCCTATATTCATTCATATTTGTTTATTATATTTGTTTATTGTCACCTATATATAGTTATGGATTTAAGATCATTTGAGGACAAAAGATTATTTACATACCAAGGGATCAATCTCCACCCTCCATTTTTATTTGATCTAAGATTAATCCCAACAATTTAAAAAACCCAATTACATCATTTTTTTTCAAATATTAATATCTTTCAAACCGTTAATCGTTAAGCGGAAAAAAATATATCATTACGACGAACATTTAATTATCTTTCTATAGATAGGCACTTTGATATATTTTCGACAAAAATTTTTTTTTTTCGTATTTTTCACGTTTTTTTTTAAGTTTTTTCGTTTTTTTACGTTATTGAAATTTGCATTAAGAAATCATATATGATAAAACACTAATTTGAATATCACATGTGATATTAGTGTAATATCATATATGATATGTAATATCACATGTGATATTAGTGTAATATCACATATGATATTACATATCATATATGAATTAACACTAATATCACATGTGATATTCAATTTAGTGTTTTATCATATATGATTTTTTTCATGCAAATTTCAGTAACGTAAAAAACGAAAAAAAAACAACGAAAAAACGTGAAAAAAACGAAATTTTTTTCTTTTTTCGAAAGTATATCAAAGTGCCCGTCTATAGAAAGATAATTAAATGCTCGTCGCGATGGTGTAAATATTTTCACTTAACGATTAACGGTTTAAGAGATATTTAAATTATAAAAAATATGTGAAATAATAAAATGTTTTTAATCTCAGCCATTGATTTCTTTTTAGATAGATGGTGGAGATGAGTCCCTTGGTATGTAAGATAAGTTTGGTATGTAAAATAACTCTCCTCATAGTTATGTGCCATATTAATTCATCAACTGACTTTTCCTAGTATTGTGATGTCTTTGTATGTTTATGTGTGATTAATATATTATTCATAGTCTATGTCTTTTGTTTTTTTTTTTTTTAATTATTGGATCACTGTCTCAATATTTTATAATATGTGTTGACATTTGAATTGATTTCTTAACATTTAAATAAAGCATATATGGCGGTGGTATCGTAGCTCAACCCACTAAATATATACGGAGTTTAAAATATTAATCTTGTACTAAATGTAAATCAAAAATAAAAAATAAAAATAAATAAAAAAAGTTTCATGCATATATGCTTGCTCAATGTGATCTTAGAATATGATGATCATAAGTTATCTATGTAAAATAATAATAATAATAAATAAATAAAAATAAATAACAATAATATAATCAAAATTTACATATCAATAAAAATCGGTATCTACAGTTAATTTGCGATACTAATCTATTCATTTTCGTGATTACATTGTTGATACCTATTTGATATTCTGTTTTTCGAAAAATATACCCTAAAATAAGTGTTTTCCATAATCTAATATTGTTTATCTCATGCGAATACAAATTATCGATCATATGTAACTTCTCATGTTGGCTTAGTCTCTATCCTATATATACTCGAACAATAATAAAAATTCATTAAATATTATTTGTCATACCCATATTATATATTTTAATGAGTTCATTTTAGTGTTTAGAGTTTATTCCTATTTATTGTGTTATTGACAAAATGACAAATTGTTGTTAGCGGATACCTAATATAGTTTGATCGAATAATGATTATGATTGTGTTTTAATTGATTTGGGAACTCTTCGCATGTGATTAAGTTATGAAAACTTGTGATACAGACTAATCTTGATTGATATGGATTTTATTGTATATCTTATAAAAAGATAAATTTTGATCATAGATGCTATAATATATTTGGCAAAGATTTTTTTTTCTTCTTATTGTTATCGTTAAAAGCATATATTCGGTTTTTATTGAGGTATTACGACCTTGTATATTAGTAGGATAATATTTAAGTTTATGTTAAAAAATTTACTCCTCACTATCTATATAAATGATTTGCTTTATGTGTGTTTTATAGTATATATATAAGATATTGCATGGGTGAATTGGCATCATAATAAACACTACTAGATAAAATTATACCTTGCCTTTATGACGCTGAAGGTTATATATGTAAAGGAACATATAGCATGACAAGATTAAGGCATATTTTTACCTGCAATTAAAAAAAAAAAAGAAAAAAAAGAAAAATTAAGCTGTCCAAAAACATTAGCATAAAAGTATAGACATGCTTGGTTTACTATGAGCCATGCATAAATTTCTTTGTGCCTAATTGTCCAGGGGAAACAATTTAAGGTTAAGTTGTGATTCCAAAAGTTGTACGTGATACATGTAAGTTTGTGTATATTGATTGAATAATAATGAGAGGTACATCAATATTATATAAGCTACATAATGGGCCGAATATACAATGGGCCAATACTAATACTAATCTAATACTAATAGACTAACACTCCCCCGCAGTTTGAGCGGGAGGAGACCGAACACTCAAGCTGTCACGAAAATCAAAAAACAAGGCAGATGGTAACCCCTTGGTAAAAATATCAGCATACTGAAACCGAGAAGGAACATGCAGAACTCGAACTTGACCAGTAGCAACCAAATCACGAACAAAATGAATATCAATCTCAATATGCTTGGTACGCTGATGCTGAACAGGGTTAGATGACAAGTACACTGCACTCACATTATCACAATAAACAATAGTAGCAGATGACAATGGTGTATGAAGCTCACGTAGTAAATTTCGAAGCCAACATGTCTCAGAAACAGCGTTGGCAACACCGCGATACTCAGCCTCAGCACTGGAACGAGAAATCGCCGGCTGACGTTTAGAGGACCATGAAAGTAAGTTGTTGCCAAGAAAAACACAATAACCTGATGTAGACCGGCGAGTGGTAGGGCAACCAGCCCAATCAGCATCCGAATAAGCAACCAAGGACTCAGTAGTAGAAGAAAATAACTGTAAACCATAAACCAAAGTCCCCTGAACATACCGTAATATCCGCTTGAGAGCAGTGAAATGAGGCTCGCGAGGATCATGCATATATAAACAAACCTGCTGCACAACATAAGTAATATCGGGTCTAGTGAAAGTGAGATACTGAAGAGAACCTGTAAGACTCCGATATAACGTAGGATCAGAAACTGGATCACCATCATCACCCAACTTAGACTCAGCGTCAACAGGAGTCCGAGAAGGGTTACAACCAACCATATGTGCACGCTCCAAAATCTCCATAGCATACTTACGTTGTGACAAAAACATCCCAGAAGAGTCACGTGTAACTGACACACCCAAAAAATAATTAAGAGCACCCAAATCTGTCATAGAGAACTCCTTATGCAAAGAAGCAATAATATGCTGTAATAAACTATCAGAGGAAGCAGTAAGCACAATATCATCCACATAAAGTAGCAGAAAAGCAGTATCATCACCCTGTCGGTAAATGAATAAAGAAGGATCACACCGACTCGAAGTAAACCCAACAGTAAGAATATAAGCAGCAAACCGCTGAAACCATGCCCGAGGCGCCTGCTTAAGACCATAAAGATAACGCTGTAATAAACAAACATAATCCGGATGCTCAGGATCCCGAAAACTAGGTGGCTGATGCATATAAACAGTTTCAGCCAAATCACCATGCAAAAATGCATTCTTGACATCAAGCTGATGAATAGGCCAATGTCGAGAAATAGCCAAACTAAGGACTGTAGGACCACTACGATATCAACCTTATCACGAAATACCCACGTTAACCACAGTTAAGCGTAGAACTCATGAAACCCAAACACAAACAAAGCGTAGAAATAAGATGAGAAAGATGGTGACTTGAATGATATGTAAACCGTGTATGTGAGAGGATAAAGATAAACACAATATGTTGTATATTCCAAAGAAAACACACACACACTTTCAAGCACACCCCTCAAATGAGACTTTGAGGGGTTTATATAGTCCAAGGGACTTGATGCCCTAAAAGGCTTTCCATGGGCTCGTTTGGGCTTGGGTTAGATTACATCATACATAAGGCTAGCTTAACTTAACTTATAACCAATTAGCTTAGCCCAAGTCCACGAGCCCGTTGACTATTCTATCACGATATCTAACACACGTTACAAAGTTCCTAATCGTGAATGACCATCACTTCTAATACAACAATTAAGGCTAACAATCTCCCCCTAAGGGGTGGTCATTCAAATGATGCTCCACTTGATTAGGTCTTTACTTTTCTCGAGCTTGAACTTTGCGTGTAGATATAGAATAGTCTTAATTCTTTGTTCCTTCATGCTTTGTGATCAGATAATGTGGTTGTCTGCCATTGTCAACTTCGTTGGTTAGGTGTCTCCACGTCTTTCTCCACCATGCTCACACTTCTATTTGTCTTTGGTTTACCAATGATGTGGTTCTCTAGTCTTTAAACTTTGTAGATTCTTTGACATTGACGAAGAATCATCTTTAACTTTGAGTAGCCTTTGATTTTGATGAGAACTTTCATGTGTTGTTGGTATGAGCATGTGGAGAGTTTGCACGATCAATCCGCTCCGGAGCTTCCATAAGAAGAAAACATAAAAACAGGTTAGTAATAAGCGGATTCCGGCACTTACAAGTTTGAATTTTGAGGGTGTTAACAGCATAGTGTGAAAACACGTCTCTAATTCTCACAGAGGCGGCTCCTGAACTGGAGTCCCACAAGTGAGATAACGCGATGTACCGAAATACACCTACAGTTCAGATGAGTCACTGAGGTACACCGAAGCATCACCCCACGACTGTAGACCGTTTGAGACACACTAAGCGTAATCCACGGGGAGTTACCGAAGTGACCTGCTGTCAGGGCTGCTTGATGTTGACCCTGGCAGGAGTTTCCATTCAATCACTGAGGATCACAATTGTGAAACCTCTCATAAATGTTCTGGCAGATTGCTAAGATCTGCATAGGACTCTATAATATATCACTTGTGTCCTTATTGATGAACAACAAGCGATGTCATGTCAAGTGTTCCTATGAGATCTTTTGATGAATCTCGTGGCTCTAGACTCAATAAGTGCATTTTGGTTTTCCTGAGCGGAGACTAGGGAGAGGGTCTCCTTCTTCAATACCAACAATCTCTAAGAGAAAGTCGATAGATTATGTAGGGTTCCCAGTGAGAATGAAACAAATCCTTTTAAGAGGAATTGAGTGGCTAGAAGGTTTAGTGCAGTGCGTCACTGGGTCCATGACGTCTTTGTCTTCAATACCAGTGTCATTTAGTGACAACCAGTAGCATATGTATTGAACCCGGTTTCTGCCCTAAGGTTGATTATGGAGGGCTATTTCTTTTCACCCTTTCTTTTACTTTTCTTTTTAATTCTTCAACCCCTTCTTTCTCCTTTCTCACATTTCTCTTTTTTTCAATCATTCCTAAGGACTTCTAATACTAACTATTTGTGATGTCCTTGGGTAGATCCCTCCGGCTCTGGCGGATCATAGGACGTATTTCCTATCCTTAGTCACCTTATAACTCCATGACTGTCCTATTGTTTCCATAAAACCATTTTCTTTGAAAATCTCTCAGAGTGTTTATGATTGAAAACATGTTTGAGACACTCCAAGAGTTTTTATATTTTCAGAAACACTCCCCCTTCACATGTGCTTATAAGTTTTGACAGAAATCTGCACATAGAGGGTAGAGTTCGCACTTTTTTGAATTGATTGACTTTAAATGAACAAGACCGATTCGAGACACGTTTACATCACTAGAGAACTAGCTTGAAATTATTACCCGTCCTGGTCAAGGTCATAGAAAGTTTCTCGAGATGGTACATTTACTGACTTTGATTCCCGTCAATTCATTGGTTCCGTCTGAGTCGAGCTCATTTTGAGATTCAAACAACGATTTTGATCACATTTTAATCACGTCTCCTCCCCCTCAAAAATAGCATATTCGTGATATTTTTGATATCAACGGATTAAACAACATTTTAGAATCTTTTGGGGAGTCAAACGGATTTGATTTAAGCATGAATTTGGAACATTTTTTATTTATACTCCCCCTTTAATAAAGCATAATCAATTAAAGGGTTTTAGAGGGAGTTATCTTGAGCACAAAATATTTTGAAAGATTTTGAAAATCTTTTTGAACAATTCTGAAAAGGTGCTCAAGATGATGATGATTTCTCGCCATTTTTAAATGTAGTGCACGGAAGCGTACACTAGTGATTTTCATTAACAACACGAGTTTTGATTTGAAAAATAATCAAAAGTCATCATTTTGGTCCGGGTTTCGTACTGAAGTATACGAAAGCCATTTATTGAAGAAATTTTGAGAAACGACATGTTTTAGAAAACAATTAAAGAACTCTCGCTCAAGCATCTGTACATGTCCGTATCATTGTTGAATGACATTTCTAGAAACGTACAGAATATCGATTATACAAGAGACATGTCGTGAGAAGAATATTTTTGTATTTTTGATTTTTTAATGTTTTTGTATTTTTGAAAGATTTATATTTTTATATTTTGCTTTTGTTGGTTTTTCAAATTTTGTATTTTGTTTTTCAAAAATATTTACAGCGAAGCTTGTTGGAAAAATCATTTTCAAGAAGATTCGAGAAGACGTTCTAACTCCTCAGGGGTTAGGCTTCGCATTCCAATTCGTCGAACTAAATATTCAAACCTTTCTTTTGGAAGGGCTTTAGTTAATAGATCGGCGAGTTGGTAATCAGTCTTCACGAAGAATAATTCAACAGTACCATTTTCGACGTACTCTTTGATGAAGTGGTAGCGGACTCTGATATGCTTAGTATTTGAGTGATGAACAGGATTGCATGATATGGCTATGGCACTTTTCGAGTCACAATACATAGGTATTTTATCGAAAGTAAAGCCATAATCTGTGAGTTGTGTTCTCATCCAAAGAACTTGAGCACAACACGCAGATAGAGACACATACTCAGCTTCAGCGGTTGAAAGTGCAGTGCAATCTTGTTTCTTTGAAGACCAGCTGACTAACTTTTCACCCAAAAATTGTGCTCCTCCGGATGTACTTTTTGCTGTAACTTGATCACCTGCGTGGTCCGCATCTGAAAAGGCAATTAGATCAAATCCGGATTCCTTCGGATACCAAAGTCCCATGTGAATGGATGTCTTCAGATACCGAAAGATCCGTTTAACCTCTTTGAGGTGCAGTTCGGTAGGCTTAGCCTGAAACCGTGCTAATAAGCAAACAACAAAATGAATATCGGGTCGACTAGCAGTAAGATACATGAGAGAACCAATCATGCTCCGATATTTCTTCGGATCAATAGGTTTCCCAAACAAATCGGCTCCAATTTTTGGTGAAGTTACCATTGGTGTTCCGACCGAGTCACAATTATCCATACCATGATTTTTCAAAATCTCAGTTGTATATTTCGCTTGATTTATAAAAATTCCACGAGGGGACTGATGTATTTGTAAACCAAGAAAGAATTTTAGTTCCCCCATCATGGACATTTCAAATTTGCTTTTCATGAGATTTTCAAAATGTTTTGAAAGATTCGGATTAGTGGACCCAAAGATGATGTCGTCCACGTAAATCTGAACAATCAAAATGTCGTTTTTGCATTTTTGTGTTAACAAGGTAGGATCAACTGTTCCTTTGGTGAAATTGTTTTGGATAAGGAAAGAGGACAGTTCGTCATACCACGCTCTCGGAGCTTGTTTCAAACCATAGATTGCCTTTTTCAGTTTGTAGACGTAGTCTGGATGTTCCAAGTCGATGAAGCCTTCTGGCTGACTCACATACACTTCTTCTTTCAGAGTTCCATTCAAGAATGCGGTCTTAATGTCCATCTGATAAACCGTGATGTTTTTGTGAGCTGCATATGCTAAGAATATCCTGACTGCTTCAAGTCTAGCTACCGGCGCGAATGACTCTTCAAAGTCTATCCCTTCCTCTTGTCTGTATCCTTTGGCCACAAGACGAGCTTTGTTGCGAATGACAGTCATTTCTTCATCCCGTTTGTTCTTCCATAACCATTTAAGATCAATGACGCGAACGTCAATGGGTCTTGGAACCATTTCCCAAGAGTCATGTAGACGGTATTGGAGAAGTTCCTCCTGCATCGCTTCTATCCATGCGGGTTCTGCCATTGCCTCGCGAATGTTCTTTGGCTCTATATTGCTAATTGAGCAAAGGTAAATGCACAAGTCGCAATCGGTGGCAAGTTGACGTCTCGTCTGAATTGGCCTTGAAGGTTCACCAATAACTTGTTCAATTGGGTGGTCTTTTGTCCACTTCAGAGTAGAAGGATACCGTTGGTTATACGTATGCGATTTAGATGGTTCTCGTAAGCTTGAAGAAGATTCAGCTGATTCTGTAACACCCCAACCCGACAAGGGTAGAAGTGTCACATTCTGGTGTCATATCAGAACATACAAATAAAATTTTACAAGCGAAAGCATTATAAAATAAATTACCAAGTCATATAACGGATGACTTACAAGGAAAATACAAAATCCAATATGTCTAAAACGAAAATAAAATCTGAAAACAATGACTCTTCAAATTAAATCCAAAATGATAAAGTAGCTAAGGTCGGTCAACTCGACTAATCCAACTCTCAGCCCAACAAGCCCATCTTCAAACCTAAAAACCTGCCGAAGGAAAAGAAATGCGGCTGAGCTTAAAAAGCCCAGTGAACAGATATAACAAAACGAAAGCTACATAAAATCAGAAATGTGAAATGAAATAAGGAACAGATAACAAGGTCGCAACGGAAAGGAATCAATGAACGAGGTATACAAGATAAACAGACAAAACAATCGATCAAACACTAGCATGGTCACCAGACAATCAGAGGGGACGTAACAGTAAGATAACATATAATCAGATGACAACAGGTGAATCATATAATCGCATATTAATCACATCGTAGCGGTAAACGGTAGTCACACAAACATGTAAAAGCATAATCAAATTCAATAACCATAATAATAATAACTCGGTACGTGAATGGAATGGTAGAAGAATAAGTCACATAAGGGTACAGGGTAACGGATAATCAATGCAGAATATGGTACGTAAGGGAATATAGAAGGTACAATATAGGTCTGTCAATAGTGTAAGGTTTGTCAGAAATCCATCCCGAGCCAACAAAACAAATCAATATCAATAGTGGCAATAGTCGCCAATAGTATCCAATAGTAGCCATTGTATTCGGAGGGGTGACCTCGGAATACCAAACCAATAGGAGGGGAGACCTCAGTAACCAATGGAGTAGCTAGCTCCCAGACTGTGAAGACGCGTATTGCACACGACATCATTCACCAGACAGATCATAACATTTCAGATAACAGAACAAATCTAGGATGCATCCATACGCCCCTGCAGACAGATAGTGGCCATACAATATATATCGAGCTCATAATCAGATAACAGAAAGGGACGGTGTGTAACATCACTCGTACACACTAGAGTCATGCCATTGGTGCATCAATGACACAGACATGGAACCCTGATGCCTAGTGATAGCTCGGGTCTCAAACTGACAGGTCAAAGCAAAAGGTCCACAATATACAATATGTAAGTCATCATAATCAGAGTCTAATATCATTAGTCTACAATTCAGAGGTCCATAGCAATAGTCCAGTATCAAAGGTTCAGAAACAGAGGTTCAGTAACAGAGGTTCAATAACAGAGGGGTCAATAGCAATAGTTCAATATCAGAGCAAAGGTTCAATAAACAAAGGCAAGAGATCAGAGATGCAAAGAGATCATGAGAAATCCCTACTGAAAAGGGATAGAATATCTGTACCTCAATCGAAGCAAGCAAAATAGAAACGTAAGTCACACGATGCATCAATCCCGCCGTCCGGAACCTATATGAAGTTGGATAACGCTTAATAAAGTCGGATTACTCATTTGAGATGGCTTTCCATTTTTAGCAGGTTCCAACTTTTAGTAACTATTTTAGATAAATTTCCATATTTAACAGGTTTCTCGAATTAGTAACTTGATACTTTAGAGTTATAATTGCCAATTGAAATAGACTTAAAGGTTTAATATAATCACTATTAAAGTTTAGGGTATATTTTGTCATTTCATTATAGTTCAAGGTTTGCATGCGACAACATTTAAAGATGAGGGTTAAAAATAAAATATATTATAAATAAAACATGCAACATTTGTAACCATTCGTACAATTTCATGTATCTCATTTCACATCTCATTTGTAAAACCTTTTTTTCCCACTTGAACTCGATATGCAATTTACCCTCGCTCGCGGTTCATAAAACTTACCAACACGACTCGGTAACCGCACCTAATGACTAACCCCCGACTCGCCTTCCCCGACACCCTTTTTATGTACCATATAACTCACTTGATAATCCCGCGATGACCCTCGAACATACCCCCACAAACCAAGTGTAAACTCTTTCTAAACTGAATCATACTCGTTACCCATCCCTTGCGATACCAAGACCATACCGAGACAACATGTTTTTATGAATTAAAACCGAACCATATACAATTTGTTTACAAGTCTCGTGAACAAGGCTAGAACTCGTATAATATTCAACACCTTCGAATGACAAAACCATATACAATCGACACATATAATGTTTTCATGATTGTGACTCGTTTTAGGCTGATTTAAACTGTAATATGTATCCATTTGTATCATCATATGAACAAGTATATTATGTTGAGTTTCCTTTTCTTTTCAGCATCCATGATCATGGTCTTACAAGGTGGGTCGAATTATAGCATTTAAAACAGGTCCACACGCATGGGTCTATATATATGGTTCGATATGTATGTAAGGTTGAAACAAATTTGAGGTGGTTAATGCTTAGGATTCATGTGACTAGGGATTCACAACAGGAGTGTCTATGGGTTGAATAACATGCGTGGCCTACATCCTTTGTTAGATTAGGTGGTTCTAATACATGATTTCATGTAACTACTCTCATTATTTATGTGATGATTATAACATATTATCCATGTGGGAATTTAGTCGATTTTAATGCATGCTCAAGAAGGTCAATTTACACGACAACATGCAAAAAAAACAAGGGAGGAAGAATTAGAAGAGATTCGATGATACCAACCCTATATGTCGAGTGGGAGAAAACGAAACCCGGAGAGCAGCTCACTACCAACCAGCTTCCTTTTTGCCTTGCAAATCGAATGAGATGAGGGAACCAGTTATATTTGCCGTCACTTTAATTATGCTTGGGTTTTTTTTTTTTTTTTTTTTTTTTTTTT